>CM031960.1:4807865-5077865 GCA_018749465.1 Paracanthobrama guichenoti | reverse complement strand
TGAGGTCCTGAAGCTTTGTGTTCTATCCACGTACAGTCGCAGAGCGTGGACAGGACAGAGCAAAGCCAGGGCTAGGTCTGCCTCCTCTGGGGGCAGCAGTTGCAGATTCACTATCTGGTCCCTGAAGGGAGTGGTAGGACCCTTGGGCACATAGCCAGGCTGAGGTCTCAGTACCACGTGGGTGTCACCCGGCCCGAACTCTAGGCACGATTCATCGACCAAAAATGCCTGCAGGTCCCCTACCCTCTTGATAGGGGATAACTAAATAACTAGTAAACTGTGACTTATTATACCCCAAAATTCTTCATTCAGTGGACTACCAGTAAAATTTATACAAATTTGGGACCAAAATTATTCAAACACTTTGACTTGACCATGTTTTACTTAAGTATTTTTTCTTTACTTGCTAATGCGACCTTTTACACCACAGACTGAACAAAATTAAGCATTGCTTGGTAATTGGTTGATCTAATTGTGTAATTAAATTTAACAGCTGACTGCTGATTGGTTGATTGTAATCAATTACATACCTTTCTATCAAAGTTATCAGACATTATCAAGATGAATTTGTTCTGATAGTTTAACTCTGACTTCTTGTCATATTTTATTACCATTTTCTAAACTATAGCGAATAAACTGTGATAATGTGAGAAAATGTTGGTGTCTGAATACATTTTGGTTTGACTGTATATGAAGAGTTCCGATGCAAAAGCCGCTAAATGCCACCTCTGTCAAAAATTAGAGAACGATATTGAGCGAATGCTCTCCGCACATAGTACATGTTCATCAAATACTTTCACTTCAAATCCGCTAAATTCCAGCATCAGCCCATTCAGAAATACCTGTTCGTTGGCAGAAACCGCTAAACGCCACTTGCCTTTGTCAGGAAGTGCACAGAAAACAATCAGGAGATACGAATTGAATCATATGATTTGAATGACAGTGTGCATAAAAGCCGGCTTTCAGTTGCTGCGCTACAAGTTTTTATCATGGTTTTTCGCGAGTAGCAAGTAAACACACTGGCTGTGTCCGAAATCACCTCCTATGCCCTTAAATAGGGCACTGTTTGAGGGGACAGCCATTTCTAGTGGTGTCCGAAACCATAGTGGACGGTATTGAGTGCACATTCAATCCCACAATGCACCGCAATAATAAGTGTACAACTGATGTAAGCTCAATGGCTATAGTCACGCACTGAATGAATTCCCACATCTCGCCAGAAGATGGCGCCCGTAGCTGAATCAATCATCCATCCATTTTCCAAACAACGCTGTTCCAGCATAATATCATACAGGTATAAATTCCTTTTTAATTGATTATTAAATTGTGTAATTACGGTTTATACATCCTAGTTTCCATGGCAGAGTTCAAGATAAATCTTTTCATTACTACTGGAGCTGCCAGTTCGCTACGTTTCAAATGATTATTAAACTGCAAGCAGAAACTAAAAGCGGCAGCCCTTCCAACGCACTCAGTGCCCGAATTCACTCACTCACTCATTTTCATATGCAAAAAAAAAAAAAAAAAAAAAAAAAAAAAAAAAAACACACATGGACTTAGCTGGTTTTGCAGCAAAAGGCAGTTAAATTTGTTCAATACCAGTTAATTGACTAAAGTGACATTTTTGAAAATAAGGCATTTCAGTAACTGACTAATAACCTTTTCATTGCCATTAAAATGAAATTACTAAACTTAAATGGAGCCTGATTTAAAAAAAAAAAAGTGCACATTTCAAATAAAACATGTCAGAGGGACTTAGAGGTTTTTGCATCTTAACTATTCATATCTAATATACAATTGTTACACTTTTTTTTTTTTTTTTTTTTTTTTTTTGCTGCTGTACCTTTAAGATATTTATACGAAAACCATTTTTGCATGTGAAATTGCACATAGTCAGAAATGCAATGTTTAATTGCCTCATTCTTCAATAACAACCTTTTCCCAAAGACTTACGGTAATTACATTTTAACAGAGAAAAAGAAAAACGATTTAACTGATCAGGGACCTTGTTAAAAATAAGCTTCAGGAACAACAGAGTCTCCCAGATTTTACTTTTATCGTTCATTGTTCTTGTGCTTAGAAATAATAGTAGTGGCCTGACTTGATCTCACTGTGATTGGGCTGACCTATTTTTCATCACCCAGACATTGTTGATATTGAAATGTGAAATGTGGGCAATGTGTTCAGTCACTTTCATGGCTTAGTTTTGATATATGTTTTTTTTTTTTTTTTTTTTTTTTTTTCAAAGGAGAGCCTCTTCATCTTGAATAAACTGTGCATCCTTTTTGCTGGGTAAATGGGAGAACAGAGGCCCTCCAGAACTTCCTCAGCATTAATGTGCTTGTTGTTGTCTTTTTGTGGGTGTAGATCAATATGCAGAAAAACAGGGAAGGTCTATTTGATAAAGTGTCTGGTCATTTACACAGGTGGAGGTGGATTCTCTCTCTGCTGTCATATAGGGAGAGTCAGCAAAAGTTAAAGCTATGAGGCTAAAAGTTGCTCAGAGTTTACTCTATTTTAAGGAACATACACCATGGGAATCTTTCAGTCTGGCTTTGCTCCAAACTTTTGTGGGTTTTCCCTTGATAAGCAATTGTTTTTGATGTCCTTGTATAGTGGAAATTTTCAGTTTAAAAAGTTTCCGTTTTCAATTTTTGGACTGTTTTTAAGGAATTTAGATGAGAGAATTACCATTTTGGCCTGTTTTATAAATTCCTTTCTTGGTGGTAATATCAGTACATCTAATACTATTGTTAAAACATTTATATAGAAGGGATTGACCAAAGTTTTACATTTGATTTATATTACTTCCAGAAAATGGAGAGCACCAGTGAAAATTTGTGATCAGGCATGATTTAGATCTGTGAGGATGCATGGTAAAGCAGATTATAACTGCTTTTCCTTCTCAACTCCTCCAGATTGTAAATTGTTTACTGTCTGGTGGCTCTACACAATGTTCTTTCCCTAAGTTATTTGTGTCTCCAAGAATTTGTACAGGAAAGGAAGCTGTTGACATTTAAGAGGTTGCAGTATTTTCAGGCAGTCCGTAAAAGAGAGCTTTATCAGACAATTGTAAAGACTGATTATTATAAAGATATAATTTGAAGCGATCAAGAGAAAATTGAAGGGAATATCTCCCTTGATATTCTTGATGATCTTGCTCTTTCTAGGAGGCTCTTGTATAAAGGTCCCCTTCCAAAAGGTTCTGGAGACTTGCAGTGAAGAATTGTGTTACTATAGGTGTCATGTTTTTGCTGAATGTTCCAGGTTATTACGATTGTTTACTTGATTGGAAATAATACTTGGAAATCTGGGTTTTGGTTTTATTTATGGATGCAAGTATTCGAAAACAGAGAATTGTGCACTTTGGTAAATTTTATAGTTGGATAAGCTAAATTCGCCATTTGGAAGACCTGTAGAATGGCTTGGAAAACATAAATGTACTGCACATTTTTACTGCATTTTTTACTAGATTTTTACTGGTTGAATAGAGTGGAATTTAAGTTCAAGTCACAAGGAATTTACTTGAATTTGAGTTCAAATGGCGTGTGAATGATGCATTATTGTCACTTTGGAAGATGGGACTATATTGGTGATGATATACTGGTGATGTCTGGTGGTCGATTTTAATTTTTTTTATGATTTTGAGATTTGTATTTTGGAGCATATTTTAGTATTGCATATGAAGAGTATATTGTATTTTTGTTTTTTAGCATATGTTTAAATAAAGAGTTTTATAGTCTCTTGCTCTCTACTAAAGCTTTCTGCCTCTTCTAGTGGCCCAGACGGAAATGGCTTATATATAAAGTAATGCTTTATATCCAGACTCCAGCATTTAAGTGACAAAAGGGGATACTGATGAATGTCCGCCCCTTCTCCTGCACTCTTCTCCCCTGCTTCCTTTCTCGTCGTCTTTTTTCCCTTGCCCCGTTTTCCCCACACACCCACATTCTCTCGCGCACAGCCCTCCGTCCCGCACTCACACTTTTCTCTCTCTCTGTCAGAGGACAATAGAGCGAGGTGGACAGAAATGGCTCTTTGAATGACACAGGTTGGCACCTCATTCAGTGTGTGTATAAGAGGCCACTGGGATGAATGATGCTCTCTCTGTGAGTCCCCTGCTTTGCTCTGACATGCAATTCTACCGGCATCAATATCCATAAACCCAGGACGCTGGTCTTCTAACCTTAACAAATGTTCCTGTTTTTCCCCACGCGGTGTGTTTTGTACGCTTGTGTGCTCAATCATTTGATTAGGGATGATGAGATTTTAGATATATCCAGCCTTGCTAATGCAGTACAACGGCAGTGCTCAAAGTCTCCGTTGGATGTGTACATAAGCCCCATATCTTGTTTCTCTTTTATCTTTGACTTGACTGTCAGATCCAATTAGAATGGCAGGCTATTGAGGACGTTCCCCTTCTTTGTTGGCTGCAGTCTTCTGGAAAGATTTCATGCTCGCTCCTTCTTTTAATCTATCAACATGTCAACGGCTTTCTTCGAGGCCAGAGAGGAGAGTCTAGGTCCTGCCCCTTTCACATCCTCTGTTTGAGTCCGTGAGATCTAGCAGTCATGGAAGAACATTATGATTTTTTCAGTCTGCACTTGATAAGTTTAATAGTCTTATAATGTAATCATATGTTACAGAAACGTCAGCCAAGCAAGGAGCCATAAAATGCAGTAGCCGTAATAGGGATTGTGTCAGTTCTGATTCAGAATTATACAGGGAGGTTCAGAGACCATGAAATAAAAGCAATTCCTCTCCACAGACAATCATGTTGAGTTATTTTTATATTAAGGTGCAGAGTTGCTTAATATAGCGAGTTATAAGGTCCAAGGCCATTCAGATGGCACACTACCACATAACCTATTTCTCCAGAATCCAGAATGAATGTTGTGCACAATATGCAAATTTTGGTATGCACAGAATGACCTAAATGTGCAGTATACAACAGCGTTATTACACAGAATATGTTATCCATAATGCAGTGTGCTCAACTTTATCATTTTCAGTATGATGATTTGTAATTTATTTTTTCACAGCTGATGTTATAGGAACAAAAATCTATTTATTTTCTATTTCTGGACCTGAGGTCCTAAAGTTATGTAGTATTTTATCCAATGTTATGACGTTTTGCCAGTTGCAAATCTTGAACAATTAAAATGTTTGTATTGTAAGCTAAAAAGTGTATCATAACATTTATTTGTATTCTTACGAAATCTTGATGACTGCCTCTCAAATGGAAATGATATACAATAGACAAAGTGTAATTTGATATCCATTGATCGGCTGGAGATCCATATAGAGAATGAGGGATTGCAGTTATTGGTACTGATTTCAATAACTAGACTGTTACAATCCATTCAATATGGACTCGCTCAATAGAGTGAAGAAATGGTTTCTTTCAGTGGTGGATTTTCCTCAGCGGTGTCAGTTAAAGTAACTCCCTGACAGAGCTCTTGGGGTGTTTTATTGGTAAACCCATTCAGCATGCACATTCTGGGAAGGAAATGACCAGTTAGTTCCAGACTGACTAAGTCAGTTTAAATGGCAGCGCGGCTATATACAAATCATCCCGGTTTAAGGAGCCAATCACGCACTGGTCCTGAGGGACCTGAACCAATCCAATAGCTGACATTAGTATTGATCTTTTTTGCATAGGCCGTCATTCAGACTTTTCTGTTTCCCTGGAGGTTAGTTCGAGTGACTTGTTACACTGAATCACCACTGAATCATATTAAGTGGACTCCAACACAGTGGATGATTCAAAGCACATTATTGAAAATATAGCATTTTCAGTTCTGTTTAAATCTGAAGGTCACTGGCTACTGCATTAAAAAACCAGTGTCACTGAAGAGGAGAATGATGAGTATAATGAATTATTTTATAAAATGACTTTTTCTATGCATAAGGTCTTAAATTTCAGTCTTTTCACCACACAAAGCAATTGTAAGACTTCAGAAGACTTTTTGTCGTTTTTGAGCTTGAGCTTGATTATGGTAAAAAGAAAGTGGCCAATATCTATTCCTCCTTTTGAGTTCCATGGAAGAAAGAAAGTCATACAGGTTTACGGTGACAGGATTGATTATTTTTAATTAACTGTCCCTTTAACCCTTAAAAGCATACCTCGGGTGTTTAGTGACCCCCATCATTCACTATACCCTCCTCCTTATTATTTTTTTAAGTTAGACATCAACCTTCTTAGTATTCCTCAATCAATTCATTATAAACAAAATTAATATAATTTTTTTATATATATATATATATATATATATATATATATATATATATATATATATTTTTTTTTTTTTTTTTTTTTTTTTGCATAGGGTCGTATAGGATCCAACTTAATGTTGGATCTGGTGAAGAAGCTGTCAGCGATCAAAATATTGATTTTGAAGATGTTGAGAATGATATGTTTGCGACCACAAATATGAGCCAGATGCTGAATGTACTGGGAAATGAGCTCTGACGAGGACAGTGATTATGGTTTAAAACATCTGCTCAAACTGAACCCTTCCAAGCTCCAAAAGGAAACACAATATGCTTTATTTTATTCTTCTGTAATTGTTACTCTAATATCAGGAGAGTTATATATTATTGTGACAGGTAGAGATCCATCTGTGTTAGATACAGATTTGAATCGCTAAAGACCCAAATATGTAATAATGATTGGTGAAACATTCATGCATTTAAGGGATAAAATCTGGATTTCTAACTGGAAACAGGTGTCAATGCTTAGGCAACAGGTCACTTAAGTATGCAGGCAGTGTGTGAGCACATTAATATGACTATGTAGGCATCAATGCATAATATGTGTGTTGTCTGTGTAAAGCAAAGCCAAATTTTCAGCATCACTACAGTTTTCGGTGTCACATGATCCTTCAGAAATCATTCTAATTTGCTGAAATGACTCAAGAAACATTTCTTATTATTATCAATGTTAAAAACAGTTGTGCTGCTTAATATATTATCTTATTTAAATTTGTTATTTATAATCATATACTTACTGTATTCAGTTTCTGTGATATACAATTACTCATACCCCGCTAAAGTATTAAATGAGTGTTATTTTCATTCACATTTCTAGAACTCTAATCGCACACTGAATAAGATCCAGACTGGAGAAAGTCTAGAAAAAAATATTTTATTTTACAAACTGCATAGTGCAAAAAAAGACTTAATCTTTTGTCTTTCTTTTTTCTTTTTTTTTACCATTGTCATGATTCTTTGTGTTCTTTGCAGTATTTGCATATTTGTTATATTTATATTATTTGCTGCTGTTGTATATTTATAAATGTTTTTGTATAGCTGCCATACTCTCTTTGAGTTCTTCTCCTGCTAATTTAATCCATCTTATTTCTAATTGGTAATGTATAAAGAAAAGGGTGAATGGTTGTTGTAATGTGAGCACTGAAGAGAGCAATGCGCTGAATTGTTTGCTCGTGGTTGTCTAAAATTGAATTCAGTTGCAGTTGAATTTTTTGCACCATGCAGCTTATAAAATACACAACTTTTCCAGTCTGGATCTAATTGTGTGCAGTTAGCAATTCCTTTGTTTGTCAGCATTGATTTTTTTTTTGTTTGTTTGTTTTTTTGGCGCTACGCACCTGAAGCAAAAGGATTTTTTACCTATTTGGAGTGCAACAATTTCTAATCTCCACTGTAGCTTGATCCATTAACAGCCTATGTAATCACTACTAAAAAACATTTGGTTGAGGTGTCAGGGAGAAAGACAGTTGCTGCGATGTCTACAAAAATTAGTTTGCTGCTGACATAGAGAAAGCGTTGATTCACACACAGCCGTAAATGTACAGTTAACGTAAAGAGCTGCAGTACACTTGCCTTTGCTTGATATTGAAACTCTCACAGCACTGCGTACAGATCTCTGCAGTGGATTAGTAGCTACCATGTATGGCTTTTAGTGGGTAATACCTTTAGGGCAGCCTGTCATTGTTTACTCACCCTCATGTTGTTGCAAAACCATTTGACTACTTATTTCGATCTGTTTCTCACACAAAGCTATTGAATGACTTCAGAAGACTTGGAATATGACAACCAGGCTATATGTGTAGCACATTTTTGTCATGACATATGGTTGAATAAATAATGATAGACGTTGTTTATAAAGTGAACTATTCCTTTAACTACTATAGGCTTCAGGGCACAATGTGGTTCGGACAGACTTTTATTGTCTTTGTCAATGCTTCTGATTTGCTTATCTTACACATGATCAGACATGCATAACTAGTCATTGTGATGTTTTCTGGCAATTACAAAACTCCAGTAAATCTAAAACAATGCACCAGTGAGCTATGTATTGAGTGTTTGGTGTAAAGTCTGTTTTTAATTGAAGCAAATCTACTCTAATCTTCACTAAGGAAGGTGGATTAAGTTATTTCAGTGAGAGAGTGTGAATAAACAGTTCTGTGATAGGGCTGGAGACGCTTTTCCCTCTCTATTTAAAAATCCATTACAGCAAAAAGCCTTTGTGCTGCACAAGTCTCTCTCTGTTTACTCGCTCATTGTTACATCCAGCAAGAGCAGCATGGAGCCACATCTGCTCTATTGAGATGTTCTCACAAACTGGAGTGTGCCTGGCTGGGTATGGAACTGGGGGACTTTATTAGGGGAAATGAACGGAACAATATAGTTTAAGTGGGCTGAATGATTTAACCCCAAATGAACTCTGTTATAGTGTGAATGATTATCACTTTAGCCAGGGTACATCGGTCCTCTGTGAGGGCATTGATTTCAGTTGCCGTGTTTGGATCTATACGTGCTTGACAAATGGCAGTGGAGGAGTGGGTGGAGGTTATTCTTGGTATCAGTGTTGATTTCTGCAAATATTATAAAATGTTTCGGAAGTCTCCTACAATAGGTTTACATGCATCTAAGGTCAAAAACACTGTGATTGTTTCGTATTGCAGAATCTCCTCTTTTCTCACAGTTTCTGAATCTATCTGATAAAGGACAAAGTCTATCTAAACCCCTCCTTTCCGAGAGCCTACTCTGCTCTGATTGGTTTATTCCATATCAATATCATTTCGAGCCTGAGTCCTGATCTTTTGGAAGTGCATGCAAAGTAAATTTGCTTTTGCAGTGCAGAAAACAGCATCTTATCGACATGTCGACAACACAAACCAAACTCTTCCAGGCCTCAGCTACAACTAGTGTTTGAGGGCGTGTCAAAATAGACATTGTTTGCAGGCAGCCAATGAAGGCAAAGGCTGGCATTTTGCAAATGTCTTACAAAACTATGTAGGCTTGTGCAGGAAGCAAGGCTGGAATTACTGAAGATTCCTTTCAGGCAGTTCAGAATCAGTTCTTTCTTTCGGGAAACAAAAACTAATTTATCGTGCACTTTGATATTTGAAATTAACAAACAGCTACAGTATATTACAGGTAATATTCAAAGAAAGCATAACAGGGTCTCTTTAAGCTTTTATGTGAAGTTGCATTTGTCTGTTTATTTATTTTAATAATAATTATAATACATTTTTAGGCTACTGTACAGCAATCCTTAAGGAAACAATTGATAACCTTTATTCCCATATAAACATGTGTATGAATCTATATTTTCATCTCACTTCTTGAAAAAGGGAGGGATGCTATCTGGTGAAATCAAATTTACGATGAAATTGATGTAACTGGGGCAGAATTGGAGATTAATGGAGAAAATAAGCACAGGAGTCCTAATCTAGTCATTAGTTCTTCAAGTCATTAGGCACGAGTCACAGAGTGCCGTCGACAGGATTTCATCATAAATCATTGTAATACGCAAGGGTCTAACCAAAGCAGGTTCATCTTTGTAGTGCCACTGGGCAGCCATCCAGTCATGTACAGCTTCTACTTGAATGAGAATAGATGAAATCTCAAAAACTGTTTGCCAAGTTCATTTCAATTACATATCAAATTATAGAAGCTTGTTCCCGGTCTGCAGTGGTTAGTGTCTATCAAAAGTGGTCCAAGGAAGGAACAGTGGTGAATCGGCGACAGGGTCACGGGGAGCCAAGGCTGGCCTGCATGGTCCGGTCAAACAGACACGATACTGTAGCTCATATTGCTCAAGAAGTTAATGCTGGTTCTGATAGAAAGGTGTCAGAATACACAGCGCATCGCAGTTTGTTGCATATGGGGCTGCATAGTCGCAGACCAGTCAGGGTGCCCATGCTGACCCCTGTGCATTGCTGAAAGCGCCAACAGTGGGCACGTGAGCATCAGAACTGGACCACGGAGCAATGGAAGAAGGTGGCCTGGTCTGATGAATCATGTTTTCTTTTACATCACGTGGATGGCCGGGTGCGTGTGTGTCGTTTACCTTGAGAACACATGACACCAGGATGCACTATGGGAAGAAGGCAAGCTGGTGGAGGCAGTGCGATGCTTTGAGCAATGTTCTGTTGGGAAACCTTGAGTCCTGCCATAACTCGAGCTGCTGCGTTTGGACCCAAAAAAAAAAGCAGAGTAGGCTCACGGAAAGGTGGGATTTAGAGAGACCGATTCATCCGTTGAGTCGTTTAATCATTGAATCATTGAACATTGTGGTGATGTGCAATGTATATTATAAGAAAATGCAACTTTTTTTATTTTTTTACCTTTGATGCATGTAAACCTGTTGTAGGAGACCTCCAAAACTAAATTATGAGCCTTTAAAATAGCAAAATAAGGGCACTTTAAAATAAAAGAGTTTATTTTTAACGAAGTATTAGTTTTCCTATAGGCTACATCGTGAAAATTTTAGTTTTACAAACGGGGATAACCTTTGAAGGTTGACAAATGGGGTCAACCTTTTGAGCTTTGAAGTGCTGTAAAACGTTGTGTGGAGTACTTCATTCTTATAACAGTGGTCTATAACTGTCAAATTTGCTGGGTTATGATCAAAGCTGTGTGAATCATCTTTAGATGCACCACACACACTTGTTGTATTTTAAGGTTGGTGCAGTTGTCAACAGCATTTTGATTGTTTTTCTCCCTGCTATTGCTATACCTTTGCATGAATTTCATATCATGCATTTAAATTTGTCAAAAGGCTTTAATATGTGTAGATGTGCTTGTTGTGATATTTGAGGATGTCTGCTGCTGCAGAATGTATAGCATCAGGAATAAAGGAAATATGTGGGATTGTCACGTTGAGGGAGTAAGATTTGATGACATCATCAGAGATTGCCATACCTTGACTACGCCCCTGTCACCAAGTTCATCCGTTGAGTCATCATTATCAGATTTATTTCTAAAGATAGTCGCTAATGAAGGGTTTGAGAATGTGTGCATTCTTGTAGTGCCAATGTTTTCATCTGTAATAATGAAGCATCTTCTATTGGCACATATAATCAGACTGTGTTTTCTTACTCAGTGGTAGCACATACTTCTACATCTAGAGACTTAATTGTCTCAATGGCTTGTTTGAAAGCAGTCAGAGGTATTTGCAATTACAATGGAGAAGACGAAAAGTCTTCTTTGCTCCAAAGTAATCAAACAAGAGGTTACTACTAATACAAAAGTTCGACTGCTTCAATGAAAGTCTCACCAGTGGAGAAATGCATTAAAACATCAAGCGTAAATTGATGCACAGTGCAGCTGAAAGAACTCGCCAGCATCCGATCAAACCACAATCATATCAAGCTGTTTCATCTTTCAATACTGCGTTACACTGAGCAGACATTTGGCATCAGTACAAAACTGACAAAGCCTTTCTGATATGATCTGCGCTGACAACAGAAGGTAAACCTCTTTTTTATAGTCTCTGTTTTTCTGTTTTTCTTGCATTCTGTCTCCCTTTTCCTTCTTTTTCACATATATTCTAGCTTGTTATTCCTTTGGCAACATCTAATACTTCATAATTGGAGGAATTTAAAGTGCACACATACAAAGATGGCCACAGACAGCTCTAGTCAGAAGATTAACAAAGAAAAGTCGACTGTGATCAGGGACTCAACTTGACAGGCACTTGGTTAAACATGCAGAACCTCCTCTACTCAATAACACAAAGTGCAGTGGGTCTATTAAAGACAGAGGGAAGTAAGTTTTAGTGCATTTTTGGTGTGTGAGAGCGGGTGCTGGAGATAACTGAAGAACAAGTGCAGCCCAGGGCATGATAATGGAAGGCTGTTTCTCAGTGGGAGAAATCTAGATAGAATGGCTCAGGGAAAAACAAAAGTCAAAGGATTTCATAATGATCCTAGGATGAGAGTGAGTTTGTGCTTATGTGTGTGAGTGAAAAAGTGAATGGCTTTACAATTGTATAAAGTCTATTTGATATACACTTCTATAAAGGAATACACTTCCTGACTTAAAGTCAGTAAGATATCTTTTTTATATATATATATATATATATATATATATATATATATATATATATATATATATATATATATATATATATATATATATATATATATATATATATATATATATACTTTTATTTAGTAAGGATGCATTAAAATGATCAAAAGTGACAGTAAAGACATTTCTGTCTAGACAACTCTCAGAGAGATTGTCATGGTAATGGATATGACAATGTTATTGTATTGGTTTTGACGGAATATGTCTGCTACACTGCTGCTGCAGAGCAAGTACAGAGACTTACTGCTAATACATTCACAGACATATTGCTGCTGCACATATAACAACAGTGTTGGGCAAGCTACTTGGAAAATGTAGTGAGCAAAGCTAGCAGTTACTCTACATTAAATTAAGCTTCACTACACGGAAGCTACCCTCCTGGGAAATGTAGCAAGCTGAGCTACAGCAACATGGCAAAAGTAGTTTACATCTAAGCTATTTTTTTTTATATATATATATATATATATATATATATATAGAACCAAACTAATTCTAATCAATGCTATCTCAGTGATCAATAAAAGTCAAACAGATAGGCAGGCATACTTTTTCAGTTATTCAATAACTGTCCGAAATCAATTTGGCAACAAAAACATGTGATCCATAATAACAAAACCAGGTGTCGAGAGTGTGTGTATGTTCATCTGTATGTGTATGTGTATGTATGCATGCGCATCTGTGTTTGCATGTTTACGCTCAATATAGACTTTTGCAGGACGAACTGGAAGTTAATTTAAAACTCAACTCAGCTCAAAGTACAGTAGCAAAAGAATTAAGACCTGCTCCAAACAGTACCGACATGGCCAAAAACAAAACATGTAGCCTATTTATATTTATTTGTGTGTGTGTGTGTGTGTGTGTGTGTGTGTGTGTGTGTGTGTGAGTGAGAGAGAGAGAGAGCGAGAGAGAGAGAGCGAGAGAGAGACAAGTTTCTCTCCATGGAAACAAGTTTCAGCCACCACATATCAAGAGGTGGCCAGGCTGAACCCCGATACATTTAGCAAGAGGTGTTTATTCACGTGACACAATATATGCTTTTCAAACTTTGCATCAGAAAGACGGTTTCTCTTTTGTGACCACGCAGACGATGCGCGTACAACTGCGAGTTGAGTGAATTGAGAGCTTGGAAACAAACATCAACTAGATGGTGCACACGCGCCGAATCCGTCTTTCCGCGCTCGCAGCCAAAGGAGTACTTTGAAAGGCTTGCGCGCGCATCTGTGCGCGTATGCGCGAGGCAGAGCGGAACGTGGAAAGTGAAGTATATCCATGACTTAGCAGCTGTTTTTCCAATTTGAGCTTGATCTTCAGAAATGCTCTGGAAAATGTAACGTTAACTTGTGTGGACGCTACCGCACTACTTGATCAACTAAAGAGCTTTGCTACGGAAAAGCTATTTGATTGAGAAAACAGCGATGCTACCACCACGCTATTGAAAAATTTAGTTAAACTAGTAACGTCACTACTTGTAGCGACGCTACTGCCCAACACTGTATAACATACATGAAATAACCCCAGTAGCAGATCTATACAGGTGGAGCTGGGGGAGGATGTTTCTGAAAACACGCTGCAGACTGCTAACAGCAAACAAGCCAAATATTTGAATGTTGAGCAGCAAGCTCATTGGCCGCTGATGCCACAGCAACCAATCAGCTGCACCATGTAGATAACGATGTGATCGCTAAATGAGTTAAGGACCTATTAGCCTGCGCCATCGAGTTTTTACGATACAAAATACAAAAAAAAGTTTAAAAAATAAATAAATAAATGCTGCATGTTCTTTTGACCTTTCCATTCATCTAAGAATACTGAAAAAGAAAGTATCACAGTTTCCACAAAACAGTTTTCAAAATTGATAATAAGAAATGTTTCATGAGCACCAAATCAGCATATTAGAAAGAATTTTGAAAGATAATGTGACACGGAAGACTGCTGATAAATTTTAAAGTATATTATAATAAAAACAAGTTTTTGAATTGCAATAATATGTCACAATACTAATGTTTTTTGCTGTTTTTTTAATTAAATGAATGCAGCCTTGGTGAGCATAGGTATGGAAGCTTGTTTCCATACAGAATAAAAATAAAAAGGTAATTGCGACTTTTTATCACACAATTCTGACTTTTTTTTTTCTCAGAATTGCATGATATAAAGTCACAATTGCGCGTTATTTTATATCTCGCATTTCTGACTTCATATCTCACAATTCCGACTTTATATCTCACAATTCTGACTTTATAACTTGCAATTGTGTGAATAATGGTTTATACTCACCTAAAGGATTATTAGGAACACCATACTAATACTGTGTTTGACCCCCTTTCGCCTTCAGAACTGCCTTAATTCTACATGGCATTGATTCAACAAGGTGCTGAAAGCATTCTTTAGAAATGTTGGCCCATATTGATAGGATAACATCTTGCAGTTGATGGAGATATGTGGGATACACATCCAGGGCACGAAGCTCCCGTTCCACCACATCCCAAAGATGCTCTATTGGGTTGAGATCTGGTGACTGTGGGGGCCATTTTAGTACAATGAACTCATTGTCATGTTCAAGAAACCAATTTGAAATGATTGGAGCTTTGTGACATGGTGCATTATCCTGCTGGAAGTAGCCATCAGAGAATGGGTACATGATGGTCATAAAGGGATGGACATGGTCAGAAACAATGCTCAGGTAGGCCGTGGCATTTAAACGATGCCCAATTGGCACTAAGGGGCCTAAAGTGTGCCAAACATCCCCCACACCATTACACCACCACCACCAGCCTGCACAGTGGTAACAAGGCATGATGGATCCATGTTCTCATTCTGTTTACGCCAAATTCTGACTCTACCATCTGAATGTCTCAACAGAAATCGAGACTCATCAGACCAGGCAACATTTTTCCAGTCTTCAACTGTCCAATTTTGGTGACCTCGTGCAAATTGTAGCCTCTTTTTCCTATTTGTAGTGGAGATGAGTGGTAACCGGTGGGGTCTTCTGCTGTTGTAGCCCATCCACCTCAAGGTTGTGCGTGGTGTGGCTTCACAAATGCTTTGCTGCATACCTCGGTTGTAACGAGTGGTTATTTCAGTCAAAGTTGCTCTTCTATCAGCTTGAATCAGTCGGCCCATTCTTCTCTGACCTCTAGCATCAACAAGGCATTTTCGCCCACAGGACTGCCACATACTGGATGTTTTTCCCTTTTCACACCATTCTTTGTAAACCCTAGAAATGGTTGTGCGTGAAAATCCCAGTGACTGAGCAGATTGTGAAATACTCAGACCGGCCCGTCTGGCACCAACAACCATGCCACGCTCAAAATTGCTTAAATCATCTTTCTTTCCCATTCTGACATTCAGTTTGGAGTTCAGGAGATTGTCTTAACCAGGACCACACCCCTAAATGCATTGAAGCAACTGCCATGTGATTAGTTGATTAGATAATTGCATTAATGAGAAATTGAACAGGTGTTTCTAATAATCCTGTAGGTGAGTGTATAACTCGTAATTCTGACTTCTCTTCTTATAAACTCGTAACTGAGAGTTAAAAAGTCAGAATTGCGAGTTATAAACAATTATTCGAACACGCAATTGTGACTTTATATCTCACAATTCTGAGAAAAGTGTCAGAATTGTCAGAATTGCTGGATGTAAACTCGCAATTGTGAGATAAAAGTTGCAATTATCTTTTAAAATGTTTTATTCTGTGGCAGAAATAAGCTTCATATGAAAAAAAAATCTTATTGACCCCAGCTTTTTGTTTGTGAAAGCTGTAAAATCTAATCAATCAAATCTAATTTGATCTAACCTAATCAATCATCTTGATATCATCAATCATATTATTTCACAAGTATTTCTCCAAATGTGACCATACATACAGGTGAAGTTTGTCATTTTACTGTCATTTTCCCAGTTTAATGTGCACACACACAGACAATATCAGTAAGCCTTAAGTTGATTTTCCCCAAGAACTGCAAATGCTGTGGTTTTGTGGCTCTATTAAAACATTGTTCTTTTTGTTTAAGCAGCCTGACACACCAACATTGACTTAACCAATGGCGTGAGTTTGGGGCAGTCTGTTTGACTAGCCAATAGCAAATAGGAGTGTTTGAGAAACCTGTTTGAATACTGTCGTCATTTTACATGCAGCAGAAATCGTTTGCTCCACCTTTAACATTTCATTAGTGATTCTACAGCAAAAACATTCTTTGTGTGGGTCCTGCTCATGTGTTTTGTTGTATTCTCTGTTATTGCTCTGTGTGTCTATGTTGTTGCCACAAAGGGAAAAGAAAGCCCCATTATGTGCTTATTAATTAGCATTTAGCAAGGACTTTAGCGCAAAGACAATTGTGAGGGGATTTGGCACAATGCTAATCCCAGCTTGTCATCAGTTCACTGAAGTCCTTAAAGACCCAGAGGTGTTTTCTTTTTGAAGGACAAGAAGTTTTTAGTATGATTAGCAATATTAGCATTTAAATCATTTAGTATTCAATTTGCTTATTTTTTTAGCAGAGTAAATAAGGTCCCAGCTGATTTGTCTGGTGAATAGCCTTATGACCAGTTAAATATTTATCACTAATTTACCAGCATGTGATATGTTTTGGGTTCTTTCTTGCTAGTTTGTTCCTGGTTATTATTGCTATAGTTGAGCTGAACTATCTGCCACTATGTGAACTATGTGAAACCAGTTAAGAATATCTAAGCTGGTTAACCTAACAGTTCTAAGGGCTTTAACAGTTTTAAAGGGATAGTTCACCTAAATATTTGAATTCTGTCATTAATTACTCACCCTTATGTCGTTTCCAAACCCGTAAGACCTTTGTTCATCTTCAGAACACAAATGAAGATATTTTTGATGAAATCCGAGAGCTCTCTGACCCCTCCATAGACAGCAATGTAATTAACACTTTCAAGGCCCAGAAAGGTAGGAAAGACATCGATAGAATAGTGCATGTGCTCCAGTGGTTCAAGCTTAATTTTATGAAGCCTCGAGAATACTTTTTGTGTGCAAAAAACAAACAAAAATAATTACTTTATTCAACAATTTCTTCACGTCTGTGTCAGTCTCCTACGCGGTTTACGTAGTAAATACAGTCCAGAGCTTCTGAGTAACGTCAGAGCTACGGCAGAATGCCGGCTTACCATTGGCCGAAGCTGTTCACATGAGCACCACGACGCATGCGTGTGATGCTGACACAGGAGCTGGCCAATGTAAACTGCATAGAAGACTGACACAGATGAGAAGAAATTGTTGAATGAAGTCATTATTTTTGTTAGTATTTTTGAGCATTAGGGTTTAACCTTGCAAATTAAGGTTGAACCACTGCAGTCACATGGACTATTTTATCGATGTCTTTCCTACCTTTCTGGGCCTTGAAAGTGTTAATTACATTGCTGTCTATGGAGGGGTCAGAGAGCACTGACTAACCCCTTTAATTCACCCCAAGATAAAAACTCTGTCAACATTTACTCACTTCATGTTGCTCTAACCCTGTGTGACTGGGTTTCTTCTGTAGAGCATGAATGAAGAATGTTCATTTTAGTATCCGTGATATACTATTGTAGTCTTTGATATTTAGAATTTTATTCATTTTTATATTTTCTGTTTTCACTTTAATCTTTAGTTATCTTAGTAATTATTATTTTATTTTATTTTTTATGTCCATAGTGTATATATATATATATATATATATATATATATATATATATATATATATATATATATATATATATATATATATATGTATATATATATATATATATATATATATATATATATATATATATATATATATATATATATATATATATATATATATGTATATATATATATATATATATATATATATATATATATATATATATATGTATGTATGTATATATATATATATATATATATATATATTAGTTTTAGTTATTTTAGTACTTTATCTTAAACTAAACGAAAAGTCTTACGTCTGTCCCAGACTCTGTTTCCCAGTATCCTCCTGCCTCACACCTGATTGCGCTCCCTCATCATCTTTCCCGCTCTCCCTGGATTCCCTGCACCTGGCCCTCATCATTAGCACTCCCTTTATATTGTTCGCACTTCCCAGCACTCTTTGTCTGTTCCCGTTTATGTTGCCACTGTTATAACTGTATTGCGCCTTCTTTTGAATTAAACCCATCTTGTTTGAAATCTGCTTCCTGGTTTTCCTCGCTTGCCTGATGGAGTGTAACAACCTTGGCAACTAGTTAAAGTTTATTTTATTGTATTACAGTAGACTATTATTTAGTTTCAAATAACAACAAAGTATGTTTTTAGTTTTGGTTAATGATACAATGAACGGAAATGGGAAGGAGGTAGTATGAGGATTCAAAGTAGCAAAAAAAATATTATGATAATTATTCACACAACTTCAAGTTCATACAACATGAGTGCGACAAGTCTTCTGAAGTCATTTTATAGCTTTATGTGAGGAACAGAATAAGTTTGTAATAATACGAGAAAGAGGAAGGCTGGAACTGAAGGACACTTGGTGACATTTTATCCACCTCATGAAACCCCTGTTACTGTGCGTCCTATTAGCATCCGCCATGGACAAGCACAAAATATCAATGAGTGTTAACCTCTCTGAGTTACCATGTTCTCTGAGTAAACTTCTAAAGACCTTCCGTGTCTTTTCATTTTCTGCTTTGACTGTGTTAAACCCATTAGTGATTCTCTGCCTTCAAAACACTCCAGGCATTGGGTACTGATTAAAGTCGCGTTGCTTTTAAGAGAGGCCATCTACAGATAGCTTATCAAGTCAGAGAGCAGAAGATCCTTTACTGTAGGTTACGTGCATGAATACAAATGGCTCTGGGCATCTTCACATCAGCCCCAGAAAATGCTGTGCTATTCCATATGATTTGCTGGAGCATTTCACACAAAATGTGTTTGTCTTTTCGAGCAAAATAAATGGAAAATGCTTTTTTAGGCTGCGCTGGAGTCAATTACAGAAGAAAAATGTGCTTGCCATGGGACTCTGAACACTGTAAAAAGAAATTCTTTGGGAATGATTAGAACACTTTTTATTGACACTGTAAATTTGTTTTATTGAGGCAATGAGCTGACACCGGGAACAAAAGACTTGAATAGTCAACAGCTTGTACTGTTGCAAACTTCAGTAGGCATTCATTGTTAGTTCTTGCACTGTTTAAAATCTGTTTAAACAACGGGACGTGGATGAAACATGGTGAAACAGCTTTTGAATTGGTAATTAGGTGTATCATTATTGCATTGGAATATCTTGATGAATAAGATGCGCACACTCCTGGTTAAATGGCCTTATATATTGCAATAAATCCACTGAGCACAGTCATCGGGCCTAATGACTCCCATGAGATGGCGGCACATGCCATTATGGATTTCTCATTATGTTATGACAGTTGGCAAAGGACATTGTGTTGAGGGTATCCATTCACTTTCTCCGAATGTAAACTCGGTTGAACCAGAGTAAAAAGCTTTTGGAGCCCAAGTTTTGTGCTTTTAGATTAAAAAGTAGCTTCTAAATGGAAGCACAGGGTGTACTTTTTTTGTTGTTGTTGAGACCAGACCAATGACATGCTGATTCAGTGCTGGTGTACTTTTATGACAGCTGTCCCGTGAAGTGGCCAGTTCTTATTTTGGTGATGTATTGTGACATTTACTGCAATTATTTCAGAGAGTTCCTCCTGACGCATCAAATAATTTCATTGTTTTTGTGACTGATGTGCCTTCTGAGTGCAATGTACTGTATTGAGTATTTGGCCTGGAACTCTATCAGTTGCCTAATGTTTGCTTTTGAAATCCATATTTTAAGTTGTAAAATATTTTGCAATGCATATACTGTAGCTGATTCGCAACTGACTGAATTTGATTCAGCTTTGCTGATGGACTTGTGATTTAGTTAGTGATTTAGGTTTTGTTCTGTTTTTCCATGCTGTGTTTATACACTCACCTAAAGGATTATTAGGAACACCTGTTCAATTTCTCATTAATGCAATTATCTAATCAACCAATCACATGGCAGCTGCTTCAATGCATTTAGGGGTGTGGTCCTGGTCAAGACAATCTCCTGAACTCCAAACTGAATGTCAGAATGGGAAAGAAAGATGCTTTAAGCAATTTTGAGCGTGGCATGGTTGTTGGTGCCAGACGGGCCAGTCTTTCCAGTATTTCACAATCTGCTCAGTTACTGAGATTTTCACGTACAACCATTTCTAGGGTTACAAAGAATGGTGTGAAAAGGGAAAAACATCCAGTATGCAGCAGTCCTGTGGGCGAAAATGCCTTGTTGATGCTAGAGGTCAGAGGAGAATGGGCCAACTGATTCAAGCTGATAGAAGAGCAACTTTGACTTAAATAACCACTCGTTACAACCGAGGTATGCAGCAAAGCATTTGTGAAGCCACAACACGCACAACCTTGAGGCGGATGGGCTACAACAGCAGAAGACCCCACCGGGTACCACTCATCTCCACTACAAATAGGAAAAAGAGGCTACCATTTGCACGTGCTCACCAAAATTGGACAGTTGAAGACTGGAAAAATGTTGCCTGGTCTGATGAGTCTTGATTTCTGTTGAGACATTCAGATGGTAGAGTCAGAATTTGGCGTAAACAGAATGAGAACATGGATCCATCATGCCTTGTTACCACTGTGCAGGCTGGTGGTGGTGGTGTAATGGTGTGGGGGATGTTTTCTTGGCACACTTTAGGCCCCTTAGTGCCAATTGGGTATCGTTTAAATGCCACGGCCTACCTGAGCATTGTTTCTGACCATGTCCATCCCTTTATGACCACCATGTACCCATTCTCTGATGGCTACTTCCAGCAGGATAATGCACCATGTCACAAAGCTTGAATCATTTCAAATTGGTTTCTTGAACATGACAATGAGTTCACTGTACTAAAATGGCCCCCACAGTCACCAGATCTCAATCCAATAGAGCATCTTTGGGATGTGGTGGAACAGGAGAACCGTGCCCTGGATGTGCATCCCACAAATCTCCATCAACTGCAAGATGCTATCCTATCAATATGGGCCAACATTTCTAAAGAATGCTTTCAGCACCTTGTTGAATCAATGCCACATAGAATTAAGGCAGTTCTGAAGGCAAAAGGGGGAATTAGTATGGTGTTCCTAATAATCCTTTAGTTGAGTGTATTTTTTGTTACATCTGAATAATATAACATTTGCAAAATCTGCATCCACTGTCCAATACCTGCAGGGAATAAGAAATTAATTATTTAATTTAATTTATTTCATTTAAAATGTTCTAAAGTTAGCTATTTTATTTGGGTAGCTACTGGGAACATGAAGATATTTGGCATGTATAAGATATTGTGTCCTGTTGTCTTTATATTCGCTTCTTTTGGTTTCCATTTTTATCAAGCATGGGATATCATTTAATTTTTGTTGACGACACTCAAATTTATTTGTCCTTGAAGCACAATCACACAATTTTTTTAAAACATTTTTAAGTTTCTTAGCCATGTATTTGTCTGATATCAAGTCATGGTTTTATTTATTTAACATTTTTAACATCTTAAAAAAAAAAAAAAAAAAAAAAAGAGAGAGAGAGTTATTGTGTCATTGGACTGCATCACTGATTGAGACGGGTGATTTGGTAAAATCTATGTAAAAACTTCTGTGAAAAACTTGGGTGTCATTTTGTATTCTTCACTCAAATTTGATAAACAGATAAATTATGTTGTCAAATCCAGATTTTTCCAAATAAGATTGCTATCTAAGGCTGAGGTTGTTTTTTTTTTTTTTTACTTTTGCAGAGTTTGAGAGAGTGGTACATAAATTTGTGTCATCTCAGCTTTGGTAATATTAATACCACTATATATTAATCATATTTAATTGGTTAAAAATGCAGTTGCCAGGCTTCTGAACAGCACCCAGAAATAATTATGTTCTTTGCACTGGTTGCTGGTCCTTTACAGAATTGTACATTTAAAATATAGTTTTTTAAAACTCTGACAGGATTAGCATCTCAATACCTCTCTGGCCTTCTTAATCCTTCTTAATCGATGTAATAAAAATGGAAACGTTTTTTGCATACAGTTGACAACATTGTCAAAACGATCCTCGTTCACACGGATCTGCTAAAATGACTAAAAATGCTGTATTATGCCAGGCCAGTAGCTGGTGATGTCACTTTGTAAAGAAGAAACTCTATACACCTATAGACAGAACATGTAATACACATGCGTATAATGCACGATGACTGTTTTCACAAACTTGTATTTTGAAACCCAGTTTCAAAAGTTTGCGTTTTCAGGCCCCCCAAAACGCTGTTGTCGTGTTATGCCGAGTTCACATTACACGATTTTCAAAGTCATCAGATCACAGTTCTTTTCACACTGTATGATTATCTTATGTAGCATTCAGTTGCTGCTGTGTGCACATTACACGATGGATCGGCGACAGGGGGTTTCACATTGCATGACTTTACAATAGGAAGAATCAGCGAACACTCTGTGTGGTCCGCAAACTACGTTTCATAACCAAACTCGTGCGAGAAGTGGTAAGAAAATAACGCATGATCTGACTGGAATTGTTATTAAAAATTATAGCCCGCAAGAAGCTTGCGATCCAAATTGTCTGTGCGCTGATTTGCAGCGAAAAGGAGAAGAAGAAAAAAAGATAATTGAGGAGAAAGTGGTTGGGGAGACGCAGGGAGTTCTGCATTGTGTGTTCTGCAAAGAGAGTTGGAGGTAAATAAAATGTTTTGCAATGTGCTGCTGTTGCAGCTGGTCAAGCAAATGATTGTGCTTGTTTTTCTGTTTGATATAATTGTGTGTGTGTATATATATATATATATATATATATATATATATATATATATATATATATATATATATATATATATATATATATATATATACACACACACACTGTAAAAAATATTTAAAAAGTAAGTTACCTGGTTGCCTTAATTTTGAGTTCATTGAAATTAAAAGTTTGAGTTAATACAATGAAAATTTTTGAGAATTGACATCACCCTTTATTCAAATAGTATTAAAAGATTTTGTAAGCATATTGCGTAATTGTTTTATTTGTTATAATGCAGTGAAACATGCCAAATGGTGCTATTTTCATGATTTCACAACTTTTTATTTTATTTTTTATTTATGTGGTTCAGATACAATAATATTTTGAGTTTCTATTTATTAAACCCATTTCCTTCATTGTATTAACTCAAAATTTTAATTTCAATGAACTCGAACTTTTTTAAGTTAAACCAACAATTTTTTTACAGTGTGTGTGTATATATATATATATATATATATATATATATATATATATATATATATATATATATATAATATTAAAATACTGATATTCTGTTCTATAACTCCTCCCCGAACTTCACGCTGCCCTGTATCTTGCTCTCTCGTTGGCTGTAGGTCATCGCCGATGTCATTTTCAGTCAGAACACATTTCACACATTTGAATCACAGACAGGTCCAGATATTTAGCATGCCAAACTCATCGCCGATTCTCTCAGATCGCGTCTTTGATAATTCACACTGACACGTGACTGAGCACCAATTTGGCCAAACTCAGCCAAAAAGCATAAAAAGTTTTCAGTTTGAAAAGGTGTTGTGTAAACAGCTCCTATATGTTTAAATCCTATTACAAGTGTTTTGATGTCTCTTTTCTCTGTTGCATCGCAGTCTATATAGTGCTGTTTATGCACTTTTTATCTATTTATGTCTATTTTAGCATGGCTGTATAGTGGTCAATCACTGTTGTTTTTAGCTGTGCTTTATAAATAAAATTTGATTTGATTTGAATTGAATTGAATAAACAGAGAGAGAGAGATAAAAGAGAGAGATACAATCTTAAACACAAGATATTTTTAGTACTGCCCTGAAGAGGATGAATATTTCCAAAGACAAATTGTCCTGTCTAAAAGTTTGTGTTCCCTTGGTTATTAATAGTGTAGCGAGTTAGCTCAAAGGGGAAATATTAATAATATATGTAAATGTAAATAATATAAATATAAAGTAATAAATAATTGTGTCTGATTTGTCTCAGTCATTACAATAGTGTTTTATTAATTTGGATAAATTCCGTTATTATTTTGAATATCAGCTATGCTAAGTAGTAACATACAGATTGTCTTGTTTTTAAGATTGTATCTTATTTATTTATTTATTTATTTATTTCACTTCACTTTGCCTTGTGAAATATTTGTAAATATATGTTACAATAGCCTGTCAGGGCAGTCCTAAATAAAAAAACAAAAAAAAACAAAAATGCAGTTATTTCTGATCCTCCTATTATTATTATTATTATTATTATTATTATTATTATTATTATTATTATTATTATTTAAGATAAACATCCTACAGGTTCTGCAAAGAATGTATAAACTTATAAGCAGAACTGTATAATAATGATATTTTGAAGATTCTTCCTGTCTCTTAATATGAATCTGTATTTGCACAGGGGTTCTATGGCTGTGATTCTGCGGGTTTTACTTTGCTCATGAGTAATAGACTGCAGAAGTCATTTGTCATCATAATCACTCGTGAGCCCTTTTTCAGTGTCAGGAGACCCAGAGTTCAGTCGTGCCTTCACTCTGTTGCTTAAATGATGGATTCTCTCTCTCCTTCTCTACCATCTCTTTCTTTCTGCATCTCTGTCCTCTGTTTGTTCTCTTCTTCCGACTTCTTTCTTGGCATTTGAATGTTAAAAGCATTTTGGGACAGGGTCAATGGGTCACTGTATGTATTGTAAAAGGTTGATCCATCAGAGATTAGACAGAGAGGTATGTCGTGCTATCAGGGAATATAAATAGCAAAAGAAACCCAAGGAGAAGTACTGATGGGGAAAAACAGAAACAGGTGGAACTTTTGAGGGCACCTACAAGTGTCTCATGAAGCTGAACGTAAAAAAAAAAAAAAAAAAAAAAAAAGATAGTCTGAGAAATATAATAACATTCATGCTCCATTAAGTTCAGATATTGAAAGTTCTGAGCTCCAGTATTTATGTTCTACTTAATTATTATATGGGTTTCTTGAATGCTGTTTTCTGATTGGTCAATATTGGCATTGATTGGACAAATATATTTGTATAATGACAACTACATTGTATATTTGACCATTTTCTGTTGCAACATCTTCATGCTACTTTCATCTCTGTGCTTTGTTTCTTTGTATACTAAGTTTTTGCTAAAAACTGCAGCAGAATTGATGTGTGGTAGTAACAGTTTTATTTTTTTAGTTAACTGATTTCTCAACCGCACGGTAAACCTTACTTTGAGTGTGAAAAAATTCAGTCAAAAGAAGGAGATGAGACAAAAGTCTTCTACAGCTCTATGGCTCCACCCCCCTGTCTGCTTTTGGCATGGAGGGATGGGACTTTTCAGTTTTCAGGTGACAGCATCAGTTTGCACACTTCAGTCGGTCACACAAAAGAATGAATTTGCTGATCGGTCATCAAATAATAGGGTCAAACATGATATCAGTTAAGTAGGGAATCAAACCATAATGATGTAGTTAGTAGGGTGGAGTCTAAACAATATAGGAAAGAATATGGAAAAATATACGAGAAATACATAAACACCTATTTGCCATAATTTTCCAAAAGTATGCGTGACTGTACAGTTGACATGTCTGTAAAGGGTTAACAAAAAGAGCCCGGCATGGAAGATTTAATTTTAAATACAAACACGATTCCAAAAAAGTTGGGACACTGTACAAATTGTGAATAAAAAAGGAATGCAATAATTTACAAATCTCATAAACTTATATTTTATTCACAGTAGAATATAGATAACATATCAAATGTTGAAAGTGAGACATTTTGAAATGTCATGCCAAGTATTGGCTCATTTTGGATTTCATGAGAGCTACACATTCCAAAAAAGTTGGGACAGGTAGCAATAAGAGGCCGGAAAAGTTAAATGTACATATAAGCAACAGTTGGAGGACCAATTTGCAACTTAGGTCAATTGGCAACATGATTGGGTATAAAAAGAGCCTCTCAGAGTGGCAGTGTCTCTCAGAAGTCAAGATGGGCAGAGGATCACCAATTCCCCCAATGCTGCGGCCAAAAATAGTGGAGCAATATCAGAAAGGAGTTTCTCAGAGAAAAATTGCAAAGAGTTTGAAGTTATCATCATCTACAGTGCATAATATCATCCAAAGATTCAGAGAATCTGGAACAATCTGTGCGTAAGGGTCAAGGCCGGAAAACCATACTGGATGCCCGTGATCTTCGGGCCCTTAGACGGCACTGCATCACATACAGGAATGCTACTGTAATGGAAATCACAACATGGGCTCAGAAATACTTCCAGAGAACATTGTCGGTGAACACAATCCACCGTGCCATTCGCCATTGCCGGCTAAAACTCTATAGGTCAAAAAAGAAGCCATATCTAAACATGATCCAGAAGCGCAGGCGTTTTCTCTGGGTCAAGGCTCATTTAAAATGGACTGTGGCAAAGTGGAAAACTGTTCTGTGGTCAGATGAATCAAAATTTTAAGTTCTTTTTGGAAAACTGGGACGCCATGTCATCCGGACTAAAGAGGACAAGGACAACCCAAGTTGTTATGAGTGCTCAGTTCAGAAGCCTGCATCTCTGATGGTATGGGGTTGCATGAGTGCGTGTGGCATGGGCAGCTTACACATCTGGAAAGGCATTTTCTGTAGGATTATAAATAAATCAAGTAGAAAAAAAATAAAAAAATAAATAAAGTGGAATAAAATAAGTGAAATAAACTGTGCAGTGAGTAAACTGTAGACTTATAAATATGTGGTTAACAGAAATGTACAAAGAAGTATAATGTGCAAACAGGTTTATAACAGGTTGTTATGCAGTAACAACGAGAACAGAAAGTGCAGTGCAAAATCAGTATATCGATGTTTATCCTGAAGTGAAGTCACATGATGTTAAGCAGGTGGTACAGTCTTTGCCTGGCTTTTTTCACCTGTGTCTGAATGTGAGCAGTCCAGGTCAGGTCCTCGGAGATGTTAACACCCAGGTACTTGAAGCTGCTCACTCTCTCTACTGGTGACCCACTGATCATGAGGGGGGAGTATGTCCGTTGCTGTCTCTTCCTGAAGTCCACAATCAGTTGAAGTTGAAGTTGAAGTTGAAGTTTATTAGTCATTACAGTACATGTACAAGTACAGTATAACGAAATGAAGTTTGGAGCAAGCCTCCGGGCCGCAGCCGATTATTCAGGCGCCGCCACACGCTCTCCAGAAATACAAGAATGCAGTTTAGCAAGCATTACATAGCAAAACACAACAAAACATAAACATAAACATGACACAGTACACGTGGTCACGTGATGGGATTTTTTGTATGGAGTGGGAGAGGAGATAGATAAAGACAGGCAGACGGTTGTAGTGGGGGGGGGGAGGAGGAGGGAGACTTCTTTGGAAGTTCTTTGGTCTTGCCAACATTCAGAGAGAGACAGTTGTCTTGGCACCATGATGTTATTTGCTCCACTTCGTCCAAGTATGCCGTCTCATTGTTGTTGGAAATGAGGCCCAGGACAACAGTATCATCAGCAAATTTGATGATAGAGGTGGAGCTGTGTGTGGACAAACAGCCATGTGTGTAGAGAGAGTAGAGCAGGGGACTCAGGAGTAGAGTAGAGTAGAGTCTCTTTCATCGTCGTCTCTTTCAGAGAAGACCTTGCATTTTCCAACATGACAATGCCAGACCACATACTGCATCAATTACAACATCATGGCTGCGTAGAAGAAGGATCCGGGTACTGAAATGGCCAGCCTGCAGTCCAGATCTTTCACCCATAGAAAACATTTGGCGCATCATAAAGAGGAAGATGCGACAAAGAAGACCTAAGACCGTTGAGCAACTAAAAGCCTGTATTAGACAAGAATGGGACAACTATTCCTACTCCTAAACTTGAGCAACTTGTCTCCTCAGTCCACAGACGTTTGCAGACTGTTCTAAAAAGAAGAGGGGATGCCACACAGTGGTAAACATGGCCTTGTCACAACTTTTTTGAGATGTGTTGATGCCATGAAATTTAAAAACAACTTATTTTTCCCTTAAAATGGTACATTTTCTCAGTTTAAACATTTGACATGTAATCTATGTTGTATTCTGAATAAAATATTGACATTTGAAACTTCCACATCATTGCATTCTGTTTTTATTCACAATTTGTCCCAACTTTTTTGGAATCGGGTTTGTATTAATTTGAATATAGTGAGTGTAATACAGTGCCTTTAATAGATGATTAGAAGCTCCAGAAAACACTGCTTGGAAGAACAAGGAATCTGAAAAAGACTTCACCCTCATGCCGTTCCAAACATGTAAGACTTTCTATCACCTTCGGAACACAAATGAAGATATTTTAAATGAAATCTGAGATATTTCTGTCCCTTCATTTAGAGTCCACACCACTACCCCTTTGTCGCTTCAAAGAGTTCATCATGAGATCATAAAAAACAAATCCATATGAATTGAGCGTTTTAGTTTCACTTTATATGATAAACAGAATCATTGTGCATTGATTAATGTTTATATGTGAATAAAAGCCATAATTTGGATTGCAGATGAATAATAATATATATTAGTATTGTAATATTGTTGGAATGTTGTTGACAAACCCACATTCTTTTGTCAATGACTATTTTGCTTAGCAAAAACATTAATCTACAAGAAAAATCGAATCAATATTTCATATGTATTTTATTCAGTATGTAGTCTTGATCATGACACCACTCAGCTTAGCTACATTTTGGATGGACGTGTTGTGTGATTTGAAACTATCAATATTACAGTTCAAACACAGCAACAGTTGGTGGAGATGCAGCCAACATGAACATAATCATAATTACCTAAACAGACTTGATACATTCACATCCATTTAGCAAATGTACCATCATGTCGCATAATTATCAGAGAGACAAACACGAGATAAATTAGTGTAGTCATGGTGTGGACGCAAAAGATCTTCTATTGATTGAGCCATATTCAGCGAGGATCTACAATCACTGCATGAAAGTAATTGGTTCATTAAATGTGAATGGCTGGTGCTCAGTCTCTGCCAAATTTTAGTAGTTTGGCACAGGTCTGCAGGTTCTAATGGACTGGGTTACCGTGAATGATTAATAAACATCATTTATATAATATCTAATATCTCTGCATTTTAGCACCCACCTCAGAGATATTCATTAGCATGCAAAATGTTGCATATGGTGCTTTTCCACAGGACTTACCTTGCAATTCTGGCATCAACCTATTACAACTGAAGAGGAAATAATGTGTGGGAAGTTTTTTTGCTTCTGTTTTACAAGTCCCTGTAATTTACCGAGAGAGGCTCTGTGCTCAGCAAGCACTTCAATTATGTGAGGACTAGATAAAGCTAGAGAAACAGCAAAGATTTAATCATAGAACCATGTTGTATTCTCATTTCCTTTCTTATTTCTGTTTTAATTTGTGTTTGTAGCTAGTGTCAAATCAGCATTCAGAATCAGCACACGTGTGATGGACGTCTAGCCTTGTTTTGTTGTTATAGTTCCTCTTCTGTTTTCAGAGATAAGCGTATAGAGTGCCATCGCTGTACTTTTCCGTACAGTACAACACAATATCTTCCCAGTTTTGCATCTCTCCGGTGTCAATTTTTTTTTTTCGAGGTCTATTGTGTTGATATTCAGAGCATGTCAGGAGGGAGCAGTACTTTCCTTAGTTTCCTCTTCTCTGTGCCAAAATATGCCAGTGCCAAGAAAACCATTAGCTTGACAGTGTCCCCCCAAAATGTGTATTAATATACCTCCATTACCTTTTCCACTCACATGCTTTCCAGTGGTAGTGGAGTGCCACAGGAAGTGTTATTTCAATGGCTGGCTCTGGCACATCACAAACTATGGCATCGCTGTGACTGTAAGTGTGTAAGGGGGCGCTGAGAGGGATGGACAAAAAACAAAGGACAAACAACTTGCAGAGAGAAAGAGATTTTATAACACTTCATTCTGACCCATTTAAAAACAATTAACAATCATACACTTCACTCAAGACATTTAGCAAAAATGAGTTCTCCATCTTTAACAGAGCGTAGCATTTCTTTATAATCCCATACATTTTCATATTCTTTAATAGCCTTCATATTTTTATAAAACAAAAAATCAAACTTAATTCTTACATTAATTAAGCTCTTAAAAACCTGTACTACATCCCGACCAATTTCACCTTCTATTCTTTCCTTTCTTGTCAGATAGATAGCCATTTTTGCTTTTCCAATAACAAAGTTAATAAATTGAAAATTGACAAATGTATTTGTCCATATTTTGCTTATAATACATGCATTAAATTGCTTTTCATTTATGGAGTTGATATACTTTATATGATGCATGTTAATGTATATATCAGTAAGATTTCAAGAGTTTTATTTATTTGTCACATACACAGTTATATACAGAATATACAACTTTTGTATGCAAATAAGTTTTTATATGCTTATCAAGGCTGCATTTATTTGATAAAAAATAGAGTAAAAAATCAAGCGTATAGCATCAGCTCTGACAGGTCTCGTGCATCAGCTGTCTGTCAGCTGATCACGTCTACCTATAGGAATACGACGTCTATCACAGCATACATATATACACTCACCTAAAGGATTATTAGGAACACCTGTTCAATTTCTCATTCATGCTATTATCTAATCAACCAATCACATGGCAGTTGCTTCAATGCATTTAGGGGTGTGGTCCTGGTCAAGACAATCTCCTGAACTCCAAACTGAATGTCAGAATGGGAAAGAAAGGTGATTTAAGCAATTTTGAGCATGGCATGGTTGTTGGTGCCAGACGGGCCGGTTTGAGTATTTCACAATCTGCTCAGTTACTGGGATTTTCACGCACAACCATTTCTAGGGTTTACAAAGAATGGTGTGAAAAGGGAAAACATCCAGTATGCGGCAGTCCTGTGGGCGAAAATGCCTTGTTGATGCTAGAGGTCAGAGGAGAATGGGCCGACTGATTCAAGCTGATAGAAGAGCAACTTTGACTGAAATAACCACTCGTTACAACCGAGGTATGCAGCAAAGCATTTATGAAGCCACAACACGCACAACCTTGAGGCGGATGGACTACAACAGCAGAAGACCCCACCGGGTACCACTCGTCTCCACTACAAATAGGAAAAAGAGGCTACAATTTGCACAAGCTCACCAAAATTGGACAGTTGAAGACTGGAAAAATGTTGCCTGGTCTGATGAGTCTCAATTTCTGTTGAGACATTCAGATGGTAGAGTCAGAATTTGATGTAAACAGAATGAGAACATGGATCCATCATGCCTTGTTACCACTGTGCAGGCTGGTGGTGGTGGTGTAATAGTGTGAGGGATGTTTTCTTGGCACACTTTAGGCCCCTTAGTGCCAATTGGGCATTGTTTAAATGCCACGGCCTACCTGAGCATTGTTTCTGACCATGTCCATCCCTTTATGACCACCATGTACCCTTTCTCTGATGGCTACTTCCAGCAGGATAATGCACCATGTCACAAAGCTCCAATCATTTCAAATTGGTTTCTTGAACATGACAATGAGTTCACTGTACTAAAATGGCCCCCACAGTCACCAGATCTCAACCCAATAGAGCATCTTTGGGATGTGGTGGAATGGGAGCTTCGTGCCCTGGATGTGCATCCCACAAATCTCCATCAACTGCAAGATGCTATCCTATCAATATGGGCCAACATTTCTAAAGAATGCTTTCAGCACCTTGTTGAATCAATGCCACGTAGAATTAAGGCAGTTCTGAAGGCAAAAGGGGGTCAAACACAGTATTAGTATGGTGTTCCTAATAATCCTTTAGGTGAGTGTATAGCTCCTCAGTATTATCAGCAGCTGTCGCGTTCTCCAGAGCTCATTTTCCCTCCTCCATCCCCAGCTCCTCCTCTTGTCAGTCAGGATTTGGTATTCTAATTCCCCTTGAATCAGACTAAATTCCTGAATTATATTTGTACATTTAATATCAACATTAATGATATCTGCAATACATTATGTTGGTTCTGTTCTGTTTTCCCTAAGGGGGGTTATTGCTGCTCTCCCTGCTCTTATCCATTCTAGGCTGCATGCTGGGCAGGGAGTTCTTGCCCAGAACAGAACCATAACGCCAATCCAAAATATATGCTAATAGTCAATCAATCATATTTGACGATAGTGGTCCTGACAGAACTGTAATATTGTTGAATATTTTTACAATTTAAAATAAGTTTTGTTATCTGTTATATTAAATTATATACAGTATAACATTAACATCTATTTTTACATATTAAAGTGTAATTTGTTCCAAATCAGAATTTTACTGATTTTCAAGAAACAATAATATTTCTTATTATTATCAATGTTAAAAACAGTTCATATTTTTAAGCTTTTATTTTTTTATGAATAAAAATGTTCAAAAGAACAGCATGTTATAACTTTAATACAATAAAAGAGAGAAAATCAAATCTTGTGAGAAAATCAATATTTTAGTGATAATTTCTGATTTATTTCAAAGTGAAAATATTTAGCAAACTAATGACAATTGCAGGAATTGTTTTGTCCTGTGCCTCAATAATAATGAATAAAAGCCAAAAACAGATCATGCTAGATTGCAGCTTTCCTGTCAAGTATCCAGTTTTTTTCTAATTGATGCACCTGATATCACTGTTTCCAAGTCTATCAGCTGCTTCATTTTGGGGGGCTAAAATTGGATCAAATATTGCTGGCCAAACTCAAACACTGCCAACTGCCTCATGTTGCTTTGAAAATCCAAAGAAACATGAGGCTTTGAAAAGCCAAATGCTAAAACTTTTTAAATAACTGAATAATGTTCCTAACTGGCAATCAACCTAATGCAATTCGCCTTTGCAGCTGGATTTGTTATGACGTTCCTTCTGTAAATTCTATTCCTTATTCAGGATTGAAAGAAGTGAATATGGAATGGAACCAATGGATGGAGATTCAGCAAGCACATTCATTAGAAAGGTGAGAATGAAATGAACGTGAGGCTAAGCTGGAGTGTTATAAGGTGCAGGATGGAGAAGCGGTTTACTGTTCAACCTATAGACACATAGATCTTAATATTCTCAAATAATTTAAGGGGGACAAGATAAAACCAGAATACCGTAAAATGGTAAAAATGGAAGAAAACGATCTCATTCTTAATTTAAAAAGTATAGAGTAAAAATGTGTTAAGCGAAGCAATGAGTTTGTGAAAATATAAAACTTTACAAACTGTAATCTCTAACTTCTGCTAACTGTCGAACATGCATTCACGAGAGACTGGCGTTTCAGCGTATGATGTAGGACGCTTCGGTGAGAATATGCTAGTATTAATAATAACCAAGTTTTGTTTTGCTCTATCCTTTGCTCTATCTAGCACTTCCGCATTTGTTACTGGAACGTACGCTGCGCATATGTCCTACATCATATGCTGGAACGCCAGAATGACATGGATATTTTTCTTACACAAACGCATCGCTTCACTTCAGAAGGCCTTTATTAACCCCCCGGAGCTGTGTGGAGCACTTTTATGATGGATAGATGCACTTTTATGGACTTCAATACAGAAACAGCCATTCATTGCCATTATAAAGCTTGGAATTTTTTAATTTTTAATACAACTCCGAATGTATTCGTCTGAAAGAAGAATGTCATATACACCTAGGATGACTTAAGGGTAAGTAAATTATGGGGTAATTTTCATGTTTGGGTGAGCTAACTAGCATGCAACAAAGTTGCAATTGTCTTTTCTTTACTATTGTGACGTATGTACCAGTGAAACGGCTTCTCTAAAAAAATGTGGTTTGCTATTGTTGTGATCTCATGTGACAGGTTGTGACATCCTCATGCCACGTGATGTCACTGCAAGAGGGAGAGGAAGTTATTTCGATTAAAGATTGAGGACACATAAAAGAAAAAAAACTGCAATATTCCATGAAAGACAAGAATTATAAATTTTGATTTCATGGTGTCATCAACTAAAAACAGTGGCTAACTGCAGAGATATTAATCAAAATATTTGAAATCCTCTAAATGACCAGTGAATTTTGCCTTTTTGATGCAGTGCTAATCTAATTAAGGCGCCTGTGGTGGCAATGGAGATTAGTTTTCTGATGAGTGTTCATTACAGGGGTCTGAGGGGTGGCCTGGGTCCTACAGGGGCCTGCCCAGGGCCTTTGATCCCTCTTATCCCCTCACACAGGCAGACAAGACTGCTCTCAGATCGCCTTCTCCGCTAGGGCCCGGCATAATCTCTCCATCCCCTTTTAAAACAGGCTTAGCTCATTATGAGTGAGGAAAGCCCTTGTCCTGTCCACGGACTGCTGCTGGGGTTAAGCTTATGTGCCAGCTTCCTTTTGGACCGGAGAAGGGAAGATGTTTAAGCCCCATCGTCCTTTTCCCCGGAATTTCTTGTCTTTCTCTCTATGTGTGCCTTTGCAGTTGCTTCCTCTGCAGCCTCATGCTGAAAGCTTCCCCTTCTTTTGTTCATTTTAATCCCAGCAGGCCGCAGCAGCCCAGAACCACATGGAGAGACTAACAAAACAGCCCAACACCACATACAGATTCTAGCACAGCATAAGTATTTCATGTTTATTTAAAATCACTTCAGCATTTCTGTTTGATGAATTTCTTTTGGACTAATTGTTAAAGTTTTTAGATGACTTGAAGGCAATAACACAGCCAAAGTTGTGACAGCAGCCCTCTCTCATCAATTATTTCATTGATGCTTGTTTATTACAGTCTTCTGAATCAATCTTTAGGATCTTTTGATTCAATGAAAACAATGTAAATAAGTATAAATATGCACTGTAAACCCTATCTCTCAAAATAATTAACTGGTTTGAGTAGAGGCAACTTAAATTAAACAAATTAGAACTTTAATTTTCTTTTGTTCACAAAACTGACACATTTAACAAGATTAACACATTTGACAAGTAATCTGAATTGTTTCATTGTTTTGAGTTTCATGAACTAGTTTCTTTTAATTTAGACAAACTTAAATTTAACTGAAACTGGACTGGGATTTCTGTTTTCCTGCATGCTCAAAAGGGAGAGTAAATGCTAAAATGAAGTGTTATATAATGTTTTTAAGAGTTGGAGTGGGAGATTTAGTAGTGTTTAATGTTTAGCTATGCTACTTTAGAAGAGTTTTGTTATGTGAACATGAGCTTAGTTTGAGTACAGATTTATGTTAACTTTTCTATATTGCCATACTCTTTCAGCAAGTGCTATGCTATGCTAATGCTATCAAAGCATTGTGTTACCAATTAGCAAGTTAGCATTGTATAGCTTGTTGAAGCTAGTCAAGTTTACTAAAAGATTTACAGTAAATTGAGATTACATGGTAATTTTAAGTTCAATGTATGAATTAGTTTAGGCAAACATTTCAAGTTAAGAGCAATTAAAATGTATGATTACAAAGAGCCCAATCTCACGAAAATGTGTATAAATAATACGAGTGTGCAATGTCGTGGAATGTATATGCCAAAATGAGTTTTGGCATGCATATGGTACGCAGTTCCCTTTCAGTCAGTCACGTTCGACGTACGTCGGAACTGACCGACGAATTGGGATCTGTTTTCAGAGACCAATCTACTTCGAGTGATTAAAAACGAGCCAATGGACATTGGCATGCGGTTCATGCATTCCACGCACTGCCCCGCAGCGTGGGTATAAATACAGAAGTGGAAGTACTGCATATTGCTTTTAACTTCGGAGCCGAATGGTTTGCTGTATCAACATGTTTCTACGAAGAGTGTTTAGACAAGTCTCGAGGAGGATCGCTCTCTTACCTGGGTGCTGGTGTGACGGCGCGAGTCAGCGAGTGGCCACTGCAACATACACTTGTCTCTGTGTTGGTTGGCTGGGCATTTCCGTTCTTTGAGTGCTCACACGCAGGCTTGCAATCGGACTGCTGTGAGCCGCGGCCATCTCCCTGAGTGCTTCAGCACTTCTAAAGAGTATTTCCTTCTAAAAGAGCAACACGGTTTTACCCTGCGTCTTTTTGAAGATGTCATTCAAACCGTGTTTCTGGATGCAGTTGTTTCCTGTACTCATTTGATGGCCACGATCTCTCTCGCACATAAACATGTGAGATTGCGTTCGTGGGTGATTCATACTCTCTCAGGAGAGTGTGTTCACGTCGATGCGCAGTTCGTCTTACCTTTCTCGTAAGGGCTTAAGTGTTCAGCGCGCCGTGTGCCATCGATCGGCCGGCTGACAGCGCGGGTTGTCACGGTAATCCAGCGCGTCACTCGGCACTCTAGATGCGTGGTCGAGACTATGAAACCTCAAACCCGTTCAGAATGTTGACGCAGAAATGCATTTTTGAATGCATCCGTCCCCGAGATTGGTTTGCAGCGATGGATTGGAATGACGCGTACTTTCATGTCTCCATTTTCTTGAGACACAGACCGTTCCTATGCTTTGCATTCGAGGAGAGGGCATTTCAGTACAAAGTCCTGTCCCTGCCGCCTCACGTCTTCATGAAAGTCGTGGAGGCAGCCATTGTTCCGCTCAGAGAACGCGCCGTTCGAAATTCTCAACTACCTTGACGACTGGCTTATACTGGCCCAGTTGCGAGAGCAGTTGTGTGAACCCAGGGACCTGGTGCTTCGTCACCTCATCCTGTTGGGCCTTCAGGTCAACCGAGACAAGAGCAAACTGTCCCACACAGAGGATCTCTTATCTCGGCATGGAGCTGGATTCGGTCAACCAGACTGCGCGCCTCACAGAGGAGCGAGTCTGGTCAGTGTTGAGCTGCTTGAATACGTTCAAAGGCAGGACAGCGGTCCCACTGAAATTCTTTCAGAGGCTCCTGGGGCATATGGCATCTGCAGCCACAGTAGCGCCGCTTGGATTGCTTCATATGAGACCGCTTCAACGCTGGCTTCACAACCGAGTCCCGAGATGGGCGTGGCAGAGCGGCAAGGACCGGGTCTCAGTTACTCCTAACTGCCGCCAAACCTTCAATCCATGGGCGGACCCTTCATTTCTACTGGTGAGAGTGTCCCTAGAACAGGTGTCCAGGCATGCTGTGGTCTTGGGCCTCATCCATGGGCTGGGGGGCCGAGTACAATGGGCACGCAGTTTTGGGTCTGTGGACAGGGCTCCAACTGTGTTGGCATATCAATTGCCTAGAGTTACTGGCAGTACGTCTCGCCCTGGGCCGCCTCAAAAAGCCGCTACAGGGCAAGCATGTACTGGCATGTACTGGTCCGTACGGACAGCACTGCGGCCGTTGCATACATCAACCGTCAGGGTGGTCTACGCTCCCGTTGCATGCTCCGGATTGCCCACCATCTCCTGTGGAGTCAGAAGCATCTGAGGTCGCCATTCACATCCCAGGTGTGCTGAACCAGACAGCTGACGAGCTCTCTCGTCAGTCAACACCTCCGGGAGAGTGGTGACTCCACCCCCGGAGCGTCCAGCTGATATGGGACCTTTTCGGAGCCGCGCAGGTAGACCTGTTTGCCTCTCCGGACTCAACCCATTGCCATTTGTACTATTCCCTGACCGCACCTTCGGCACGGATGCACTGGTGCACAGCTGGCCCCGGGACCTACGCAAATATGCGTTTCCCCCAGTGAGCCTTCTCGCACAGACACTGTGCAAGGTCAGGGAGGACGAGGAGCAGTTTTTGCTAGTTGCGCCCTATTGGCCCAACCAGACCTGGTTCTCCGAACTCACACTCCTCGCGACAGCCCATCCCTGGCCGATCCCCCTGAGGAAGGACCTGCTTTCTCAGGGGCAGGGCACTCTATGGCACCCGTGTCCAGACCTCTGGAAACTCCATTTCTCTCTGGTCCCTGGACGGGACGCAGAGGTCCTAGGTGGCCTGCCACAGGCAGTGGTAGACACCATCACTTCTGCTAGAGCCCCCTCTATGAGGCCTCTACGCTCTGAAGTGGAACCTGTTCGTTGAGTGGTGCTCTTCCCACCGGGAAGACCCCCGAGGTGTTCAATTAATGTTGTGCTTTCTTTCCTGCAAGATGGGCTGGAGCGAAGGCTGTCTCCCTCCACCCTCAAAGTGTACATTGTGGCAATAGCGGCGTATCACGATGCAGTGGAAGGCAAGTCCTTAGGGAAGCACAACTTAATCGTCAGGTTCCTCAGAGGTGCGAGGAGACTGAATCCTCCTCGTTCAACCTGGATACGTGCCCAAGGTTCCCACCACTCCCTTTCGGGTCCAGGTGGTGAACCTGCAAGCGCTGCCTTCGGAGGAGGCAGACCCAGCTCTGGCTTTGTTGTGTCCTGTTCACGTTCTTTGTGCTTACGTTGACCGGACTCAAAGCTTTAGAACCTCAGAGCAGCTCTTTGTCTGTTACGGAGGCCAGCAGAAGGGAAAGGCTGTCTACAAGCAGAGGTTAGCCCAGAGACTGCCATATGTAGCACTACCCTGAGACGTTTTTGCATGCATGTGATACACACTTTATGGCACTTCTGCTTAAACTTGTATTTCTTAACTTTGATAAAATTTTATGTAACTGATTACCTCAATTTTGTTTAGTTTCGTCAATTTATTCAGGGTTTACAGTGTGTGTGTATATGCAGAAATGGTATAGAGAGACTCCAGAAATGGTGTCTAAGGGCTTGGGAAGTAAATGTAAATGGATTGTTCACATAAAAGATTTGATTTGAAACAAATTTGGTCATGCACAGATTACTAGTTTATTGTGATGAGAATTTGATCTGTCATAGTTGTGAAATCAACTTCAAAGTGGAAATCAGTCTTTAAAGTGGCTCTATAATGATTTTTCCCTACACATTTATTTGTTTAAAATGTGATAATGTCTTGCATTCTTTATGATTCTATCAAATCCACAAAGGCACATTGTATAGTCTTATACTGGTGTACTTGGTGTACTTGCACCTCATTAACAGTATTGTGATGAATCATTAGCTTTTCTAATATAAGTGTGCCATCTTTTTCTGTCTGGTCCCACATTGCAAAACACTCTTTGTCCATTGCATTCATTACAACACTGTACGATATTCTGTGCATATGGTAACAGCCTGTAAAGATCTTAGTTGCAATTTGTTAAATTTTTCACCCCTTGATTCACAGGTTAATGTTTATTGACGTCTATTGATGTGTTTACCTATAAACAACAGCGGCCTCATGTTCCCATTGTGCTTTCTCCAGGGATTGCACAAAAAATCTGTCATGTTGGCAGGTTACACGTGTAATACACATGAAAGAAAGGTCAGATCTAATATCATGATCTTCCCCATATAAACTTTCCCATCACCCAATCCTACCAAAATGAGTTCCCCTTCTTTAAGACTGATGCTCTGTTGCTTGGATACAGTGCAAGTCAAGATAGATGGATTATGTGAGTGTCTTCTCTGACTCCTCCATTGATCATGTCTCTCTCTCTTTCTCTTGATCAATCAGGCCCTTTGATATAGTATAGCAACAGTTTTAAGTCCACCACTTTTAACCCGGTCTGTATCAGAGAGAATCATTGAACGGTTCTGTTCCTTTGCCCGGGCTTCAGAAACATTACCTCACTTTTTTTTAAGACATATGTAATGAATCCACTAGCCAAACAAAGAAATACTGATTGCTCATTTTTGTTTTTGGAGATTTAGGATTAACACTTGGTCTTGGTAAATCTTTTAAATTTACAATTTTTTTAGGCCTGTAAAAGCTTTTATTAAATAAAAACATTTTTATATGATATACAATACTGTATTAACAATATATATATATATATATATATATATATATATATATATATATATATATATATATATATATATATATATATATATATATATATATATATATATAATGAATGCAGTTTATAAATGTGATTTGGAAAAATCCTTATCCGGTAATCACTGAAAAGTTATGGAAATTCAAGAATTGTGGGGACCCTGAAGTTTGGATCAAGCTGCTATTCTGGTTTCTTGAAATAACCTGTGCATTGCAAATATCAAATGCTTTGTTAAATATTTTATAATATAAAAATATTCAAAGGGGAAAAAATGTGACTTTCCCTCTTAGATGTTCAGTGGTTGATCTTTCTTTGGGACTAGCAGACTATGCACTTAAAAGATTGCAAAGTAATTGCATATATGCAGGTTTAATGCATTTTAATAGAATATGTATCACACTGCCTCATTTTAGATGCAAAGAACAATAAAAAAAAACAAATTTAGCAGTTGCAACACCTTGGTCATAATTGTATGTCCTGTTGCAGTGAGGACAGATAATATGAAGAGAAATGGCTTTTTTTTTTTTCTCTCCTTTTTTGTATTATTTTTAATAGCTGTTTTCATTTTATTATGATATGAGCAAATAGGTCCACTGAAATATTTCACACCTTCCTCTTCAAGTGAAAACAACATTTTTCATAGCTGCAAATGCTTGTGTCAACCAGCATAAATGAGGCATAAATTACTGTTCATCCACAAGAACCGAATGGACATTTACTAAAACAGAGCTCGTTAAAAGCTAAAGAACAAATAGGTTACGGTAGCACATGCATGTCAAATGCTCCTGGACTAATAGTTGACAAGCATCCTTGGTCATATTTGGAATACACCATCTGATTGCATGATTTTTTCTTTGCAATACATACCATTTAGAGACCATTTAGGACGTTTCACAGTATTCGTAGAGAATTTAGTATGAATGCCAAATGCACAAATGTTTAAATAAAGTTTCTGTTCATTTTGCTATGAAATTCAAAAAATAAATACCGGTTTGGCATGACAGATCGCTGTAGTGCCTCAGTTCAAGAAAAGCAGCAGTGCAAAATGTGAGGTGATTATCTCATCTTTAATACCAGTTACAATAAACATAAATGAACATCTGAAGGACACAGTACACCGAAATCTGTATCATGTCTCATGTCTCATATTATTACTCAATCAGCATTTCAATCGTGGAAAGACGTCAATAAAACAGCTTGTAAACAATGTCACATATTTGTAAATTATTGCATTCCTTTTTTTTTATTCACAATTTGTACAATGTCCCAACTTTTTTGGAATCAGGTTTGTACATGTTGCATTACTGTCGAGTCCAGGCAATATCCTCAATGGTATGTTGCTTGGTAACTCACCTCACCTAAAGGATTATTAGGAACACCTGTTCAATTTCTCATTAATGCAATTATCTAATCAACCAATCACATGGCAGTTGCTTCAATGTGTTTAGGGGTGTGGTCCTGGTCAAGACAATCTCCTGAACTCCAAACTGAATGTCAGAATGGGAAAGAAAGGTGATTTAAGCAATTTTGAGCGTGGCATGGTTGTTGGTGCCAGACGGGCCGGTCTGAGTATTTCACAGTCTGCTCAGTTACTGGGATTTTCACGCACAACCATTTCTAGGGTTTACAAAGAATGGTGTGAAAAGGGAAAAACATCCAGTATGTGGCAGTCCTGTGGGCAAAAATGCCTTGTTGATGCTAGAGGTCAGAGGAGAATGGGCCGACTGATTCAAGCTGATAGAAGAGCAACTTTGACTGAAATAACCACTCGTTACAACCGAGGTATGCAGCAAAGCATTTGTGAAGCCACAACATGCACAACCTTGAGGCGGATGGGCTACAGCAGCAGAAGACCCCACCGGGTACCACTCATCTCCACTACAAATAGGAAAAAGAGCCTACAATTTGCACAAGCTCACCAAAATTGGACAGATGAAGACTGGAAAAATGTTGCCTGGTCTGATGAGTCTCGATTTCTGTTGGTAGAGATTCAGATGGTAGAGTCAGAATTTGGCGTAAACAGAATGAGAACATGGATCCATCATGCCTTGTTACCACTGTGCAGGCTGGTGGGAGAATGCAGGCAGGCGGAAAGAATGCTTTCAGAACCTTGTTGAATCAATGCCATGTAGAATTAAGGCAGTTCTGAAGGCGAAAGGGGGTCAAACACAGTATTAGTATGGTGTTCCTAATAATCCTTTAGGTGAGTAGTAGGGTGTGAGCTTGAATTCTCCCTGAAAACTATTCTGGAAATGATCTTCAGCTTGCTTGAAACGTATCGTATGGGGCTCAGAGAATACTGTCAGTTTGAATAATCTTCCAATCTTCTCTGATAATTTCATTCAGTTTAATGGCTTTCTGGCAATGCTGTGTGGTAAGGTAAAGCTTTATTTCTGTCTTTCTCATTTGGCTGTGCCTGTCTCTGTTGGCAACAGAGCTGTCTCTTTCTTGACAGGAATACAAAACAAAAGTTTGTTGTGGTACTAAGTGTGAACAGGGGACTTATGGCCTCTTCGTTCAATATACATTTTGCGCATCTAGTGTCTTGGCAGTGTTACAAAATCACTGTAATAGTTTCTGGAATTGTGCTGTTTACAATGTTTTTGTAAGAAGTAAAAAAGGTCTGGCAACTGGTCATGATCTGTGCTAGTCAGAAATATGGTGGTGTTAATTTTTGACAGTATGTACATTTATATGTAATTATGTTCATTCATATATATATATATATATATATATATATATATATATATATATATATATATATATATATATATATATATATATATATATATATATATATATACACAGATCAGGCATTACATTATGACCACCTTCCTAATATTGTGTTGGTCCCCCTTTTACTGCCAAAACAGCCCTGACCCGTCGAGACATGGGCTTCACTAGATCACTGAAGGTATGCTGTGGTATCTAGCACCAAGATGTTAGCAGCAGATCCTTTAAGTCCTGTAAGTTGTGAGGTGGGGCCTCCGTGGATCGGACTTGTTCACCACATCCCACAGATGCTCGACTGGATTGAGATCTGAGGAAATTGGAGGCCAAGTCAACAACTTGTTGTGCTCCTCAAACCATTCTTGAACCATTTTTGCTTTCTGAAAAACCACAGCCACCAAGGAATACCGTTTCCATGAAAGGGTGTACATGGTCTTCTTCCCATAGTGCATACTGGTGCCATGTGTTCCCCAGGTAAGCAACGCACACGTACTCGACCATCCACGTGATGTAAAAGAAAACATGATTAATCAGACCAGACCACCTTCTTCCATTGCTCCATGGTCCGGTTCTGATGCTCATGTGCCCACTGTTGGCGTTTTTGGTGGTGAACAGGGGTCAGCATGGGCACCCTGACTGGTGTGTGGCTATGCAGCACCATACACAACAAACTGTGTACTGTGTAATCTGACACCTTTCTATCGGAAATAGCATTAACTAGCAAATAGCAATTTGAGCTACAGTAGCGTGTCTGTTTGATCGGACCACACGGGCCAGTCTTCGCTCCCCATGTGCATCAATGAGCCTTGTCTGTCCATGACCCTGTCGCCGGTTCACCACTGTTCCTTCCTTGGACCACTTTTGATACTGACCACTGCAGACCGGGAACACCCCACAAGAGCTGCAGTTTTGGAGATGCTCTGACCCAGTCGTCTAGCCATCACAATTTGGTCATTGACAAACTTGCTCAAATCCATGACAAAAAATGTGTGTATGTGTGTGTGTGTGTGCTCTTTAGTTAAAGCAAATAATATGTGGAAGGCATGATCTACAATCATTATTTTAATGGTATTAATCATTGATGTTTTAAAGACACAAATATATTGGTTTGAATATGTGAGTTTGATTGGTTACAAATTAGATTGTTATGGTAAAAAATACTAGTTTCACTTTATATAGACTATAATGTAAACTCAGCACACAGTACAAGCCTATAACATAAAAGGCCAACTGTTCATTCTCTTCCGTGTCAACGTGTCCTTTATCTCTTCCCCTCTTTCATGTTGACTTCCTCCTGTTCTTCTTTGAGGACATGAGTGAAAAGGAGACCTCTTCCATTTTTAGGTTTTGAAAGTGTCTCTGGAGGTTTTCAGGTAACTAATGTCTCTCAATATCAAACCTTGGCTAACTGCTGTAGAGTGGAATCTAATATTGTGTAAGATGTGTGAAGCTGTTTATACTCGCCTTAAGCGATTTAATTTTAAGCTGCTCTTTTTCTCCTTGTCTGTTTCTCCTCCTCCTCCTCTTCCAGTATAATAAGCGCAGTGCTGGCTACCAAGCCAGTGTACACACATACACCTACATTCACCAATTTCCTGTCTATTTGAAGCTGTCAAGTTTATTAGGCTGTGTGAAGATGACTGAATGTATATAATTTATTGGATTTCCATTGTGCACACACACACACACACATATATATATATATATATATATATATATATATATATATATATATATATATATATATATATATATATACATACAGTGGTGGTCAGAATTATTGGCACCCTTGGTAAATATGATCAAATATGGATGTAAAAATAAATGTGCATTGTTTATCATTTTGCTCTATCATTCAAAAACCTAACCTTTCATTGAAGTAAAATAATTAAAAGTGGGGCTAAATCACATTATGAAATAAATGTTTTTCTCCAAAACACGTTGGCCATAATTATTGGCACCTTTTATTAAATACTTTTTGCAACCCCCTTTTGCCAAGATAACAGCTCTGATTAATGCCTGATGAGTTTGGAAAACACCTGACAAGAGATCAGAGACCATTCCTCCATACAGAATCTCTCCAGATCCTTCAGATTCCCAACTCCATGTTGGTGCTGCTTCTCTTCAGTTCAGCCCACTCATCTTCTATAGGGTTCAGGTCAGGGAACTGGGATGGTCATGGCAGAAGCTTCATTTTGTGATCAGTGACACATTTGTGTGTTGATTTTGATGTTTGTTTTGGATTGTTGTCCTGATGGAAGATCCAACCACGGCCCATTATAAGATTTATAGCAGAATCCATCAGGTTTTGATTTTTTTTATCTGTTGGTATTTGCTAGAATCCTTGATTCCAGGTATCTGAACAAGATGTCTAGGACCTCCAGCAAAAAACAAAACAAAAAAAGGCCCACAACATTAAAGATCCAGCAGTATATTTAACCGTGGACATGGGGTGCTTTTTATCCCTGTTTGCTGCCAAAAGCTCTTTATATAGTTTCATCTGACCACAGAACCAGGTTCCTTTTGAATTTCCAGCCATGTCTGACTACTGAATATGCTGGAGTTTGTTTCTGGATGAGGAAGAAGGATTTTTCATGAAACCCTCCCAAACAACATGTGGTGATGTATGGGTTGTTTGATTTTTTTTTTTTTTTTTTTCTGAACCCAAGACACAACTAATCTCTGCAATTCTCCATCTGTGACCCTTGGAGAGTCTTTATCCACTCAAACTTTCCTCCTCGCCGTGCATTAGGACGATAGACACACGTCCTCTTCCAGACAGATTCGTAACATCTTGAGTTGACTGGAACTTCTTAATTATTGCCCTGATGGTGGAAATGGGAATTTTCAATGCTTTAGCTATTTTCCTACAGCCACTTTCTATTTTGTGAAGCTCAACAAACTTTTGCTGCACATCAGAACTATATTCTTTGGTTTTACTCATTGTGATGAATGATTAAGGGGATATTTTGTGTTTCCTCATTTATATATATAATGCACATGCACATGTTGCATGTTTTTAAATGGCCGTGCTATTAAAATTAATAATGATAATAATAATTATAATAATAATACATTATTTATATAGTGCCTTTCCCAAGCTTGCACTATACAAGAAAATATCCCATACACAGCATCAAACATAAGCATCAATATAGAACATAGATATACATATACACATACAAATATACAATAACAAAACAACAGAACACTAAACAGAGGAGGGTTGTAAATACTGTAAGAAAAGATATGTTTTTAGTTGAGATTTGAATGAGGATATAGTAGCAGTGTCACGCAGAGTAAGAGGGAGAGAATTACAGAGTTTCAGAGCCACAGCACTGAATGATTCACAGTTGAAAGATGCACAGTAAGCAGTTGTAAGTAAGATGACCAGAGAGAATGAGGAGGAAAATAGTGCAGAAGTTCAGATAAATAAGTCCATTGTAGCAGGTTTGAACTCACTTACTAATGGACCAGATAATAATGATCAGAAGACTGCTCGGTACGTACGGGGAGACAGCGGTGATACTGAGTAACAATCAGAGACAGAAGGTAAGTTGAAACATAGGCCTTTACTTTACTGTTTAGTGATTTGTTTTCTTGAATATTTTCTTGTTTCACATCAATCACATACCCAAAGAATAACAATTGTAAGGGTGGATCCTCTACAGCGGTTCTGACTGCAGGGTTGCCGAATGACTAAAGAAACGTTATCAGCAAGATGATAGAAAACTGTACATTTCTTGTCTTTACCACCCACTGCAGCTTATACCAACGACGGAAATAAGCGCAGTTACAATAGCTAAACGTGGGAGAGCGTGGCTATAATGTGACTATATTGTATTGCAATAGGTAACACTTCAAAGTCAATACCAAATCAAAACTAGTTAGCACATCATTTGTAATTGAAAGAATTTAATGACAAAATCTAGTTATGGTTACACTTAAAATAGTTACAAAATAAATGTATGAGATGATGAAAACTTATACCATTAATCGTACCCAGCATGAATTTTTTTAGAGAGAGAGAGAGAGAGAGAGAGAGACAGAGAAGAGAAGAGAGCAAAGGAGAGAAGAGCCAAAGAGAAGGCCCCCAAGAAGAGAGAGCCAGAGAATAAAAGACCCAGAGCAACAGTTACAATCTTCCTTTATCTATTCCTTGACCATGTGACTTAAACCCTAACGTGAGCCATTCAAACTGACCAATCAGACCAAACTTCCCCACGGTGTTACAGGTGTGACACACATTTGGCCTACAGGCCTTCAGCATTTCTTTGTCTTTAGGAATTCCAAATGGCCCTCCTGAGAGAGATGGGGGTTGAAAACAGTAAAGCAAATGTCTTTGTTCATTTTACAAAATCAAATATCTTTGATTATTTTCAATTCTTTCAGTCCCCTCTTGGCACCATTGGCCACAATCATTGAGTACAAAGGTGGCACAGTCCACAAAGACATGCTTTCTGTTGTGTGTAGATGTCATCTTCAGACTTCTCGTCCACACTTGTTGCAAAAGCAGCTGGTCAGTCTTCAGTCTTTGTTCTCATCTCAGTCCTGCATGAGAAGGCTCCATCAAATGGTGTTGCACCAATCATTGATATGCAAAACGTCCATTGAATCCTTCACACCTTGAGAACAGTCACTGAAGGTTAGAGCAAACGCTTGTCCCTCTTTCTGAGGACACAGGATGTGAACTTGTGCAGCAGGGATCCTGTGATTAAAAGAACATATAGCACAACAAAGAACAAAAGCATACATGGTATTTGTCATTGGTCAGAAGTTTGATGTGGTCAGATTAAAATAGTCTCTGGCAATAAGCCATTAAATCGATGTACTTAATAAAGTGGTCAAGGCTGAGAATAAAAGAAGATCTCACAAGCTCTTACATTGTTTCTGGAAACATTAAAAATAAATTGCCTTATAACAAAACAACAATCATTGTTGGCTTAAATCCCCTTTTCATGAAGAGTATCAGCAAAATATTCAGTGTAACCAAATACAGAAATTAAATTCCATAGATGTCCAAAAACATTGTTGCAAGTCAAATGGACAAAATACAAAGACTCAGAAATCAAATAAGTTCAAAATCAAATGCATTGTTACAATACAATGATAAAATAAATGTTTGCACTTAGGTAAGAATGAGAAATGCATAAATTCACGTAAATTTTGATATTTAACTTGGTGAGACACATAATAACTAACTGATTCAGTAAATCTGAAGAAAAACAAAAACATTAACTGGGAGAAATTCACAGTTATAATACAGTCTAGATGTAAAGACTTAAATAAAATAGAATACATTTTGTGAGGCTGATGTAGATTTGACTTTGTCTGTGAAGATCAAATCTATGTGGCTGCATTTAGCTGTGGCTATGTGTAAATCATGCCCCAAACACGGCAAGGAGGTTTTACAATTGTGATGCAAATTTGGTCCTGTTGTAACAGGAAGCCAGCATGAGAATGTGAGTGAAGTGTGGTCTGGCTCTAACCAGTGTTTTTGTTAGGGAGCATGATAAAGTGCAAAGGTCAAAGGTACTGAATCCTGCTGTGATGAAAGCATTTTCATGGTTAATGCAATTGTAAATTACACTGTAGCCACATGGCAATTCTATGCTCCTGTACATGGTTTTACTGCAGCTATATGGAAAATAGCAGAGTTTTCCACTCAGGAGACAAACAAATTCAACATAGAAACACATGAAACTGGAAATGGCTAAACAATTCCAGTATTAAAGTTATTCCAATTTTCACAAGATACATGGCCTAGAATGCAAAGCATCAACAACCTTTATCCTAAGTGTTTCATACAACACTTAAAGTAAAGCAATCATGTGTTTTAAAGAATAAACTTAACTAGTCTATGTGTATATATTAACACAAACAACTATAATGTGTGTTCAATGCGCACAATGTGTTTAGTACAATTACAAATTTGAAAATACAAACAGGATCATTGCAATTTAGATGTTTAACTATTAAACTCACTGCTATGAGGCTGCTAGTCCACTAGCCAATAAGGTTAACAGCTGAAGGCCTTGCATGAACACTGTGGTTAACTCACTGAGAGTTTTACCTGCAAATGAGCGCTGATCTTTACCCTTAGAAAGTGATTTCTAGTTTTCTGAAAATAAGGTGGAGGTCGACCTTCACCCAGTGACCAGCATCTCTCCTCTGAGTGGCCTATTTTCCTACAAGAACTGCAAAACCTGTTCTCTTTGCCATAGGATTGAATGCTATGTTCTCCTGGAGTTTGAGGATTTTCATGACTCTCTAATGCTTGTACACCATGCGTACTGGTACATGACTCTGCGCTATTACGGTACTGCATCACCTTAAGAACTGAAATAGGCACACTTTCTTGAGTTGCACATGCATTTTCTGAACTAAACGTTTCAGATTCATTAGAGCAAGTAAGCTCATCTAAGAAGTGAACATGCTTTTTAGTCCCATCGCTGTTAAGCGTTTTGGTAGACATGAACTTTTTAGCATTTAGCATAGCCTTGAGATCTGCAATGGTCTCCTTGTGATTTTTACACTTTTCAGTCAGGGCTAACTGCTCAGCTAGTAATTTATCTAGCTGTGCTTGAAGATCTTGAATCTTTGCCTCAGACTTTTCTGCTTCTGCATTTTTAGAATGCACTTCTTTACATTTCTCATCTAGACTTGATAATAGAAATGGTATCACATTATGTAGCCTTTTAAAACTTATGAAGTTTAAAGCCTCAATTATTTTACCATGTTTTGATTTCTTTTGGTGTTTGCCAATTATGTCCCACCATCGAATCATTTCATCATCTGAACTTTTAATTCCAATATACTCTGTCTTGAGTTTGGACAAGGTAGGCTCAACTTTTTCACTCCATAAAGCAAACAATAAGTCACTGTTATCAGAAATTTTCCTTCCATCCCCGAGGAGATAATCTGAATATTCTCGGATTGTACAGTAATGGGACTATTGAAGCTATTTAAAACCTTCTAATTTCTGTTTCATGCAATTCATAAACAATGAAAACAGACTTACCAATTCCTTGGTCAAAAGGTCAGCTTTAATCCATTCACAAGATCAACTGTGAAAAAATGTCCTCATTCTGATGAATTTCAGAAGATTCACTGCAAGGGATTCCGGGTTTCGGCACCATCTGTAAGGGTGGATCCTCTACAGCGGTTCTGACTGCAGGGTTGCCGAATGACTAAAGAAACGTTATCAGCAAGATGATAGAAAACTGTACATTTCTTGTCTTTACCACCCACTGCAGCTTATACCAACGACGGAAATAAGCGCAGTTACAATAGCTAAACGTGGGAGAGCGTGGCTATAATGTGACTATATTGTATTGCAATAGGTAACACTTCAAAGTCAATACCAAATCAAAACTAGTTAGCACATCATTTGTAATTGAAAGAATTTAATGACAAAATCTAGTTATGGTTACACTTAAAATAGTTACAAAATAAATGTATGAGATGATGAAAACTTATACCATTAATCGTACCCAGCATGAATTTTACCTGAGAGAGAGAGAGAGAGAGAGAGAGAGAGACAAAGAAGAGAAGAGAGCAAAGGAGAGAAGAGCCAAAGAGAAGGCCCCCAAGAAGAGAGAGCCAGAGAATAAAAGACCCAGAGCAACAGTTACAATCTTCCTTTATCTATTCCTTGACCATGTGACTTAAACCCTAACGTGAGCCATTCAAACTGACCAATCAGACCAAACTTCCCCCACGGTGTTACAGGTGTGACACACATTTGGCCTACAGGCCTTCAGCATTTCTTTGTCTTTAGGAATTCCAAATGGCCCTCCTGGAGAGAGATGGGGGTTGAAAACAGTAAAGCAAATGTCTTTGTTCATTTTACAAAATCAAATATCTTTGATTATTTTCAATTCTTTCACAATAAAGAAAACAAAGAAAATACAGTAAACTATATGTATACCCTGGGTGCACCCTCTAAATTACTTTCACTCAACAGTAATCAACAGTAATCACAATCACAATAAATGTAATTGAACACAAATGAATAACAAGTGATATCGCACGGAAAACAGTATTTCAAGTTCAATACTATGTCAATTGGAAGATTGATCAGTCTTAAAGTTTCCAATTGTGCTCCTGAGATGTCTCAGTCCCCAAAAAATACAAAATTATAAAGAACCAGTCTCTGAAAATGTGTTCTCTTACTTGTCTGTAGAAAAGTATAAATGGAAAATTGTCCTTTCCTCTAGATTCGTGATCCTTTCAGGGTCGAAGTGGGAGGCTCGCCATCAATTATGGAAATCCAACTTGGATAAAAAAATATTTACACAAAAAAAAAAAAACCTGGCCTGATAACAGACCAGAAAATGCATTCAATATTGTATAATCAAGAATGATCTACAATCAAATACATAAGACAGGAAACAAATAAAATACATACATGCATACCATCATTATAGCAAATTGCATTATATTCAATTACCTGTCCATTCACGTTTTCCTTTTTTTTTTTTTTTTTTTTTTTCACAGGCACGCGCAAACAAAATGGCGTCTGCGAAGGGCAGTGAACACTCAATACACCATGCGGTCGATTCAAAATGCAAGCTCTGAAGTGCCTAATCGACACAATCACACTAGATCATCCAATATCTTGAAGTTACACACTAATTCTTTCAGTTTAAGTGAACTTTAAACAATTTAAGATTTATATTTTTCTATTTTCAAACTCTCATATCAGATCAGCTTTCTCTGTCGCTCTGCATCTGTCTTCTAGGCTGCGCAACGCGCGATCTGTACGCAAGGGGGGCGGAGCCAACAAATCAAAGCTCCGATTGGCTGTTACTCAGTTCTTAAACTAATTTCAAATGTATATATATCCATATGTTTATGTATTAGTCTTATATAATTTCACAAGTATGAATAATCATAATGTTATATTCAAGCAAGCATATAAATAAATAATATTTATAAAATAATTATTTAACCAGGGTTACACCATGAAGACATTTAAAAGTTAACAATATAATTTTATACTGAATGCGGACAGAAACAGGTAGCCGATGTACAGTAGATATAGAGCAAATTGGTAATGTGATCAGATTTCTTGACTTGATTGATGACTCTGGCAGCAGAATTTTGTACATACTGTAGTCCAGTGATTGTTCTAGCGAACAGCCACATAAGAAGTTAATTACAGCAGTGTTATATTCAATTATATAATTACTTATATAATTCATATATTCAGTGCCTGCTGTATTACTGTTTTTTTGTAAGACTATCTAACTGTACATATTTATATTAGTTTACATAGCAGTTGACACACACTATGAACATTTCTAACTCACCATCTCACTCTAAAGGTAGAAATGCTGTTGTGTATCTTATCAACATTATTAAACAAAGCATGTATTAATGGTTTTTAAGAACCTTATTATCAAGTGTACACTATTTCAACATTAACTGATGTGTTAACATTTATAGGTTCATTACAAAGAAATAAATAATAATAAATGCTTTGTTAATGGAAAGTCATGTTAATAAAGAGTCTAGAAATGTTAGTAACACATCAGTTAATGTTGAAATAGTGTACACTTTAAGGATTTCAAAAACCATTAATACAAGCTTTCGCTACTGGTAAGTCATGTTAATACAAGTCTACAAATGTTAGTAACACATCAGTTAGTGTTGGAATAGTGTACACTTTAAGGTTCACACATTTCATTAATAAATGCTTTGTTAATGGTAAGTCATGTTAATAAAAGTCTACAGATGTTAGTAACACATTAGTTAGAATTGAAATTGAAATAGTGTACAAGCTTTGTTAAACGTTAGTAACACATCAGTTAATATTACACTTTACAATAGTCTTACAATAAGGTTCTCAAAAATAATATTTCAGTTAATAAAGCTTTGTTAATGGTAAGTCATGTTAATAAAAGTTAGTAACACACAGATGTTAGTAAACACATCAGTTAATATTGAAATAGTGTACACTTTACAATAACTTTACAATAAGGTTCACACATTTCATTAATAAATGCTTTGTTAATGGTAAGTCATGTTAATAAAAGTCTACAAATGTTAGTAACACATCAGTTAGTGTTGGAATAGTGTAAACTTTACAATAAGGTTCACACATTTCATTAATAAATGCTTTGTTAATGGTAAGTCATGTTAATAAAAGTCTACAAATGTTAGTAACACATCAGTTAGTGTTGGAATAGTGTACACTTTACAATAAGGTTCACACATTTCATTAATAAATGCTTTGTTAATGGTAAGTCATGTTAATAAAAGTCTACAAATGTTAGTAACACATCAGTTAGTGTTGGAATAGTGTAAACTTTACAATAAGGTTCACACATTTCATTAATAAATGCTTTGTTAATGGTAAGTCATGTTAATAAAAGTCTACAGATGTTAGTAACACATCAGTTAATATTGAAATAGTGTACACTTTAAGCTTTGTTAATAAGTCATGTTAATAAAAGTTCAGATGTTAGTAACACATTTCATTAATAAATGCTTTGTTAATGGTAAGTCATGTTAATAAAAGTCTACAAATGTTAGTAACACATCAGTTAGTGTTGGAATAGTGTAAACTTTACAATAAGGTTCACACATTTCATTAATAAATGCTTTGTTAATGGTAAGTCATGTTAATAAAAGTCTATAAATGTTAGTAACACATCAGGTAATGTTGAAATAGTGTACACTTTACAATAAGGGTCACAAAATGTAAGTAATGATAGTAAAGTGCATATAAACATGAACAACCTATCCGTTGATGTTCAGATGGTTTCCACTTTAAAATGTTATGTTTACCAACAGCCCAAAATCAATGGCTTATTAAATAATGTTGATAAGGTACACAAAAGCATTTTTACCTTCAGAGTGAGATGGTGAGTTAGAAATGTTCATAGTGTGTGTCAACTGCTATGTAAACTAATGTAAATGTGTGCATTTAGATAGCATTACAAAAAAAGTAAAGCTGCAGGCATTGTCCATGGTTAGTTCATGTTAACTAATGCATTAACTAATGTTAACTAATACAACCTTATTGTAAAGTGTTACTCATTTTGTTTAAATTAATTCAAATTAATTAAGCTGGGCATACATGGTACTTGTTTTTGTTTTTGTTTTGCTGCCGTTCAAACTCGCAGATGATTTTCTTCGCCCGATTTTCACCAGTGTATAGGCTGTCCCCTATTGCCAAATCATACACAACCATGTCACATAGGCTAGATTGATTATTAGGATAGTACTAGTATTATTAGGATATAGCTCAGTGGCTGCAGCGTGCACATACACTGTCACACACACACTCACGCACACACTCACTCTCTCTCAATCTCACTCTCTCTCTCTCTAGTTTTTTCTGTTGAAAGGAATGGCTGCTATTCTCTGCACAAATAATTTATTCTTTCTTTTTCATATCCAAAGCTATAGCAGCAACAGTCTCTGTGTTTAGCGCGAAAGCTCACGAGATTGCCGCCGGCTCGCCGTGCAGTACGTAATTACAGCAAAATTATAACCTCAATGCTGAGAAATATAATGTAGCTTTCAGTAGTGAAGCTGTTTTATTTATAAAACTCACGGGGCAGAGGTTGAAAACCAGCTCCTGAATGTTTCTTTGTCCATGCAGTTTCTTTCCTTTATAAAGTTCTCTCAATAAAAAAGCACATACAGGCATATCTGCGGCAAATGTCGCCCTCGCCTTGTGGTGGCTTGGAATCCCAAGGGGAATCAGATATACATGTTAAGAAGTAGGTTGAATGTCCAGATATCGGATATGTAGCCTCTATCAGATATCGGATATGTAGCCTTTATGTGAGTAAAAAATATTTTTTGTGCCAGTATAAATGCAGCCCATCCAGACACAAAGGTGTTTCCAAAAGGTCGGCTTGATTATGCTGCCTCCTAAGATACCAAATGTAATGTTTTAGCTGCAGAGTGACTCTAAGCTTCTGGTTGATGTTTGGTGGTGGGACTCCTTTGTAGCACTCCTTCTAATATGAGAACTCTATAAAATGACTAAATCATCCTGTTGTTATATCTCTGCATTAGGAGAGGCCAAGAAGGGAACCGTTATGGGTACATGTAAGGAGCAGCTTCTCTCTTAGCTGATGCAGTGCAGGGCCATACGGGCTGCTGCAGGCTGCCTAGAGTGATATATGATGGGAGATGAGACTTACTTTGGTGGCACATCCTGCAAATTACTCTTTTTAAAAAAAGCATAGCTGTGACACGAAGCTGGAGTGGAATACCCTGCCACATAAGTTGTGCTGGCCTCTTTTTTTGCTGCTTGGGAGGCCGGAAATGTCCTAAAGCTCCTCTAAGCAAAAACCTTAGTGGGGAACGTATGTAGCCATAGTCCTGACAGTTTTATACTATGTTAAAAATAAACTTTTATTGTCACATCATGGGTTAGAATTAGTTTGTACACACCTTTCCACTCTATGAGTGTTGGGCTTACAATACTCAATACAAACCACAGTCAACACCAAAGAAAGTCTCAAAAAAAAAAAAAGTGTTTTGCTAGTTTCAGCCCGACACAGTCATCATTTTTATTTAAATAGCAAATGCACTCGTGCCCATCTGTTTACCCATGGGTGTTCTGGTCTGAAAACGAGGTGTGTTTCAGGCACATTGTTGCCGCGCGTTGCTATTTCGAGGCAACTGCTGTATTTTTTATGTTATTTAAAGGGCGCGTTAGTAATATGCGCCTATAGGCGGGTGCACAGCACGTGTACACTCTTTCCGTTCCCAAATTCCGCCATGTAAATAGCGAATCTGCCATGGTGCAAGCACAACTGGCTTTTAAAGGGAATGGGAGATGAGACTCTGATTAGTTTATTGCACGTCATGCCCAAAATACACCCATGGCTCATTAAGAGACTAGGTACAACTTTAAATAAAATAGGGCCCCATGTCTTTTAGAGCCATATTGTGGGAAGAACAAACCAACATTTTTTTGCAGAAAATCTTCCCCTCTGGCATGCTCTAATAACTGTGAAATATGTGGCCTGTTATTTGGGATTAACATGTGGATAATCTGTCCCTGTCTCAAATGGTACCCTATACACTTGAAGTCTTCCTACGACTGTCAGGAAGAAGTCTGCTGGCCTCTGACAAAAACTAAAACATTTGTTTGGTTTTGATTATCATCTCTATCGTGGTCATGCTCATGTGGCATTGCATTTCTTAATCATCATTATCTGCATGCGTTTTAAAGCCATATCAGTCTAAACTTCTGATATTTAGTTTTCTGAGCACACACATCCGAAGCGCGCACAGAAAGCTGGCTGTCAGACAGTGCATCCCGTGAGTATTAAACTAAGTCCTCTTTCACATATTATTGCACTTAAACTGTCACATAAACACAGTAGGTTATATCTGTGAACGTAAACAGCAAGTAAAGAAATTGCATAAGATCTGTGTATTAAAGTGAAAGCAGCACAATATACAGTGCCTACTGCTAAATATGCTGTTAATATGAATCAAACAACAAAAGAAAAACAGAAAATCACTCACTGGTCTTAATTAAATAACTTTGGTAACTTTAATAATGCTGCTATTAAATGCTCTGGCAAAAAGATAAACATGGACTGTGTACATGGTGGTCTATGCTAATAGGGCAGAGTCTGTCAGCAGTTGTGGGCGGATGGGTGGATTTTTACCATTACAGGGTGGTTGTGTACACACACTGTCGACACACATTTATGTTCAAACTAAAAGTAAATTTTGAATAACAAATTCAAATTCAGTCCCCTTTAATGAACTGATATCTTGTGAGAGGAGAACGATTACCTTAAGTGTTCGACACTTACTATAGGCTGACATTCAGAATGCATGTCTCTTTTTCTTCCACTCTCAGCTTTGTTATCTCTCTCTGGCTTTGTCTCATTAGAGGACTTTTGAGTTTGTAGAGAAAACAGAAGTGGCCCTTGTACTGGTCTGAAGTCTCTACTCAACAACATAAATTAGGGGAGCGTGGGGCACAACCTAAAGCGGGGTTAGTTGTAACACACATGGTTTAACACTTTCCACACATGCCAGGATGACGAAACTTTGTTTTTACTAGTTGCCATATCAACATTATTTAGAAATTGCGGCAAAATGTAAAAATCTTTGAAAGATATTACTGAACATTTATTTAACCATAGCAAAAGTAAATTTCTTACTTAAGTATATTTATCTCTGTTTTTTGTGTTTATTTAAAATAAGACAAATATGATTTTATTGTAATCTTATATCTGTTATTTAGCAGTTGAGATGGTTCTTTAATGCTGATCTAACAGCAGAAGATGCGAGCCGGGTTTAAATCCCAGTTGTGCAGACGGGGTGCGATGTAACACTGCGTTACAATGAGCCCCTATTAGAAATATGATATTATATTCTATAGAAACCATGAGAAAAGGGTGAATAAAGACTGAGAGTCAATGTTCAGAAATTATTAATTAGTATTATGTTTTTAACTATGCAGTATAGCTGTATTTAGCGATGTGTTTGTTGTCAAACTCAAAATGTGTATCTTTTAATGATTAAAAAAAGCCATTATTTTTATTTTAAAAAGTTAATAATTGTATTTTATTGACAAAATATTTTAGTCTGTCTTGGATTTTTTTTTTTTTTTTTTTTTTTTTTTATTATATCAGGTAACATTTTAAGACGTCATTTGCTCATGTTACAATGTGCCCCTCACATGTTACAATGTACCCCACCTATAGGTCATGTTGTCACATTTCACTTCCATTCTTTTGGGGTAAATCAAGAAAAAAGTATACACTGTATTAATGAAACAAAAGCATAATTGTACTAGACGTGTGCAATTAATGTAGGAAAAATAAATACTCTGAACCCCTGAAAAAGTGTTGTGCCTCGCTCTCCCCTACACACCACACATGACACGCTGCCAGTGAGAGAACATGGATTACTGGAATATATAAAGGATAGTTGGGTTTTGTAGTTGGTCCTAAATGATTCAGGCTTAAAAATAAACATGTACGCACACGCACCCATACATAAAGACAAAACAGTTTAATCCTAAAAGACATATGTAGGACATCCTGTTTTGTTTTTGTTTTGTTTTGTTTTTTTGCTATATGTATCGCATGAAGTAGTCTTTTCATCTGACAATTCAAGAAATCCTGTATCTTTGATCATTTTAAATATTTTCCCATATTAAGTTTGCTTTTCTATGCATTAAAAACACATGGGCGATGTTTTGTGGTTATAATTATAAAGAGGGTAACTAGCCCAAACAAAGCAATGCATAGTATATTACCTTCTCATAAACATTACCCTCACAGAAACAGGATTTTTAGGATTTTCAAGATTTTGATTATTTAGTATATTCATTAAACCGTTTTCCAGCCAGCAGTCCCCGTATTGGTTTCATGCATGACCAAATGTCCTTATTTGTATGGACCTTGTGGGAACATTTGGTCCCTCACGCACACTCTAAATCATCATTAATTTTATGTTCATTGAAAAGTATGATGAAGAATGCTTAATTGTGTTCATATGCTTTCTAGGGGTGGTAAATTGTAGCTATATGTGTTGTAGGGTTACTATATTCAAATAATAATGCATAATGAACAAAGGATCATCAATCAATCATTATGTCTTTCAAGATTAAGTATTTATATGTTATGCAAATCAGTAGATATTTCCTATATCAGTCACGTTCAAGTCTCGATTAATTATTCAGTACTGTGCATGTATTTGAGCATTTAAAATTCCATATTGGCTGTGTTCACAAAGCACTAATAGATCAACCCAATCCATCATGAAAGATAAAGAAGAAGAAAAAAAAAAGGAAAGTGGAATTTGAAATTGAAAGTTGGTTGGTGTGATTTTTGTTCTTTGATGGACATTTCTCATGAAACAAACATTAAAATACAATAAAAGAAAAGCGCACGTTGGTGTAAAAACCAAAATGATGTTGTCATCAACTAATTGTGGATAAACAGGAAGACTATGAATGAGTTGTTATGGCTTCACCAGCATATCTTATATTTAAAGCACATCAAAACTAAGCTCTCTTGAACGTAGTAGTCTTATTTAGCAGTTAAATTCCCTCCTGACCTCTCGGTTGGCCTACTCTGTGTAAAATTGTCATCTTGCCCTTGTGCCGTAATCAATATTAAGGCTAATGTGTTGACTTGTTCTTCCAAGCAGCTCTTACTCTCCATAGAAGTCTGTATTTCCCCTGGCACTCATTCACTTAAGATATTACACACTTGAGCGACAACCAGTGCACAACAGCAAGGTTTCTTCCTCCATCCTGCACATGAGAATCCCTGTCCATTTATATTTATGAATTCACAAACATAAGAGCACTTTTCAAGCTGTCCGACAAAAGTTTAATTCATTTTTTGTAAGCCTGTTTCGCTGAGACGGGGAGGGAAGCTAAGTTATGGATGAGGGCAAGACTTCTGCTCCAAATTGATTCTGTTTTTACAATATGAGCACTAAGAAATGATGGTAGAGATAAGATATGTCACCGTGCTTTACTGCTGGGCGGCCAAGTCCTGGCAAAAAATGCATTCCACATACTGCTGGCACTTTCCATCAATATGGTACAAAATCAGGACTGGTCCTTTTTTTTTTCAACAACTGGACAGTGAAAGATGGTGGCTTAGAACATCAGAAAGTGTCGATTTTGAACCTTAGGTCAAACAAAAATGGTATATTGGTTGTTTAATTGTATATAAGCTGTTCATTTTGTTCAGGTTTCCAAAAATTACAACCCTGGTGACAAAATTTAGGACAATAAAGCTTTTTTTTCTTTTTTTTTCTTTTTTCAGGGATGTACAATATTAAAGGAATTTATTTAGTTCTAACAAGTAACGTTACTAAAATATAATTAAATTAAATTAAAAACTCAAATCTAATTGAAATTTAAAAAAATTATAATAAATAATTTAAAATCCCTGCACATGAGAGACTGTTTCTTTGTTGTTTCTAAACAAAGAGGGAAAAATATATATCAATTATATCGTTATAATTATATTAATATTATAATTAATGAATTATAATGTAAATATAAAAATAAACTATGCCAGAATAAGTAGCATGCAATTTAGTGTAAATTAAACCTTTACTCAGTAGGGACCAGTTAACTTGGGAACAAATGTGATAAACATATTACCCATGAATTAAAGAAATGTTTAATTTTGCCTACAATAATATGGAAGCAGGGTTGAATGGTTGAGCTTGACAAATACAGTCAATGGATCTCATTTACGAAACGAACGTACGACAGAATATTGACTGTATGATCGTTTCCACACAAAACTTCAGGTCTCACGTCAGGTCTCAGCTTGTGTACCAGGGACGTCACTAGGATTGGAAGATAGGGGGGGCTTAGACCCCTGGGTATTTGTAACTTGCGTTTGCAAAGTCTTTGCAACTACAGTTTTCCATAAAAAGTAAAAATCGCGTTCCCGGGGGGTAAAATATATGTTTTTTGGCAGGGTTCCCTGCTAATATTCCTGGTGCTAAATATCACATAATTGGGGTCGCTTCAACCCGCGGACATGAAAAACAGCCCGCGGCAATAGTGTTAAAGCAGCCCAATTTGGCAACACTGGTATCGGTGTGTGTGGGCGGGAGGGTGCATAGCGAGTTCAGACAAAACTAGAGTAACGACGAGATGAGATGAATCCTCCAGTTACTTGCAGCAGCTCTCCGGTCTGCAACGCTCTGAAAGCTGCCACAGTTCACACCAATGCAACGAGATGGTGCGGTGCATCATCTTGATAGCACAACGACTCTTTGTACTTCTGTCCAACTTCCAACTTTTCGGCTATTTTTGTAGCTGGATTTATATAATTTGTTGCATCTAAATATGAATGAGGATACGGTTATTGATAAATCGAATTGTTGTTGTTCTTATTATCATTTAGGGGGACTTAGGAAAATTTTGGGGTAGCTTCAGCCCCCCCTAAAATAGGCCTAACAACGTCCCTGTTGTTTTTTTTACGCACCTGCAGCACTTCTGTGAACTGAGAAAAAAACAGAATAAAATTAAGTATATAAAAAGCATACAATAAATACGACGATATTTTAAAATATATTTAACTTAAATAATTAACAGATTTACAAAAAAAAAGGCACTCAAATGCGTTCTGTTTGTTTTCTTTATGTTTATTTTATTTAAATCCAACTGACCGCGCATGCAGACACCTCAGTGCCACACACACAACATATCAATTCTAGCGTTGCTAACTTGACATTTCAGCCATTCATCATCAAACTAAAATGCAGTCAACCAAACATAAAAGTAAATAAGCGTGCCTATGAGAGGGACCAGGAGAATCACACCACTGATGAAAAAATATGTTTTTATACAATACAATATATTATTTATTACAAAAATGTGCAAATAATTATGGTTAATATACAACCGGTTATAAAAACTTTCTAAAAACTAGAACTGCTAGGTCCTAAAACAGTACCAACTCCCCTCTTCAACTATTGAGGCCAGAGTTTCAGTGCGGTCATCCTCATTCCACTAGGGATGGTTGCTTTAAATACACATTTTCTCACTTACTAGATTGTTTGGATTTTGGATCATTTGGATTCTTGCCAAATGAGAGTGGTAAGCCCAATGCCATTTCAGTTTCACCTTAAATAAATTAATTTCGGTTTGTATGTTGTTTATAATGAATGCCACTATGACTATCTAATTTGTGTTTTATTTGATAGTATAATATATTATTTTATAGCTACTTATTTTTCATTCTTGTTCTGTTCTGAATAGCGTTAAATTTATATGATTTGTTGAGGAGTTAGGGGAACTACAATCGCCTATAGGTTATAATAATGTTTGTATTATTTCGTTTCGTTTTGTTTTATTTACTGATACTTAATATTCATATTTATTTGTTTGCAATTACAAGGTTAACGGGTGTTTATGGAGTAAGATCAGTTTCTCTTTCATGGTTTATGTTTCTCCATGTCGTAAACTCTAGGGAAGGCTTCTAAACCATGGCTGCATCTGAAATCACATACTTACATTTACATTTATGCATTTGGCAGATGCTTTTATCCAAAGCGACTTACATTGCATTCAAGATACACATTTTTGTCAGTTCTTGCTTTCCCTGGGAATCGAACCCATGACCTTGGCATTGATGGTGCCACGCTCTTATTGTTTGAGCTACAGGAAAGCTTACTATACTTACTATTACTTCCCTACTATATAGTAAGCGAAAAACAATATGAGACAAAAGTATGTCTGAATTCACAGTATTCATAAAAGCGTAGGCAAAAAGATTCTGAAGTGTGCATGCGATGGACATTTTACTGTCTCATGAGGCCACGGGAGAGGATTTATGAATGGCAGTGAAGTGATGTAACTGACGTTGGTATGTCACATAATGACAACATGGCAAATGTAGCACTTCCGGATTACATTCATACTACACACACTCATACTAGAATGTACTTTTTTAGCAGTAGTGAAGTAATCACTTATTCCAAATAAGTATCTACTTGAGAGTACACAATTTTGGACGCAGCCCATGAATTTTAGGGGCGTGATACACGTGTCACTAGGCCCATTTTAGGAGGGCTTCAGCGTGTTTAATCTGTAGCAGCACAGTGCCAGCATCAAAAGCAAAGGACAAAGTGTGTGCATTTATTGATAGATTGTCATGATACCTGCATCTGTGTGGTTCTTTGTCACAAATGCAGTTTACATAATATGATGCAGAAGCAATTCAAGACAGTTTCCCATCCATTATCAAATCTGGTTTTATGTTATTTTATGAACTTTCTTTCATCTAAATGGCATGACCTTTTTCCTAATCTGGCTATACTTCATACTTCAGTGCAATTTTATTATTAAATGTAGATCTCCTTTAACCCTTGTGCATCCTTATGGACATTTTTGTCTTTTTCAGTTTAGTTTTGTTGATCATTTTGCCTGTGTTACTGCTAACTACATACATTTTGGCACAGGTGTGTATTTTTATTGGAATTTTACTATTTCACCCCCATTTCCTTTAAAAAATAAATTTTGCACTAGGTACACAAAATACTTCCTCTCAGCACCTTTTCAATGTCCCCATTGAAACCCATTAAAACAGCAATTTTTTAATCCGAGGGCCATTTAACTAGAAAATGATGCAATCTTTGTTAATAGGCTTTCATTCTGTTGGCAAGGCTTCAAAATTAAAAATGTTACTATTTTTTACCAGATGGTGCCATTTTCTCAGGTTTGGCCTATAAAGCAAATACTCACTTTATTCCCATTCTTTTCTGCTTCTGCATATTATAAAGACAATTGGAAAAGTATGCAGCTATAACTGTGTGGGTGTTGGTATGGATGTCAGAGTGTGGTGTGTATGTATGTAATAAAAAAAAAAAAAAATTTGTGTGTGCGTGTGTGTGCTTGTAATATTTGAGAGAGAAAAACTCAACTGCAAATAACAAATCCAACCGCTGTCTGTCCCAGTGGAGTTTTGCTGGCAACTAATGGGGAAAAGTTGGCACTGCACCCAAACAAAATTTTACTGAGAGCTCATTTTTTGAGATATCAACCTCAAATTTGGAACACAGCTTTTTTAGATTCATGGCTTTGATTTTTAGCAGTTTTAGAGTTCAACATGTTTCATAAAATACATATTTTATATAAAAATAATTATTATAATAATTTTCATAAACTTAAACCTCTATAACTTTTGCTTGGTTTCACTTTTTAAACTTGAGAATGAGACCAAAATGAGACCAAACTTAAGTTTGTGCTCCCAATATTGATTTTTATTTTTTTATTTTTTATTTTTTTTTATGGCTGTTTTTTGACATGAACATGTTAAAGGTCCTCTATGGACCTATGTATATATATATATATATATTTTTTTTTTTGATGCACAAGGGATAAAAAAACTAAACAAAACCAAATTTCAAATTTCAATATTTTATTCAGAATACAACATAGATGACATATCAAATGTTTAAACTGAGAAAATGTATCATTTTAAGGGAAAAATAAGTTGATTTTAAATTTCATGGCATCAACACATCTCAAAAAAGTTGGGACAAGGCCATGTTTCCCACTGTGTGGCATCCCCTCTTCTTTTTATAACAGTCTGCAAACGTCTGGGGACTGAGGAGACAAGTTGCTCAAGTTTAGGAATAGGAATGTTGTCCCATTCTTGTCTAATATAGGCTTCTAGTTGCTCAACTGTCTTAGGTCTTTGTCACATCTTCCTCTTTATGATGCTCCAAATGTTTTCTATGGGTGAAAGATCTGGACTGCAGGCTGGCCATTTCAGTACCCGGATCCTTCTTCTACGCAGCCATGATGTTGTAATTGATGCTTCTGAACTGAGCGCTGATAACAACTTGGGTTGTCCTTGTCCTCTTTAGTCCGGATGACATGGCATCCCAGTTTTCCAAAAAGAACTTCAAATTTTGATTGGTCTGACCACAGAACAGTTTTTCACTTTGCCACAGTCCATTTTAAATGAGCCTTGGCCCAGAGAAAACGCCTGCGCTTCTGGATCATGTTTAGATGTGGCTTCTTTTTTGACCTATAGAGTTTTATCCGGCAACAGCGAATGGCACGGTGGATTGTGTTCACCGACAATGTTTTCTGGAAGTATTCCTGAGCCCATGTTGTGATTTCCATTACAGTAGCATTCCTGTATGTGATGCAGTGCCGTCTAAGGGCCCGAAGATCACGGGCATCCAGTATGGTTTTCTGGCCTTGACCCTTATGCACAGAGATTGTTCTAGATTCTCTGAATCTTTGGATGATATTATGCACTGTAGATGATGATAACTTCAAACTCTTTGCAATTTTTCTCTGAGAAACTCCTTTCTGATATTGCTCCACTATTTTTGGCCGCAGCATTGGGGGAATTGGTGATCCTCTGCCCATCTTGACTTCTGAGAGACTCTTTTTATACCCAGTCATGTTGCCAATTGACCTAATAAGTTGCAAATTGGTCCTCCAGCTGTTTCTTATATGTACATTTGACTTTTAAAAGAAGCCAATATTTGGCATTACATTTCAAAATGTCTCACTTTCAACATGTTATATGTTATCTATATTCTATTGTGAATAAAATATAAGTTTATGAGATTTGTAAATTATTGCATTCCTTTTTATTCACAATACAGTTTCCTACTTTTTTGGAATCGGGTTTGTATATATATATATATATATATATATATATATATATATATATATATATATATATATATATCTCAAAACTGATTCAAACCAAATTGTTTAAAATGGACAGGGAAGTTGTTTAAAATGCGTTTCAAATCTGATTTTTTACTGATGTTTCTCAGTCTGGATGGCCTGGCTGTTCAAATTAGATTTTAAATTATCTTTTGCTTCACTTTTGCATGACACACAACGATAACGTCAACACCGGTGATGGAAAAACAATGCACCCCTTGCTGCACAGCAAAACCGCCCGTGACTATAGCACAGAACATCACAATATATATACCAGCACCGCAACTCAACAGGGCACTTACAGTATGCCTTACGAGATGATGTATCTCCATTTTTCTCGCATTCATTTTGAAAGCCTCATCACATACTTGGGTACGCCAATGTCCTTACCAAATCAACCCATGTAGATTGGTCATGTATTTACACACAAATCTTATTTGATCACTTGTAATTAATAGTGTGGACAGTCTGCCTGAAAAGATCTGATTTGAGAACAAAAATCCAATCTGCCTGCAATCTGAACATAGCCTTACAGATGCTGCACAGGCATAAAGACATTTGATGTGTTTAAAACTTCCTTTTAATGCTATATTAATTTTGTTAAATATAGTTTATCCAACATATGTAATATTTCTCACAATCGTATTCTGTGCACATCCTGTGGACAGATGGCACTTTGTATGGCTCTTATTATGGTTGTAACCTGCCTATCTTTCTTTCTTTTTTTCTTTCTTTCTTTTTTCTTTCTGTGAGTATCTCATCTGTGTAAGTTCCACCCGTCAGCCCAACAACGGAATCCAACGGCATGGTTGAAGGAATTCTGCTTGTATGCCTTTTCAGCATTTCTGTGAAGTTCACTTAATTTATTAAAATGTGGGTATGTAATTTTAACTCTGACCCCATGAATAATTTAATCTGACTCAATTTTATGTGACTTCGTTAAATTTGTTACATTTGTAACTTAACAGCTGATCATAAGATTAGTTGTGATTTCATTGTTGATTTTTCTTAGTATCTCTTATTTTCAAATATTCATTCCACCACGGGACCCGGTATCGCACAGAGACTTAACGTTCGATTACATTAGCTCACGGACACAAATTAGCCAGTTCTGATATTACAGAGGAGGCAGAGCGACTATTTTACCTTGTCAGGTCACGCATGCTTACTCATAACAAGTGTAATTTTAGTAATAGTCACGAAAGCTGCTAATACTTGCTAATAACAGTGATAGTCAGAAATCGGATTGCCCCTGTAACCCCTCCTGTTCGAACCGCCCGCTCAAAGCGGGACTCGAACTCAGGTCCGCCGGCATGAGAGTCGGACGCTTTAACAAGGAGGCTAAAGGCTGCAACCTCTAGCGTCAGACGCTAGAGGGTCTCTTGAGATCAGAGGAGTGAGGTTTACTCGCACAGCAACTACTAGCTGGCCTCCGTTACACTCACCCCCCTAAACCTCACTCCCATCCGGGTCACGGCACCAATGTAACCCCTCCTGTTCGAACCGCCCGCTCCAAGCGGGACTCGAACTCAGGTCCGCCGGCATGAGAGTCGGACGCTCTAACAAGGAGGCTAAAGGCTGCAAATATAAAACACAATTACAAATTAATATGAAAATGGTAGTAATATGAAAATAGTCATCATACCTGACACAGGACACACAGTGTGTATGAGTGTCTTTAAGACACTGACACAGCACCGCATGGGGGTTTTTGGCTACAGAATTTTCCCAAATGGCAGCTGCCACCTTTCCTTAAATACCCAGACCAGAACAAAAGGGTTGTAAATACTTGTACACACACACAAACACACACACCTGGTTTTGGGGGAGAGGATCAGATATCCTGAAGAGACCACTCAAAAAGGAGAACAGAATTCTCATAGGTTTCAATCTTTCTTATCCTACCAGTGACTGCAGTGAAGTTGAGACCAGTCGCTCTGAGACATTTAAAAAGATGCCGGGTACCACTCATCTCCACTACAAATAGGAAAAAGAGGCTACAATTTGCACAAGCTCACCAAAATTGGACAGTTGAAGACTGGAAAAATGCTGCCTGGTCTGATGAGTCTCGATTTCTGTTGAGACATTCAGATAGTAGAGTCAGAATTTGACATAAACAGAATGAGAACATGGATCCATCATGCCTTGTTACCACTGTGCAGGCTGGTGGTGGTGGTGTAATGGTGTGGGGGATGTTTTCTTGGCACACTTTAGGCCCCTTAGTGCCAACTAGGCATCGTTTAAATGCCACGGCCTACCTGAGCATTGTTTCTGACCATGTCCATCCCTTTATGACCACCATGTACCCATTCTCTGATGGCTACTTCCAGCAGGATAATGCACCATGTCACAAAGCTCGAATCATTTCAAATTGGTTTATTGAACATGACAATGAGTTCACTGTACTAAAATGGCCACAACAGTCACCAGATCTCAACCCAATAGAGCATCTTTGGGATGTGGTGGAACGGGAGCTTCGTGCCCTGGATGTGCATCCCACAAATCTCCATCAACTGCAAGATGCTATCCTATCAATATGGGCCAACATTTCTAAAGAATGCTTTCAGCACCTTGCTGAATCAATGCCACGTAGAATTAAGGCAGTTCTGAAGGCGAAAGGGGGTCAAACACAGTATTAATATGGTGTTCCTAATAATCCTTTAGGTGAGTGTATATATATACTGGCATTCATGGTTTCATGAAGAACCTTTATAATCCATGGAATATTCCCATTCTACAAAAGGTAAAAGGGTTCTTAGATTTTTAAAATGTTCTTCGCACTAATAAAAAAAAAAAATGGTTCTTTTAAAATGGTTCTTCCATTACCTCACCTGAACCTCCTGAAAACTTCCAGGAATGATTTCAGAGAAGTCTATGATATTTTCAACCCAATACAACAGGTTACTCAGGAATAATTAATATTACCTCCTCTTCACATTCTGACACAGTTTCTAATTAGCTACATCATGTTCCAAAGTTCCTGTATAAAATCTTGCTGAGCTTTAAGTCTGATTTCATATTTAACAAGTTTATATTTAGCCATATTCATCTCTATCACATTTTGTGCATTTAGTTGAACAATATTGTTGTAGAAATCATGCAAGCTGTACAGCCCCTAAATCTAAATCTATAAAGTCACTCATTTAATCAAGCAGAAACTTTTCAGTTGGGATCTATGCCTGTGTGCCTATCAAAATCAATTATAGACCAAATCAAATCAGCATTTGGTTTATATCATTACAAAGCAGTTTTTCCTGTGCATCAGCAAATTTGCACAAGTCATTTCACTCGGGGAACACCCGCTCAACTATTATATCTCAATAAATCTCAACAATATTATCTATTATTCTATCTACCGCTGGTTTGGTACAGCAGTAAGATCTCATTTTCTACCTGTTATAGTCCTGTTCAGTTTGCACAGCACTGTCATTTCCTTTCCCTTTCTTTTGCCATTGTAACTGATGTTTTATGCAGTAGGGGATGGCCATTCAGTTAAGTGTGGCCCAAGCTTTCCTTCTAGTTATCTACTACCATTATGTTTGCATTTGCTGCATTTGCTGCATGTGCTGCGTCACATTTCTTTTCCCTTCATATGCTCAGCTCTCTGCAAAGTTACTTATAACATAACTTCTGCCTGCTCCACCCCACCCCCCAAACATCATTATCTACCCTTTTATTTTTCACCAGTTATGGCCCCCATCGGCTAGTTCAGTACATGTCTTATTTCCTGTGATTGCTGGATTGCAAGCACAACTCTCCCTGCAGAGTCAGACTGCTGAAGTTTTCTCTCAAACAAGCTCTCCATCTTCCCTTTTTTTCCCTTTACCTCCCATGAATCTCCACCTGACCATCATTTTCTACCTGCTGCAGTACATTGATTACGTAGCAACATAAGCACAATTGTACTGCAAGTGTATCTGCACTTATTCCAACATTTTCTCTGCAGTTATTCACTCCATGTTAGAGCAGAACAAATGACTTCACCAAATGCTCTAACCTTCTTTTCTTCTTTCCCGGTTTAATGTAAAAGTAAGCGACTCTGAAATATTAAATACTGTGGTGCAATTTGTTTCTGTTTGTGCCTGACAATGTTAACAGTTGACTCAAAGGGTAGCATGGGTTTAAGTATATATATATATATATATATATATATAAACATACACCGATCAGGCATAACCGATCAGGCAGGAAAAATGGGCAAGCGTAAGGATTTGGGGGAGTTTGACAAGGGCCAAATTGTGATGGCTAGACGACTGGGTGAGAGCATCTCCAAAACTGCAGCTCTTGTGGGGTATTCCCGGTCTGCAGTGTCCACATTCTGGCCCTGAAGGAGTTTTGGTTCCTTGCTACCGTTGCCTCTGGCTTTTGGCTTGCTCAGCTGGGGACACCTAAATTTCAACTATATTACCGATCTGCCTGCATTGACACTATATGATACTTGAAATGAGCTGGATAACATCACCGTTTTCACCAGAGCGGCTTTACAGCCGTATCAAATTCTGTTGCTTTATTTTCCTGTTAACACTGTGAAGCTGCTTTGAAACAATTGCCATTGTAAAAAGCGCTATATAAATAAAGGTGATTTGATTTTATTTGCAGTGGTCAGTATCAAAAGTGGCCCAAGGAAGGAACAGTGGTGAACCGGCGACAGAGTCATGGGCGACCAAAGCTCATTGATGCACGTTGGGAGCGAAGGCTGGCCTGTGTGGTCCGATCAAACAGACGACCACAGCACGACCTTCAGGGGTCTAGTGGAGGCTGTTTTGGCAGCAAAAGGGAGACCAACACAATATTAGGAAGGTGGTCATAATGTTATACCTGATCAGTGTGTGTGTGTGTGTGTATATATATATATATATATATATATATATATATATAGTCAAAGCAAAAATTATTCAGACAACAGATATAATTTTTTACTAGTGGGTGCAGGACACTATAGTTAATTTATGTAAGTGAGGATAGCAAAATAAAATAAACTGTGACATATTATACCTAAATATTCTTACAATATTTTTCAGCCAGTACAACTGAAAAAATGGGACCAAAATTATTCAGACACTTTGACCTGACCATTTTTTTTTTTTTTTTTTTTTTTTTTTTTTTTTGCTTAAGTGTTTTTCCTTGAATTGCTAATGTGACCTTTTACACCACAGACTGAACAAAATTAAGCATTGCTTGCTAATTGGCTGACGTAAATTGGTATTATCTAATTGTGTACTTAAACTTAACAGCTGACAGCTTGATTGTAATCCATTACCTTTCTATCAAAGTTATCAGACATTATCAATATGAATTTGTTCTGACAGTTTAACTCTGACTTCTTGTCATATTTTATTACCATTTTCTAAAGTATAACGAATAAACTGTGATAATGTGAGAAAATGATGAAGGTGTCTGAGTAAATTTTGCTTTGACTGTATGTATACACTCACCTAAAGGATTATTAGGAACACCATACTAATACTGTGTTTGACCCCCTTTCGCCTTCAGAACTGCCTTAATTCTACGTGGCATTGATTCAACAAGGTGCTGAAAGCATTCTTTAGAAATGTTGGCCCATATTGATAGGATAGCATCTTGCAGTTGATGGAGATTTGTGGGATGCACATCCAGGGCACGAAGCTCCCATTCCACCACATCCCAAAGATGCTCTATTGGGTTGAGATCTGGTGACTGTGGGGGCCATTTTAGTACAGTGAACTCATTGTCATGTTCAAGAAACCAATTTGAAATGATTCGAGCTTTGTGACATGGTGCATTATCCTGCTGGAAGTAGCCATCAGAGAATGGGTACATGATGGTCATAAAGGGATGGACATGGTTAGAAACAATGCTCAGGTAGGCCGTGGCATTTAAATGATGCCCAATTGGCACTAAGGGGCCTAAAGTGTGCCAAGAAAACATTCCCCACACCATTACACCACCACCACCAGCCTGCACAGTGGTAACAAGGCATGATGGATCCATGTTCTCATTCTGTTTACGCCAAATTCTGACTCTACCATCTGAATGTCTCAACAGAAATCGAGACTCATCAGACCAGGCAACATTTTTCCAGTCTTCAACTGTCCAATTTTGGTGAGCTTGTGCAAATTGTAGCCTCTTTTTCCTATTTGTAGTGGAGATGAGTGGTACCCGGTGGGGACTTCTGCTGTTGTAGCCCATCCACCTCAAGGTTGTGCGTGTTGTGGCTTCACAAATGCTTTGCTGCATACCTCGGTTGTAACGAGTGGTTATTTCAGTCAAAGTTGCTCTTCTATCAGCTTGAATCAGTTGGCCCATTCTCCTCTGACCTCTAGCATCAACAAGGCATTTTCGCCCACAGGACTGCCGCATACTGGATGTTTTTCCTTTTCACACCATTCTTTGTAAACCCTAGAAATGGTTGTGCGTGAAAATCCCAGTAACTGAGCAGATTGTGAAATACTCAGACCGTAATAATAATCCTTTAGGTGAGTGTATATATATATATATATATATATATATATATATATATATATATATATATATATATATATATATATATATATATATATATATATATGTGTGTGTGTATGTATACACACACACACACACACTGTTTGGATTTAATTAGGCAAAGGCTCTTTGATTGGATCAAAGAGAATCATGAATCAAAGAGTCTATGACTGGATCATTATTGCAGTGATTATTATGTTTCTAGCATGGTATATATATCTAACCCTAATTGATGGAATGTGTAGCTTTTCAATAATTAAACAACCATGTAGGAATAGCTGCACATCATGGCCATATTCCGGGATGACAATGTCAAGATTTATCAGGCTCAAATTGTGAAAAAAAAAAAAAAAAAGTTAAATTCATTGAATGTCTTTGGGGTGTGCTGGAGGAGACTTTACAGAGTGCTTGACTCTTGCATTGCCAATAGAAGATTATGATCAAAAATGTATACACCTCTTGATGGAAATAAATGTCACACACACACGCACGCACGCACGCACGCACGCACACACACACACACACACACACACACACACACACAATTAGACGTAATTGTTTTTATACTGTACAAACTGTATATTCTATCCCCTTACACTAAACCTACCCATCACAGAAAACGTTCTGCATTTGTATATTTTCAAAAAACATAATTTAGTTTGATTTATAAGCTGTTTTCCTCATGGGGACCAACAAATCTCCCCACACGGACAAGGATTTTGGATATTGCCATCTTTGTACCATATTTCAGTATTGCCATCCTCATACTAATAAAGATTTAAAAAAAAAAACTTATTTTTTTTTTTTTTTCTGTTTTAAGTTCCTGAATATTTCTGAATATATAAACACTGAATGTCTGTGAATATTGTAGACAGTGTTATAATAATCTTGCAACATTAGAAATATAGTGCTGTCTTTATTGCACTTGTGTGTGTCTCTGCTGCCTGCTTGGAAGAGATTGACATCTGAATTACATGTAATAAGCTCCAAACCACAGCCTGCCAATACTGATCGAGTCCGGGCATGTCTGCACAGCATCTAGGTCTAGTACAGTGAGTATCAGTATGCTAAAGATTCATCTTTAGGACACACAGTGGGTTCAGACACTCTTACACGTGTTTCACCATTAGTGTCACAATGGGGAGTCCTCTCTGACTCCAATGAGCTGTGATATGCTCAATACAAACACAGTCATGTGAGCTTTCTAAACCTAAACTGTGGCACAAAATCAGATTTAATCACTGTTTTTTTTCCATAATTGCATTGTATAGTCCGTCCGAGCATGTCAGAGAAGCATAATTGCCTGTTTGAAAGTTTATGTTTATATGCATGTTCAATATGTGCCTGTCATTGTTTTTTTGGTGATGTGCATTTATGCAGCTTTCTGTGTTGACCACTGTTGATGTTTGTGCTGATGCAGCAGAGCTGCAGGGAAATTTAGCACCATGAATCAGTGTTGGGTAGAAGCACACTGTGAAAAATGTCTCATCAATTCATTTCACAGCTCTCTGTAAAACGCGTGACATCACAACTCGTTATTTTTAGGCCCGCGTTCCACTCACACAGTAAATCTCTTTTTGAAAAAAAAAAAAAAAAAAAAAAAAGGATACACTTTCTTAAAATCTCTCCTATTTTTAGACTATATGCCCTAAAAGATCTTCAGTGAGAACAGCTTCTTGCAGCTTATTCTGCTGTAATAGGTTTTCACAGCTTCACAACATCCTTTTATATTACCCACAATCCCATTTGTGTATGTGTTTCTGTGTGTTAAATCCCGAAACAAGCATCTCTAGAGACAGATGGTGCAATTAGCGGAGGTGACCGTCTCATTGTCCTTCATATAAAAGTAATTGTGAGGGTCTGTTCAATAAAAGGCCACTTTTTTATGGACAGAGAGGACCCTGCAAATCAAAAGCCTGGCTGTTATTGACAGCTTGTCCATTTTTGGCACTTGATATGGGAGCCACAGAGGAACGTATGAGGGACAGTGAAATTCTCTTTTGTCAGCATATTGATCTGTACATCTCTCTCTCTCTCTCTCTCTCTCTCTCTCTCTCTCTCTCTCTCTCTCTCTCTCTCACACACCTCACTTAATGTAATTCAGAGAACAAAAATACATTATTTCAAAAGGAAAAGTAAATATATGTCTGTTTAAACAAAAAAACAAAAAAACTAAAATATGACTGAGCCCTGCTCAGCATGAGGTGACAAAATGAAGATTAAAAAAAGTCTCACTCTGGAAACTAAGGAATATTTATCACTCATTATTATTTAGAGCCTTTGCCTTGTGCGTCTCTGTCACATATCAAAGACTTTATAATGTTCAAACAATAACAGTCTATCACGGGCTGTAGCATCTCAGTGATCCTGTTTGCTCTGGTGATGAACATGCCGGTGAAATCTGCAGAACCAGAGTACAGAGGCCCCAAGTCTAAGTCTACGATCCGCCAACCACCAATTTACGCCTACTTGGATGACTTAACTGTGACCACTGAGTCGGTGCCTGGATGCAGATGGGTCCTGAATGGGCTAGAGAGGCTGATGTCACTTAAGCCAGCCAAATCAAAATCCTTGGTGTTGTAGAAAGGTAGAGTAGTGAATACATTCCAGTTCTCTATCTCCACCCTCTCAAAGAAGCCTGTGAAAAGTCTGGGTAGTCTGGATATTTGACAATAGCCTTAAGGATACAGCATCCATTAAGAACACCTGTGAGGAGCTGGAGAGGTGACTGAAAGAAGTCGGGCCTTCCCGGCAAATTCAAGCCATGGTTCTACCAACATGGGATTCTACCAAGGTTCCTGTGACCATTGCTTCTCTACAAGTTCCTGATTTCCACCATTTCAGATCTGGAGAGGAGAATTAGTACCTACTTGAAGAGATGGTTAGGTCTGCAGAGGAGCTTAAGTAGCATTGCTTTCTACAGAAATACTTGACATTTATAAGTTTTAAGAGTGTATGTAGGAGGTGAGGTAGGCACTACTATCTTTTAGTGCTGAGCTAATGTTCAATGAAGTTGAGTTGTTTGACTTCAGCACATCAAGAGGTTTCTGTATCTCTATCTTTGTCCTTTTTTGAACAGATCAGAACTGTGAGAAGTGCTCAGATTCACTCTTTTCGGAGAAACGTAAACGTATGCTTGACATGTGAGAATACTTCCTATTGCCCATGCCACCAGAAATCTCAAAATCTCGTCTACTCTTTTACAGCGCATTATCTTTCTGAACACCTGGCAGAGTGATTTGCTCTCTTCCACAGCCTGTGAATCTCTGCCTGTTTGAATGTTGAACTGCAGATCAGCATAGACCATAAGCACATGCTGAGATTGAAAACAAGAGTTTCAGGCCTGGATGTGGATGGTTAGGCATTACGCAAAGTTTTTTGTGGAACAAAAATATTTTTATTAGCCAAAGATGCATTCAATTAATCAAAATAACAGTGAAAACATTTAAAAATGTAATAAAAAAAATTCATATAAACTATTTGTTCATCAAAGAATACTTGAAGACTTGCTGTTGCACTTCACATAGTTGTGATCTGACTAAAAGGATGTTTCTCACAGACCGATCGAACTGTTCCCAGAACAGCTCAACACCTCAAAGATTTACCTCTGTAATATCGTTTACAGTCCAATCTTTGTTCTTTTGCCCAGTCTTCGTCTTATTTGCTGGTGTCAGATGTAGCATTTCTTTGAAACTCTGCCTAAAAGGCCCTCAGCCCAGTCTTCTCTTCACTATTGCAGATGTAGCTGCTGTATAGTGTACTGACAGCTGAGTACCAGTGAAGAGATTGTTATTTACTTGTCAACTTTTTGTTGTGCAGTTGGGCAGTAGCTCTCTGTCCTCTCCAGTTTGTTCTTTTTCTTTTAAGACAGGATTGCTTGAAAGGCTTTTCAGTATCTCTCAAAAGAACAATGAACAGATTTGGTTTATATATATATATATATATATATATATATATATATATATATATATATATATATATATATATATATATATATATATATATATATAATTTATTTATTTTTAAAATGAAATGAAACTTTAACCTGCAAGTACTGCCACTATCAGCTGAAGAGAATAAATTGTAATGTGATAAACACTTCATAAAAGTATTTGCGTGTGTGTGGTCCTGGTAAACCCTATGTTATGGGAACAAAATGACCCCACAAAAATGGCAATATCCGAAATCCTTGTCCTTGTGGGGACATCTTTTGGTCCCCATGAGGAAAGCTGCTTATAAATCAAACTAAAAGGGGTTTTTAGAACGTAAAAATGCGGAAAGTTTTCCGTGATGCAAAGGTTTAAGGGTAGGGTTACGGTGAGGACATAGAATATACAGTTTGTACAGTATAAAAATTATTATGTCTATGGAATATCCCTATAAAACATGGAAACACAATGTGTGTGTGTGCGTGTGTGTGTGTGTGTGTGTATTGGTTAATGCAATAGCAAATAACAAAGAACAACACTTCTAAATTATAATGTCTTTGAATATGAATTAACAAGGAGCAATAGTATTTTCCTTTAAAAACATAAACATGCCTTAGTTATAAAAAACTTTTGAACAGATGTGTATAGAAGTGTTTTTGCTGTCAGTGGCAGGCTGAATTTGGACAGTATTGGAGTAAATTACCACAAGGATTTGTTGTTGGCCCCTGTTGCTGTCTGTCCCTGCCCTGAGGACATGCTGAGGTTCTGCAGTGCTATTGTGCTTGTCTTATGGAGTTTGTGACAACACACCGAACTATGCAGTTCTTTTTAGGAGTACAAAGCACATGCACACACGCTAATATGTTAATAGCAGGCCCCAGGCAGGATAGTATATCTGTACAAAACATGCATCAAACTGATGACGTAGAGTGCATGTGTGTAATATTGTGCGTACATTACCGCATGACAAGAGGCTAGCTAAAGCTTCTCTGAGTCATAACTTCAGCCAGATATGCAGTTTTATAACTCAATGCAGATTAAAATTAAAAACATAATCACATCTCTATATCAACTCTGCTTGCGGCATAAGGCATAAAATAAGCCCTCAAACGTCAATGCCTTGCCTTGCCTTGGGGTGTCTTACATGAAGAGTCTTGTAGTCTCTTCTACAAAGAGTCAGAGCATGACAAGAGAGTATTTTCTGATTTTCTGATCATTGTCAGACTGCACAGGAAGATAAAAAAGCCCAACATGTATTAAACAACAAAATACTTTGCCCAATGTAAATAGGACTCCCAATAATTAAAAACTTTTTATATGTTTTTTTTTTTAATAATACATTTTTGTTATAAATTATCTGGAAATTAAATTATCTGTCTCTACCATTTGTGAATGGTGAAAATGGTGAAAATGGTGAAAAAAAATTTAACTGTGTAATGCATAATGTGTATCTTGATATGCAGATATGTTCAAATAGGATCTTGTTTTCATTTATTTTTTTCTTCCCCATAACAATATAGGCCTATACACACACTCACTGACCACTTATTAGGACACTTATTATGTACACCCTGCTAGTACCGGATTGGACCCGCTTTTGCCTTCAGAACTGCCTTAATTCTTTATGGCATAGATTCAATAAGGTGCTGGAAACATTCCTCAGAGTCTATATTGACATGATAGCATCGCACAGTTGCTGCACAGATTTGTCTGCTGCACATCCACAATGTAAATCTCCTGTTCCATCACATCCCAAAGGTGCTCTATTAGATTGAGATCTGGTGACTGTGGAGGTAATTTGAGTACAGTAAACTCATTGCCTTGTTCAATAAACCAGTTTGAGATCATATTAGGTTTTTGACAGGATGCGTTATCCCGCTGGAAGTAGCCGTCAGAAGTAGCCATGATAAAGGGATGGACATGGTCAACAGCAATACTCAGGTAGGCTGTGGCATTTATATGATGCTCAATTCAAGGAGCCCAAAGTGTGCCAAGAAAATATCCCCCACACCACTAGCAGCCTGAACCTTCATTCATACTTTCATGTTGTTTACACCAAATTCTGACCCTACCATCTGAATGTTGCAGCAGAAATTGAGACTCAACATTTTTCCAATAGTCTATTGTCCAATGTTGGTGAGCCTGTGCAAATTGTAGCCTCAGTTTCATGTTCTTAGCTGTCAGGACTTGCACTCAGTGTGGTCTTCTGCTGCTGCAGCCCATCTGCCTCAAGGTTTCGATGGGTTGTGCATTCAGAGATGCTCTTCTGCATACATTGGTTGTAACAAGTGGTTATTTGAGTTACTGTTGCCTTTCTATCAGCTTGAACCAGTCTGACCATTTTCCTCTGACCTCTGGCATCAATGATAGTGCTGCCGCTCACTGGATATTTTCTCTTTTTTGGACCATTCTCTGTAAACCCTAGAAAATCCCAGAAGATCAGCCGTTTCTTAAATACTCAGACCAGCCCTTCTGGCACCAACAACCATGCCAATCCCAATAGATCAGCCGTTTCTGAAATACTCAGAACAGCCTGTCTGGCATCAACATACCATGCCATAATACTGATTATCTCTTCATCACAGCACCTCTTAGTGGGTGAGATATATTAGGCAGCAAGTGAACATATTGTCCTCAGAGTTGATATGTTAGAAGCAGGAAAAAATGTAAGCATAAGGATTTGAGCGAGTTTGACAAGGGCCAAATTGTGATGGCTGGAAGACTAGGTCAGAGCATCTCCAAAACTGCAGCTCTTGTGGGGTGTTCCCGGTCTGCAGTGGTCAGTATCAAAAGTAGTCCAAGTAAGGAACAGTAGTGAACCAGCGACAGGATCATGGGCGGCCAAAGCTCATTGATGCACGGGGGAAGCGAAAGCTGGCCTGTGTGGTCTGATCAAACAGACGAGCTACTGTAGCTCAAATTGAAGCTACAGTGCAAGAAGTTAATGCTGGTTCTGATAGAAAGGTGTCTGAATACACAGTGAATTGCAGTTTGTTGCGTATGGGGCTGCATAGCCGCAGACCAGTCAGGGTGTCCATGCTGACCCCTGTCCACCGCTGAAAGCGCCAACAGTGGGCACGTGAGCATCAGAACTGGACCACGGAGCAATGGAAGAAGGTGGCCAGGGCTGATGAATCACGTGGATGGCCGTTTGTGTGTGCGTCGCTGACCTGGGGAACACATGACACCAGTATACACTATGGGAAGTTTCCTTTCATGGAAACAGTATGACTGTGGCCTCTTTCAGCAGGATAATGAGCCCTAGCTGCCACAAAACAAAAATGGTTCAGAATTGGTTTGAGGAGCACAACAATGCGTTTGGAGGTGTTGACTTGGCCTCCAAATTCCCTAGATCTCAGTCCAATCAAGCATCTGTGGGATGTGCTGAACAAATGAGTCTGATCCATGGAGGCCCCACCTCGTAACTTGACTTAAAGGACTTAAAGGATCTGATCGGTGTATACATACATACAGTGTATATATATTAGAAAATGCGGTTCTGATTTTGTTCAGTTTTTAGGCCTTAAGTTGCATTAGGGGTAGTTTGAGAAGCTTCTGTGCTTCCCCACCATTGAAAAGCACCATGCGCCATTTACCCTCTTAGCAAGCAAAGATTTACCATTTCCATTAAAAACATATGTTCTTCATTTTCTTTTTGAATGATGCAGCAAATTCTGGGATCATTCTCCTGACTGACAGCTGTAAAGCTGACATATCATTAGTCAGAACAGCTGCCTGGTTTGATCCAGGCGCCAATCCCCAAACACTTTTGTTCAGCATAATCTCACCGCTGTTTGATTAAGCTGTCGGAGGCACACAGAGGTTGCTTGCGCTTTAAGACGAAGCTGGGAGACAAATGTTAAGATGGAGAAACATCTGTTGGTTGTGGTCGAAGGCTGCGAGGAGAGTCTTTGCTGACGGTGATGCGTAAATTCCCAGCTGCTTGCACGACTCCCTTTTGCCACCTGTGCAGTTTTAATGCATAATTTACTGCTAAAGTGTCTGTCCCCTTCAGAATTACGGGTCCAATTTGTATGCTTCTTAAGTTGCTTTTGAAAATGAGCCATGTACAGGCCCTCTGGCTCAGAATGTGCAGCCCACCTTGCTAAGTGCTGGAATATATTAGCAAAGCTCACTAAAATGCTCTTATTCACTGCAAATCAGAATAACACCAATTTAAAAAAATATAATGATGTTAATTAAAACAAACATGTATTCTTTGGACACGTGGGAATGGTCATTGCTTGCGTTTGCATGAAGAAGATCATGTCAGGCTGTCTAGCATCAACAACCATGCCACGTTTAAAATCACCATTCTTCCCCATTGATATGCTCAGTTTGAACTTCAGCAGATAGTCTTGACCAGGCCTACCTGATAAAGTGTCCAGTGAGTGTTTGGGTGTGTGTGTGTATATATATATATACACACACACACACACACACACACCAGTCAGGCATAACATTATGAGGTGAAGTGAATAACACTGATTATCTCTTCATCACAGCACCTGTTAGTGGGTGGGATATATTAGGCAGCAAGTGAACCTCTTGTCCTCAAAGTTAATGTGTTAGAAGCAGGAAAAAACGTAAGCGTAAGGATTTGAGTGAGTTTGACAAGGGCCAATTTAAAAAATATAGTGATGTTAATTAAAACAAACATGTATACTTTGGACACGTGGGAATGGTCATTGCTTGCGTTTGCAATTCTGAAGCCTATAAGATATAGTGAGGAAGATCATGTCGGGCTGTGACGTTAATCATTAGCGTTTAATTGATTTGTCGATACTGACTGTCCAAACAAGACACATTCAGGCTTTAGGCCTGTCTCTCATTGCCACCACTACATCACTCAGTTTCCTTCAATCTCAAAACATGTGCCTGTACTTAGAACTTAAAGAGGCCATATTATGCCCTTTTACAAAGTCTTGATTTTGTTTTTGGGGTTTTCATGCTTGAAAGTTCTAAAACTTTCAGCCCCTCCTTCCGAAAAAGCACCACATGCTCTGATTGCTCACCTGGACCAGTGTCTTGTGATTGGTCAACCGCTTTGAGAGGTGTTTCGGAAATATCGGAAATCATAACCACAAGTTTCAACACATTACTAACGCAACTCAACCGCGCCTCACCTGTTTGTGCACGTTTCTTGGACATATCTTGTCCTCTTTAAATTATACTAATGCATTTAGTGCTTTTACAATGTCATGGGCCACAATAACAATGATGTGCTTGTTGACCTTTAGTCAGCGCTTAGAAGTATGTACTATGGTGACCTTAGAGCAAACAGGGGCAAAGTGTCTCGCTCAAAGGCACATTGAGGGTTGAGAATGTTTGATGATATCAACACACTATGGCTGGTTATTAAATCAATGACCCCCTGAGTACTGACCCACTTCTAGATCTGAAGTTGTGGAGCATTGCAGTGTGTTCTATAAAGAACAAAAAGAGCTGCGTAAGATCAAATAAGCACCAGGGTGAACAGCGGTTACTGCAAGTTTTGGATTCAATGGATTACATTTTGAGTGGACAGACTGAGCTATTCCTATACACACACAAGTCCGCCTGCCGTTTCGGGGGAAGTGGAAGCTCTCATAACTGTTCATTTGTTTAACGTATCATTTTGTAAAAAAATGACATTATATTATATTACATGATATTATATTAGTAAGGGATAGCTGTGGAGGCAAAGAACCACCTGACATAAAGGGCTTTAAAATCATTTAATGCCCAGCTGACCGTAGTGTCCCGCTTATACCATGGTAATTTACCAGCATTGTCAACTTAAAGCTGTTATTGATGTTTGCAGTGCAATATTTCACTGGAAAGGTGAAATTGATGGTTATTTTTGTCAGTTACAGCTCATTAGATCTAGCATTCTGCCAACTTTAAATCAAACACAGAGATAAAGTAGTTCTTAAGATTACATTTATTTGAATTAATGAATTATAGCATTTATTTTACTGAATTATCGAGAGAGATGAGAGATGCGTACCTACGTCTGTTCATCGTCTATCTCTATTAAAAACAAAGCTGTGAGTTTAATTACTTAAAAAACAGCGATGTTACCCCCTTTCAGTGTGTGTAAATCTCGATTTGCGAGTGACGTATGTGTGTGTGCTTCAATGAAAACAGCGCATTAATATAGAATGGTGATTCAGCTGACTTGGAACTACCTGTGCATTAAACGTTTTTATACAACAGTTCGTTCTGGTTCTCAATTCTGATTGGCAGAGAGCCTTTTCCAGTCGTGCACTATTCCCCCAGTATCAACAATGGAACCATTTCACCATTTGTATCACTCTGCTTGCAACATTTTTCACAGAGAGTGTCATGGCAGACGAGCAAACCACCATCATTTTACAAATACTACTGTTGTTGTGTCACGGAGAATGTAGTGTAGACCTCAAATATGCGACTTATATATAAACATATCGCATATTTGATAGTTTTTTTTTGATGTTTTCGGAGATTGAGGTCCAAACCAGTGTTTAAGCACATATGGCTGTATATCAGCACGCTACGGCCAAATCACAGCCATGCTTATATACAGCAATATCACACAGCCACTCATGTGATATTGCTCATTGATACTACAAGACTGTTGAATGCTTTAAATTAGATTGGTTGATTGATTGATTGAATGTTCTAAGGTGTGCATTTATTTTCAGGGGAACTCATGGCTAAAGTAGTTCCAGGCAGGTCTTTAACGCATGTCCATATCACTTCGCCAAATGATTTCCGTTATTTCAAAGGTCCTTACAGCCTACAACAGCAAAAGAACCAAAACCCACAATGACACTGACCAAGCAAATAAATATAATACACAATAGGAAAAAAACAATAAATTATTTCCATGTTTTTTGTGACAAAATAAAGTTTTATTATATATGGATAGCACAAACTCTCTTTCTCCCGCTCTCTCTCTCTCCCACTCAAACACACACATACAGTACGGACACACACTTAGGACATTTCTCACTAGCGAGGTAATAACGGTGCTGTTCTTGGAGCAGATAAACTTACAGTAGACACACTGCTGCCGAACACTGTTGAGAGACTCAGGTAACTGACATACGCTTAATCTCAATTTAAAATAACTGTTTTCAGTTTTGATATTTTTAAAATGTAATTTATTTCTGTGATGGCAAAGCTGAATTTTCAGCATCATTACTCCAGTTTCAATGTCACATGATCCTTCAGAAATCAAAGCTCTTCCTCTCACAGGCTTAACAGCACCCGCTGACTCTTCACCTGCACTTCAGCACCATGGACAGCAAACATATCATATCTCACCACAGGAGAAAAAAAAAAAAAAAAAAAAAAACAGTTTGATGTGTCAGCACAAACTCGTCAGCCAGCACAGTGGATGCTGAAAGTGACATGACTTTTTGTTCATTTAAGATCTCATTATTAACTTCCAGTTTATTACATTTTTAGAGTAAAATCAATGTCACATGAACAAGAGTGCCACGCTTTCATTCTGCTGTAGATGGATTTTGACTGTATTTTGGGCAGGAATTAAAAGGGCAGGATTGAATAATTGCTATTTTCCAACACATCAAGGCCTGGTTTCACAGACAGGGCTTAGATTGAGCCAGGATTAGGCCTTAGTTTAATTAGGACATCTAAGTAGCTTTTATAAACATGCCTTAGAAACCTTTGCTGGTGTGCAGCTCGACACAAAACAATGGCACTGACATATATTTTAAGATTTGTCAGTGCAAGCTGCTTTCAGTTAAAACAGCTCAAACATTTTAGTCCAGGACTAGGATCCTCCGTGAACCAGGGGTTGGTGGTGTTTTTCTTCAAAATATTGTTTCATTTCAATTATAGTATTTATAGCGCTCATGAAAATAAAATGTAAAAGATCACTGCATGATCTTTTCACTTGATAAAACATCTACCACCTACCTAAGGAATGGGGTAAACCGTGGAAAGTCTGTGATATTTGTATTTGATGCACAGACCTTTGGAAGAATTCTGTCCTGCTGCCATCTTTGTGTCAGTGTGTTTATCTGTGTAATGAAAACTCTGACAAAGATACAGATGCGCGTGGCCCTCTTGCTGTCCGTGCTGTAGAGATCTCTGAATGTCATGACGGTGGAGATCGACAGTCACAGACACAATTACAATAAATATAACAGCTGTGTCAGTCCAGTCTGCATTTGTCTTTGTTTTGACACACAGTCCATCTGACAGCATTCACAGCCTTAGTAAAAATAACCAGTCAATAAATGTTTTGTCTTACTCCATGATTTGACATCTCATCTTTACTCATATTCTTGCCCATGAATTTCATCAGATATTACAGAATGTCTCCAACATGTATATATCCTATATATCCTAAAATTATACCCACTATTGTTGTTTTGGGGCTTTGTAGACTGTGATTACACAGTGAGTCGGCCCGCCGAGAAGAACAGAATGTTTACAAAAGCAGACAGTTATTCTTAAACTCTCTCTCTTAGGACCTGAAGCCTCCAAGGCTCTGAAAGCCCTAAATATTTACTTTTGATTTTAACTCATGCAAGTAAACATTTTGCTGTACAAGCCAAATATAGACACGCATGGCTCCAAGATAAGTAGCAGAAATGAGAAACAAAACAGGCTGAGGAACAATGGTATAATTGTATTCCTCTCATGCCCTTATATTACTTTTGTCCATGTTATGATTTTGTATAATACATCTTTTTGCAGTTTCTTTGAAGTTTGTATATCATGTTTGCATTATATGGGCATGTAACACCATTCTGTCTCTTAAAGAAGATCAAACTGGAGAATAGTTGTCACACAAAGTCATTAGGTTTGTAATGCACACACATATCCAATTTTTTTTTTTTTTGTGGAAATCGTAATACTTTTTTCAGGACTCTTTGATTAATGAAATCTCTGAATGAATTCTCAGGATTTTTGAATATTGAAATGTTTTGTTTGTTTGTTTTAGCCAAGACTTTAAACTATGTGCACATACAGTGCAGAGACTTACCTCGAGAAATATTCACCCCGAGAAAGGTGAAGTTGAGTTTCAGATGTACAGACACTCCAAACATCAGAGAAGCTCATAGTGATGTTTTTAATATACTTGTATAGTGTTGAGGTGTGTTGCCGTTTTGGATCTGTGCTTCTTTACAGGGGTGTGTTAATAGCCAAAAGCTGGCTTCATGTTTTGGCATATTGTGTTTGTGTGAATAGTGAAGCACTTTGAATTCAATTTAGAGGAAACTATAAAAAAGTAAGTTGCTGTTGGAGTCATGGGGTACAATGTGTCAAATTCCTGAAGTGAGAGTGAGGGAGAAAAAGCGATTAGCTTCCTTCATCTTCATTCTCCACCAATAAGAGAAGAGAAACTCGATGACCTAGTCACCCGTGTAATGAGGTCCTTTAGCCAAATTAATAGCCCTCTGAAAGGGTGTTTGTGTGGAAAGGTTTAAGGAGTATGTTATGCTCACTAAGGCTGAGTTTATTTGGGGAAAAACAGGAACATGAACAAGTGAGTAATGCAGCATTAACACTCTAGTAACTATTACTATAACTAGCAAGAAACTCTGATTAATAAATTAGTAAGTAATAGTGCTTAGTCAAATGTGGTAGTTCACTATTAGCTAATCAGTAACTACCATTTTCTTCATACCTCACAGAGGACTACTAAGAACTACTATATACAGGTTAATAATTAATGTGAATAATGCATAATGTATAATTCATTCTAAAGTAAAGATCATGGTAACCTACTAGTAATGACTCAATTGTTACTAAATCCTTCAGAAGGAATTATTAATTATTTGGATCAGTATTTGTGGCAACTCATAATGTAATAACTGCACATGGTGTAAAACTGCACACAATGTAATAAGTATTGCATTATTATTGTAATAAAATGTTCATAATGTAATAATTTTCTCAAAATGTAATAAAATCTTGAGATCATAATGTAATAAAAATTAGAAATTTATTACATTATAAACTCACCAAACATTGTCATATTTTCATTATTGTAATAGCTTTTAAAACATAACAAAATTAGTATTCCCTTACAGTAAGAATTTAATTCCAGTCTTAAACCTGTGAAATGCAACAGATTTAAATATTTATGCTATTATTATTATTATTATTAGTAGTAGTAGTAGTAGTAATATTATTAAACAAAGCAAAGGTATTTTTAAAATGTACTGTAAAGGAATACCAATTAGAGATGTCCGATACCCTTTTTCCCTTCCCGATACCGATTCCGATGCGAGTACTGATCCGATACCTGGGTGTGTATCTGTATATACAGCTGTATATACTACTAGCCCTGTATGAATTGCTATAATTATTTTATGGTGTGCTTCAAACATATCCCTTAATAAAAATATTTGTATTATCTGACATGCATTTGACAGCAATATTACTTATTTTTCTTAAGCGAAAAACAACTTCAAATGCAGCCACAAATCTAACACCGCAAACTGAAAAGGGTATTTTAGTTTTACGATATAACTGTATAAAAAACAGTGCAACAAATAAATCTAGGAATATAAAAAATGTATATATATTTTCTGATATATTAATCAGAAAATATCTTTACAACAAAACAAGTGAAAAATAAGCAATCATCTAGGCATAATTATTATTATTAGTAGAGACGTATTATTATTATATAGAAACACAGCAAAATCTACTGTACAACAGTAGCCAAATATATTCTGTCAATTTCTTCACGTTAAACCGAACTTTTATTTTGACGGGTTGCCGTGAAGACCTTTGAGTGTCTGTGTTCATGATATGACAGTTTTCTTAAATGAAACGGTAAATGTTCATGAAGTGATGGTTTATGCGTTCGTGTCCTCATATAGTGACACACGGCAGAGACTACAAAGACAGCGAGCGTCACGTGTGCGTGTGTGCGCGCGCGCCCGCGCATCCACACGGAGAGGCAGAATTTGCAGGAGTGATATTTAAATAGTATTTTGCAGTTTAATATTCTCAGACACTAGTATATATTTGGCTACAGTCTAGAGCCCTGCGCTTAGATAAACACGGAAGCGACTGAACGCAGCTGCGGGTACCGGATATACTCGGGAGTCGGTACAACCGGTACTACAGAAATGCTAGTATCATCGCATTTTTAATTTTTCAGTACCAACTTGGTACCAAAGTACCCGTACTTGTGACATCCCTAGTTGCCATTTTACTGGCTGGTTGGTCCAGTCTGAAATATTGCTAAACAGTGGACATACTGCTAACACGTTTTCATTTCTTCTTCGCTGCTCTAAACAGTGGTTGCTTTTGGCAACACAGCACAACTTCCTGTGCTTGCAATGCATTCTGAGCAGCGAAGAAGAACTGTGCAGCGAGTGGTTAGGCAAAGCTTGCAGTCATAATAACAAGATCTTGTTTAAGAAAATGGTATCGGATCGGTACATGGGTTCAAGTACTCGCCGATACCGATGCCAGAATTTGTTGTGGTATCGGTGATATTTCCTAACTCTAATACCAATGCTTTATGTTTAATAAACATAAAATAATAATAATAATAATAGTAATAATAATAAAAATAATAATAATAACAATTGTATGAATATTTAAATGTAGATTATGTGTAATTTTATATATATATATATATATATATATATATATATATATATATATATATATATATATATATATATATATATATATATATATAATAAAAAAGCAAAAACAAAAAGAAGGAGGTTGATCAGTAGGCGAAGGGCTGGTGAAGAGGAGCAGGTGAAGGGCTAGCAATAACAGGCAGGCAGGCAGGCAGGCAGAGACTCAACAGATGGTGGGCGCATCCATGAGGGTGATGACGGGAGGAGTGGCCAGATGGAACAGACCCAGAGTGCAGTTAGGACGACAATCCACTGCAGAGTCGATGGAGGGAGGAGCCAAGGTGTGGATGTGGCCGTCAACATTCGCGAGACAACTGACGGAGACAGAGCCGATGTCAGTGGTTCCCTGGGTAATGACAGAGAGCCCATGGAACCAAGCGACAGCGCTGGCACTGGAGACCTAGGCGGAGCTGTGGCGACGATAGAGCAACAGGAGTGGAACTAGAGCACCCAAGGACTAAGGCGAAGCTGGTGTGATCGAGGACCAAGGCAGAGCCAGGGGGAAGGAGGACCCTACTGAAGCCGTAAAGGGTGGAGAGACAGAGAGCAGCAGAAGGTTCGCAAGTCCATTGTGCAGGCAGGGTGATGACTGACCAACGTGGAGCCGGCAGGACCAGGGAATCTTGTGCAGCCATAAGGCTGAGGGTCTCTGGTGGAGCCAAGGGTGGGAGGAGCCAAGGCAAAGTCGACAGGTTGATGGGCATTGGAGGAGCGAGGGGATCAGAGGCCAGAGGCAGGAGGCGGAGCCACACTATTATCTTGCCTAGGCCAGGCTGGTGAATGCATGACCTGAGGCTTATCCATGCTGCAAGGCGTCATGGAGAAAGAATAGTGGCAGCAGAAAAACAGCTGAGACAGGGCTGGAGGACTGTCAGTGTTAAACAGTGGAGGTGGGAGAGGGAGGTTGGGCAGGACCATTGATAACAGTTCACAGTTCATATAGGTTGACGATTCGGTCTCTGTGCTGGCTAAAACCAGCAAAGATGAAGAAAGGGCGCATGGTTGAGGGTGGGGCAGGGTGGGAGGCAGTATAGTGTCCCATTCTATTAGCCAGGCCTCCCCAGTATCAATCTCTACCGAGATTCCCTCAGGGACGGCTGTTGCTGGCTCACACCCCTGGTCAGAATTACCTTGGGGCTCCATCCCTGGGCTTTGGTGGGCACTGTCGACACAGGCTCCGTGCATGTGGTGGGTGGAAGATCGCTAGTCTGCGGGGGGTGCAGCCGTTTTTGTCTCCATGGTGAGGGGTGTTTATGAGCTGTGCTCTGGTCCGGTTGTCTGTGAGGTGTGTCTGGACGAGGCTGCTGTCATTCTCCACTTCGCCCACTTTGAACACAGATCCATTCGTCCGCAGCGCAAAGTTAATGTAACTCTCTAGGGTCCAGCAGGGATCACATGTGGCATGACGAAGCGGAGCTCTTCATCCAGACTACACCGAAATCCCTTCATTTAATAGACGTCACAGTAATTTACAGTAATTACGACATGGCATGAATGCAGCATAAACTGCACTTGGTTCAATCAACTCACCTACACTGGATTTTGTGACTAGTAGTAGTAGTATTAACATTTTATGTTGTTGTTGTTAATATTATTAATACTTTTTTTTTTTCAATTAATATTAGAATTTTCCCCTCACTGATCACTATGTTTTTCAGTTGTATAGAAAAGAATAGCATGGTATTTTAATAATTCTCTGAAAGGTGCATTGGCAATTCTTTTCAGTTGGCACATTCCCCCTCAGTTTGCGTGAACTAACGTTTCTGTTTGCATCACAAAATACCCAATACATTTTAATATATTGCACTCGGTAGCACAACTACTTTCACTGTCTCTCTACAAATATTGATTATTCATTCCCCTCCAGTTGACTACTGTCACACCCCTGATAACTGGAAAATAATGTTGAGTAGAATAATGTATTTTACTGATTGGTTGATGCTCCAATAAAACCAATTTATATTTCCATTTATAAGGGTCACTACATTTTAATGTGCAACAAACATTTTAATGGAGGGTAATTTAAAATCTGAGGTGAATCAGGCAATTCACTTCTATGAGAATATTGATGTATTTAATATGCCTGGAGTGCTAATCTATAGAATAGTAAAATGTCAACAAACCGGGCTTTGCTCATTGACATTTTGACATTGACTTGTTAAATGTGATGCAAGTAACAGAGGGGAGATTCTAATGAAGGTGCTATGTATTAGCTCAGATTGTGAAAGGCTCACTTTTCTTTGAAATAGCCCAGCTACTTTCTTCATTCTTTTTCGGAGAGGATATCTAATGATATTTCATTCGCTGTAATGCAAATTCTGAACATAAATATCTAGAATAAATAATGTTATATCAACCTTGGAAAGAACATGGGGGGGGGGTGTCTAAGAATAAAATGCAACTGTGAATAATGTGATTTATTTGTTATTTGTGTTGTAACTTATAAGACAATTTATTCCTACAATGTTATACATTTATATGGAGAAAAGTTACAGTGAGGGTGATGGATTGGATTACTGAATTGGTCATTTTAAAGTGAGAAATTAAGTTCTAAGAACCACTAAGCACTACAGAGGGTGGCTAAATGCCATGGGCAGTCTGTATGACATTCATTAGTACACAGTGGCCATTACTGTTCAAAGTTCAGTGAAATGTCACTCGATTTGCTTTTTAAGGAAGGATGAGATGAGTTACTGAAGAACAAACACGGCTGCTCACCTGTTCGTCTGCACACATGCTTTTCCTCCCTGTGTTGACAAGGCTGTCATTTCCTTTTGAACTCCTGGGGACATAAAATTGACTTTCAATCTTGTTTTGTCTTAATATGATAATTAATTAATTTGCATTCATTTCAAACTAATCAAGCCTGTGTGCCTGCAAGCATAACAATCCTATAAAAAGTCGCAGTGTCAGGAGCATAACCGCAGGCAGAGGAGGAGCAGATGCTGCTGTGTCTGTAACACTTTTGGTGTGTGTGTGTGTGTGTGTGTGTGTGTGTGTGTGTGTGCGTGCATGTGTGCGTGTGTGGTCCAGGTAAACTCTGTTATGATCTATCTCTCATTCTTTTCTATAGTTCTATCTATCTATATGGGTCTATGATTTTAGGGACAGATTTTATATCCGTCTATATATGTGGTTCTATCAGTTTATATATGGTTCACTCTGTTGTTTTGTTGTTCTATCTCTGATTCTACCATTCTCTCTATCATTCTCTGTATAATTATATATATATTCTATATATGAATGTAAGAAGCTGCGTTACTCCAACTTAGCAGCTGAGGCAGAGGCTGGAAGATAAGGGTGCGCCCAGTGGAGGTGGGGTGTAGCCAGCACAACAGTGAAACTCCTTAGGGAGGTCGGAGTCATGGGACAGGGTCACAGACAAGCCATCAAAGAGCTGGCCAACACCGCAGAGAGGACGAGCCATTGGTTGTGGCTGAAGAGGAGCGATACCACCTGGGCTGCTAAGGCAAACAGCTAACCGCAGGGCACACACCCAGGCTTGGTCAACCTAAAGATTGGCCGAAACACCCTGTGATGCTGAGGTACACAACTGACGATGTGTCCTGGTGGTAAAGCCTTATAGCAGCCATCCTTCAAAAACTCCCGAATTAATTATCTATTATCAATTTGTTCTATATATGGCTGTATTATTAACACTGAATATGAATGCAATTAATGTCTAATAAAGTTTGGTTTAAAGAACTTAATTCATGTTAAAAACTCTTTACATATGAGCTATTTAAACAATAATAATGTGTTAATTACAGCAACAATGAATGAAGAACTAACTATTCCATAACAACGCCCTTAGCTGTTATGAATTCACTGTAAGTCATGGCTTCATGGGGCTTATTGCTTTTATAAAACACTTACAACACAATACAAATATTAAAGGCAAAATATTTGTATCAATGCAACTTTCATGAAGTAAAATCACTAAAAGCCTTCCTTCCGCCGAAAAAAATATTCCCTGACCATGAACAACAACCTGATCTATATAAATGTTCTCTATATAGATCAGTGACAGCAACAGAAGTTATATTATTACGCCATTACAATAGCGAAGACTTTTACATTCAAAGGACTAAAACTTGTTGTGTGTACACGGGAACAAGACGCAACTGACAAATGAGTGCTGTCACTGTCAGGACAAAGGAAAACCCCATTACTGTTAAAAGGACAAGATATCGCATTCGATATTCAACTTTTTTTTATTTTTATTATGAACATAGGACTGATCTTAAGGAATATGCTAAATTTGAATGCAGGTAATACACTCGGTCACTCAATCTCTCTCTCACAATAATACAAGCTTCAATGAGAACAAACATATGTTTACATTGCTAAGAGTGGTTGCTAAGGGTGTTGTGCAGTGATACAGAGAACCGTTGGATGAAGCGGTCATGTTTTATCATGAATAAAACCCAGCTATTGACCGAACAGAATCAAGGACTGGAACTAACCGTTTTAATATAGTCTATTAATGTATTAACTACAGTTTATAAACTATTAATTAACTATAAACTGATAGTTTGCAAATGATGTGTAAATACTTTATTGCACTATAGTTATAAAGTGTTACCAAATTTTCTTATAATTCAATCTCTCTAGTCCTCTACCTATCAAACTGTTGTTCTATATATAGTTTTTTTTTTCTCTATTGTTTTATCTAACTATCATTCTGCCTTTCTATTTATCATGTGTATTCTTATTTAAGCAATTGTCATGGGATCAGACTTTTTCCTGCTCTTTAATTAGTCAGATTTAATTACACTGGGTGTAATTTTTGGATTGAGTGCGGTTGATATGATTTGGAAATTAATTCTTGGGGTACGTGAGTGCTGTGTATTTAATAGACTCCGTCCAAGGAGACATAATCTCTTTGGTAGAAACTGTCACAGAAAAGGAAAGACAACAGTGCCTTCAGCTAAGACCTTAATTCCTGACTGTGCCTGGATATGATGTCTGCCTACACTCAAAGCTATCGGAACAGATACAAATCCAGCAGGGATTTGGGGAGGGAGTCTCTCTCTTTGTTTCTCTCATTGTCTTAGTCACGGTTTAGTTGAGATTTGAAAGTGTCATTTTCGTTTGCCTCTCACGGTTCGGTTGCTGTGGGCAGGTGGCACTAGCATATGCATTATTGTTCGGTAATGAATTAGGCACTTTCAACCAACTACTATTTCCGCAGTCCCTCCAAACAGCTGCCTCTAAATGGCTTTGATCTAGCTTGCCCCTAGTTTACTAAACCTAAACAAGGTGCTGCTGGAATGGGCTAGCTGCCCATTTGAAACTATCATTGACTGTTTCTCTTTGTCTCTCTAAGTCTTTTTCACAGTTTGTTCCCATCAATTCTCCCTCTTTCCCTCTCTCACAAACACACACAAAGTAAGGGCAAGAAAAATCAGCTCTCGTCTCATTTGTGCTGTATTGCTGTTTTCGGATTTCAGGCAAAGTCTGTCTTGAAGGCTTGACAGCTCTTTGTTTTGAGTGCTTAGTATGCAGGAGTTATCCTGACACTGTGAAGCACAGTTCTGGGAGACGCAATCCAGCACCACAACCACAGGACTGTGTGGTTTCATCTTTTCAAAGTGCTGCAGGGGAAGGGTATGTGTGGGATACAATTGCAGGCGTATCCAGGTGTCAGCTGTAGTTATCAGTCAATATGACGATAGTCATACAGGTGTAATTAGAAAAAAAAAATCTAAGCAACAGTCATCTAAAGTGACTTATGAGAATGCTCATTGTGTAGCGAGCAAACAGCACTTGCCTTTTTGTCCAATATCCTCTCATCTCTTTCCCCAGCTACAGTATCTTCCTCTGAACTGACTATGATTTCATGTTTGAGGATTTCTCAGCGCACCGCTGTTCCAATTCTAGGATGCGTGATGCGAAGAAGTCAGCCTTGGTGCCCTCTGCAGGGGTCCATAAATGATTAAGCCTCCTTTCTTCCCTAGGGTTTGCAGAAAGACTAGCGGATGTTCAACAAAAACCACACACAAAACATGACCCGAGCTATTTGAAGCAATTGCACCTGGCTGGCTCCTCTATTAGTTTAGAGTTAATTAATAGTTTATAAACTGTAGTTAATACATTAATAGACTATATGCAAATAGTGAATTCTGATTTATAATGTTAAGCTAATGTTATATTATATTCCACAACTGTCATTTTAGAAATAATGTTTTATATCAGATTTAGACAAATAAAAACAAATATGTATTTTGAACATAGTAAGCACTCAAAACAAAGAGCTGTCAAGCCTTCAAGACAGACTTTGCCTGAATTCCAAAAACAGCAATACAGCACAAATGAGACGAGAGAGCTGATTTTTCTTGCCCTTACTTTGTGTGTGTGAGGCCATCATTTGAGTATAGTGAACTCATTGTCATGTCCAAGAAACCAGTTTGAGATTATCTGAACTTGGTGACATGGTGACAATACTCGTCAACTTTCTTAGTATTCCTCAATTGATTCATTATAAAGAAGTTAACAAGAAAAAAAAAAAATTATAAAAGAATGCCTGTTTTCCCATTCATTTTCTGTAAAAATGCTGGTGTGTAACAGTGTAAGTATATTATTTTTGCACAACAATAATTAAATCTTTGATGACTGAATAAGTGCATTTCACCTTTATTCCACAAGGTGGCAATGTCTGATACACAATGAAGAAGTGATGTTTCACTCATAGTTACCGCAGGCAGTATCATCAGCAAAACTTGAAATGGCTGAACGCAATCAAATATTAGTGTCACTGTCACTTGATGGTAGATCTGGTGAAGAAGCCGTCAGCGATCAAAATATTTGATTTTAAAGATGTTGAAATTATAGTTTTGAGAATATGTTTGAGAGGGCGAATATGAGCCAGATGCTGAATGTACTGGGGAATGAGCTCTGATGAGGACATTGATGATGGTATAAAACATCTGCTCAAACTGAACCCTTCCAAGCTCCAAAAGGTAACAAAATATGCTTTATTTTATTCTTCTTTAATTAAGTTACTCTAATATGCGAAGGTTTTATATTATTGTGACAGGTAGAGATCCATCTGTGTTATATATACATCCGTTTCACTAAAGACCCGAATATGTAATAATGATTGGTGAAACATTTATGCATTTAAGGGTTAAATTATGCTCAATTGGAACTAAGGGGTCCAAAGTGTACCAAAAAAATATCCCCCACACCATTACACCACCACTAGCAGCCTGAACTATTGATACAATGCAGGATGGATCCTTGGACATTGTGCACAGTGTTAAAGATTAATCTTTGGTCCTGTAATAATCACTAAGTTTTGCATCGTTTTTATTCAGATTTTTGCCTTCATTATAAAGGGTTGTTAAATTGTCATTTTTTTAATGTGTTCATAAAACCTGCATGCATAATAAAAATAATAATAATAATAATTATTATTATTATTATTAGCTAGAATTTAATACAGTATTAGATCAAGTATAGCATGGCTCACCATATGTGAACATTCACACCCTTACTACCCGCCTGTAGGTTTATCTGCTTTGTTAAATGTGATGTGCATTAACATGATTATAATTTGTGAGTGTCTCTCGGTTCACATGGAGCCAGCCTTGAAACTGTAGGTCTAAACTTCATAAATTAAGGCTGAGTATTCAGACTGTGCAATGATATATTGTGTTATAATGCAGCACTTTAGATCTACATTTGTCTTTCTCTCATCTCACTCTACTCTAAAAGGAAATTGCCACACAACCCTGAATGCTCCCTAGAGGAGAATGACTGACTTCAGAATATAGATTGATGGTAGAAATAAAAAAGAGAAGGTTATTGGTCTAAGGATAACAGAAGTGTAGATGCTTCAGAATTGTGTCAGGTGCACTGCTGTATCTTTTTTCAGAAAGAAATGGCACTTGTTGAAAATGTAAGCTTTTAAATTATGGTATACAGAGAGTTCGGTGGATGTATTACTGTGCATGTGGATTATTCTTGCTATAGCTGTAAATATGTATTTCATGTTAGAGGCTGACAGGGAAGGCTGTTAAAGAAACAAACCTGTCTGGAACACAGATGCTAAAGTAACTTTTGCTTGTAACTTTAAATTATGTTTTATTAACAAAGTTTGGGAGGAGCATGTTCAAATGATCTACCCAATCAGGATCCCCCCACCACCCTGATTCCTCATTCTTGGCTAGTTCCTATCTCAGCCATGGATACGGGGGAGTACTCTGGGTTCGGGCCACATTCCGAGGTCTGGACAATATCAGCATAAATCTGTATCATTTCATGGTGTGACATTAACTGGAGAAGATGGCGAGAGCACCGTTAAGAGTTCTCTTTTCTTTGTGAAGGGCAGGGCAGGGCAGGGCGCCTTAAAGCCACCATATGAATTTTTTCGCCGCTAAATGTAGCCTATTCAAAACAAAGGCATAGCTTGATGATGCTGATATTGAGCACAGATTCATGGGAGATGTCGGAGAAAAAAGACTTATTTCTCTGGATTTAAACATTCTTGGAAACATCTGGGATAGTGTAAGTGCACAAGCCAACAAAATATATAACACTGCTCTAGTGGTTTGTCGATATTTTAATCCAAATATTTTACATATTGTGTTGTGCCTTTAAAGTAACTTGCATATTTAATTGAAGACCAGTAATAATGATTTCTCTCATCTGTGATGCCTGATTACTGGGGTCCGTTCTTTGTACCTCACTTAATACATCTGAGATGATTTGACAGATCCCTGATCTTTTAATCGTGATAACTGATCTCTGGCTGATTTGGTTCTTCAAACGAATTTGCGGATTGGATTAAAATATCTGGATTAAATTATCTGAGATTACTGCGTGTTCTTATGTTCACTGAAGAGGGCAGATGCATCGATACTCGAAACCACGATCAGTAATGCAGCGATTGGCTGGCGTCAAGACAACGTAATGACATCATATAATTAAAAAAGCCACCTGACAAAAAACTTGACAAATTAAAAACTAATTTCTAGACCTTTATAAGGAAACAGCCAAGCAACTGAAGGATATTTTCATAAATTTCATGTTGTTGCTTATTATGATTTGAAGCATTAACGACATTGCATATTATGATTTACAGTATTAATTGTGTTGCATATAATGATTTACAGTATTAATTGTGTTATTCATTGTGGAGTATCAATAATTGAGTGTGTTGTTTATTATGAATTGAATTGCTATGGAACTTGCTTATTATAATTTAACTTACTTATGTGCTGATGATTGCAGTTAATATGTGCCGATGATTTTGCAGCCAATACAAGGTGTGAAGTGAAACTAAGGTTAGGCAGATGTGGTATAGGGTCAAACTGAGGTGAGACTGCGGGGGTAGGGGATTTCTGAGAACCACATAGCCACTTCTAGGGAAACTGAGGTCGAATAAACAAGACTGTAAAAGAGTATGTCTTATGATATGGAAAAATACCAGAGCTATACTTTCTTTGTGTATGTGTGGTTAACCTCTTGTTATAGAATGCAGCCTGGAGACTGATGACGCTATACACCCCAATTGGAGAAGATGGTACATGAGGAGAAGACGGAAGAACAAGAATATTAATATGCATGAAAAAGTTGTAAAGGCATTCTGGACTGCCCAGAAGCTTGTCTTTGCTGTTCTGAATCCTGAGCTCAGATAACTTTTTTTTACTCGCTATTATCCTTAATAAATTAATACTTTTAATTGATAATTCGACTCCTGGCCGATCATTGAACTTGGGGAGGACTTTGGGGAAAAAAGTCCAACACAACCAAAACAAAGTTATAATAGATAAATGTTTTTTTTTAAAACATGATTCCCAATTATTTATATTCATGATTTTATAGTATTTGTACACCCTTTACATTTTTATTTCAATGTTGTAATTAGCAATTTGTTTAATTTAAGTCAATTTTAAGCAGATTTCTTACGTGACAGCATTAATTAAAGTTTATTTTCTACATCTCCTGTGCTGCAACAAGCCATCCCATAAGATCCGTCATCACTCAAATTAATGCACGGCTCAGAGTAACGTTACAGCATGTGTGTAAGACTCCAATAAAATGATAAATTAATTATTCCATCACAAATAAATCTCTCAATCAAGTGTGCCACTGTATTTTTCAAATACATTTTTATATTATTATTATTTAAAATTATTATTGCCCCTGGTTCAGTAATGAACTCTTGTAGTAAAGTAGCAGTGGCTGGGACAGATTTTAAGTATCACCTCAAGATGCAATCTAATCCTGTTTACATGGAATAAGCCTGCTCCCGAGCAGGTTTAAGCTTACGGACCTGTTGCTATGACAGCAAGTCCAGGATGAGCGTCGAAGAACCAAACAATCCAAGATCATGCCAAATCGAATCAAATCCAGCTAACTGAGTTAGCGACATACGAAGAACAGACCCCTGGATTCAATTTAATCCAAGTTTCTTTTCCAAATATTACTGAGTCAGGACACCTTTATACATTGACTCACTAACTGATTGATTGACAGTTAAGGTTAGTACACAGCAGACCAATTGGAATTTAGATTCTCACGATTTAGATAGTATTATTTAAATGTGTTATGTTTATTAATAATAATAATAATAATAATACATTATTAAAATATATTTATCTATTTATTTATAAGGAACTTTTAACAGCTCATGGTTGACCCAAAGAGCTGAACAATACAACTAAAATCTGAAAAAATAAATAAATAAACACAAAACAACACAATACAAACATTATACCCAGTTTCGTTTTTAAGCAGATACTTCATACTTGACAAAGAGGAAGCAGTTCTAACCAAAACTGGTAAGATATTCCATAGTCTAGGACCAACAACAGTGAAGGCTCGATCACCTCTGCAGTGGAGCCTAGTTCTGGGAACGGAAAGGAGATTTAAGATTACAGGATCTCAAGGACCTGTTTAGTTTATGGATGAAAATTGTATCTGTAAAATAAGATTATGTAGAGATTTAATAGCAAAGATTAGAAATCGAAAAACAATTCCAAATGTTAATCGGTAGCCAGTTTAGCGAGATGAGAATGGGTGCGATCGAACCTTCATCTGCCTGTCAACAACCTTGCAGCAGTGTTTTGAACCATCTATAGACGCATTAAAGAGGGCTGGCTTATGACACAGTATAGAGTTACAGTAGTCTAGGAGATCAAATAAAATGATCTGTACAAAATGTTTTGCAAAGAGAAAAAAAATAAAAAATAAAATAATTGATTTGGCCACAGCACTTATTTGCTTCTCAAAACTCAAAAGAACAAGATTTGTTGCACACAGAGTAATATAAGAAAAGAGATTGCCAAAATAAGGGGCACAGTCCTCGTGTGACTTTAAACCAAATAAAATAATTTCTGTTTTGCGTTAATTTAATGCCAAAAGATTTGTCATTTGTTTAGACAGGCCAGCAGGGGTCCTAAGGATAATTTGTTTTTATGCTTCAAATTAAAGCATAATAAAACATAAAGGAGTATCCTCAGTATAAAGATGAAATGACACTCAATGTTTCTCAAAGATAGCACCCGTAGGTAACATGCAGTACAGTTATTTATTTCTTTTACTGTAGTGTGTCAGTAGGAAATATCAGTTTACATTTCCAAACATTCATTTTGCAATTAATTGTAATAATCCAGTGAGATTTTTTTATGCACAAGAAGTCTGACAGCAGCCGGTATGATCTGATCTCACCATCATCGAGTCTGTCTGTGATTTCATGAAGAAACAGAAAAAGCTGAGACAGACTAAATCCAGAAAAACTGAGGCAACGTCTCCCAGACACTTGAGGAAACCTTCCTGCAAAACTACAGCACTGTGAAAAGTTTAGGCACTTGTCAGAATGCTTTAAAGTGAGAATGCTGTCAAAAATAATAACATAAATAGCTTTTATTTATGAATTAACTTCTGTTAACTAAATCAAATTGATATTTGGGATGATCGGCCTTTGTGTTTAAAACGGCTTTTGTCACCTGCATCTATTCCTACATCTATTCATGTAGTTTTGCAGGAAGGTTTCTTCAAGTGTCTTGGAGACGTTGCCACAGTTCTTCTGGATTTAGTCCATCTCAGTTTTTTCTGTTTCTTCATGTAATCACAGACAGACTCAATGAAGATGAGATGTGGAGCATAGAGACTATTGTCAGACTCTTTATGCATACAAAAATCTCACTGGATTATTAAAATTAATGGCAATTAATTTATAAATGTAAACTGATATTTCTACTGACACATTACAGCAAAAGATGTAAAAATACTAGGGGTGGCACAGTTCACAAAACCCACGGTTCGGTTCGCATCACGGTTTTAGGGTCACAGTTTTCGGTTCTGTATGGTTCTTGTTGTTTTTTCTTTTAATCATTAGCACTCCAGAAATTCACTTCAGCATATGATATATATCTTAAATATCCACAATTTAGGATACAGTATTAAAAAAAAAAAAATGTGTTATATCATGTAGAAGTTGTTTCCGGTTTCATGTTAAGCATGTCAATTTTAATTCAGTATGAGCAGCTTTTTGCCCAAACGTCAAAGGCCTGTTTAAATTATTAAAACTAGAAGCATATCTTAACTTTAATGTTAGATTTATCATGTGAACTACTTATATACAACATGTAATATGCATGTGTGTTTGGGACAGGGGAACACGGTCGCATTTGCAGCAGATTTATGCTGCCCATCAAGTCAAACGAGACAGACTGGGTTCGGAGGAGAACACCGGAAAATGTGACAGAATATTTGAAATACACGAGCCGCGGTTCAGCTGCGCGAGACAAACGCTGCCAATGTGAATGCACAACGGGCGCGCGCGGCTCCGCTCTCCATACGCACTGCTTGCGCGTGCGGTGTGAAGCCGGCGTTATACGACGCTGGCGCATCCTCCAACTTCGGGTAGCCTTCCTTATCTCACCCACTTACCATTTCTACACGTGACGTGACCTGTAGCACTCCACTTTTACTGTCTTTTACTGTATGTCCACACACACACACAACACCTCTTATTTCGCGCGAAAAGGACACCCACCGTCTGAGGAAACATACGAGCACGAGGCTACATTGCGCATGCGTCGAACCGTGCGACGCACACGAACCGAGACAAGCGGATGTTTTTCATGTACCGTGCCACCCCTAAAAAAATACTAGCGAACCTAAGACTTTTGCGCAGTACTGTATATAAAGAAAATCAAACTGGAGCAAGAATTGATCCCTGTGGTACTCCACATGCGAGTGGGTGTGTGGAAGAAATATGCTGACCAATAGATACATTGAAGCTTCTGATTGTTAAAAAAGAATGAAACCATTTTAAAACCGTGCCCCGTAGTCCAACACAACTCTCCAATATAATTGCTCCTGCTTCCAAAATAATATGAATATATAGATATAGATTGTATCACAAAATACAGACTTTTGTAAGGCACTATATGTATTTATGGTAACTTGTCAATGATCATCATTAAAAGATGTTTATACATTTTTTATAAAACTATGACATTTTTGCATTTGACATCCAAAATGACATTTTATTTTTATGTATTCTCTGGGAATCACATCTGACTTGACATTGCTAATGACATAATTGTGTAAAGTTACAATAAAAATAAAAAAAAAAAAAAAATTATAAACAGGAAGTCACACGTTCATTAAACATTGCACAACTCTTACTTTTGCGAAAAACCTAAAGCTACCATTAGCTGGCACAGAGCTGAGAATGAGGTGACACTTGCAAAACAATAAACTTAATACGTTTGAATGTTTCATAAATTATTTTTTGAAGTGTATGGTGTTCTTCTTTTATATCTGATTAGAAGAGAAGACATGTCTTGAAGTTTTGAATTCAAAAGAGTGTCTGCAAATGCACACTCCATGTTCATTAGCAGCAAGTCATATTATATTGTGCAGCGCTGCTCATTTTCATACATTTTTCATGCATTTGCCCTAACAGCACCTTTTAATAACAAGTTCTTCCTTGTCTTGTCTTGTTTAAGACACAGTTTAATCTGTATTTTCACTCCGTTTTGCTCTCACGTGTCTGCAAACACACACTCTGGGTTCCTCAGCGGCAAGCTAGGTCATTTTCATACATTTTCAACATGTTGTTGTGCCTGCTTACACATGTTTGGTCTGCCAGTCTGCCGGTGTTGGGGGCAATTTAGGATGACAGGCAGCGAATGGAGACTGAAGCCTTTGCCTGGAAATCTAGTCGGAATAAGACACAGATGCCTGGTTCCATTTTAAATTTTAATGTGCGCAAAGGGTCTTCATCAGAGCAAAAGTCCTACTGGCCCCATATGGTTCATATCTCCACTGCTCAAGCAGAAGGGGGATTTGTATAAGGACTTATAAATATAGAAAGGTCTCCTTCACACTTTCTCTTTGAAGCCAGGCCGGTGTTTAGGAAAAGAAAGGCAAAACAGATTTCGCTTTATGAATGTTTAATGAGCCAACGGCTTCACTGGGAGCTGTAGTTGTAGCATGCACAATAAGGAGCGTTCCATGAAACCCCCAACGTGCTCCGAAGGGCGAGACCAGCTTAGACACACACTGCTGTGCCAGTCACAAGCTTTCCTCTCGCAACCCTCCCCTCCATCCATACTTCCGCTATGAAAGAGCAAGAGCAGCCCTATTGTTCAGAATGAGAATAAGAGAGGGATTAGCTACTAAAACGTGAAACAGATCGACAGTAAAACCGAATGAGAGAGAGAGTCAGGTCGACTCATTTATTCTAGAGATGGAGGCTGAAGGACCCAGGGCATATCAGAATATGCGGAGACGCCACTTTTAATTTGGAAATATAAACAACTGTCTAGGTGAGCGCTTTACCTTCGACCCTCATTTAGCATAACCCAGAACCTGCCATAGGAGCTTATAACAACAGACAGCACCACTAAGTGTCTCCAGGAAATAAAGACGTCATTGTTTGCTCAACCTTTCTTTATAAATTAGAACCTAGTTCTGTTTAACATGTTTTCTGCTATATTAACACTAAATACTTGCTTTATTAACACTAAAGTATTGTTTTAATTTTGTGATAAGAATGCAATTGAAATATCAAAAAATGTAACAGAGTCATTTGATGAGTTTTGAGTTACTTTTGGATAAATGAATGTTGCTGTAACTGTTGCTCTAATTTTACCAGTAAAATGGCTGTTTTGTTGTGTTCTCTGAGATCTAGAAAGCAATGGCAAAGACTCTACGCTAGGGCTGCACATTTAGAAATAAAATTGAAATCATAATATGGCAATATGTGATTTTTCAAGGTCTTTCTCAAATCATTCAGCCCTAAAAGGAAGGTTTGTATTAAAAAATCTTAAAAGTAAAGAAGTAGTTTTTCATTTTATTATTATTATTATTATTATTATCATTAATAGTAGTAGCAGTAGTAGTAAAATTATTTTCCCCTATAAAATCATTCTAGAATGGTTAATTATTTCTAAAGCTATTCAAGCCATCTAGTGAAATTTCAAAATATCAACATAAATAATATTGTCAGGGTTTTTTGTTGTTGTTGTTGTTGTTTGTTTTACAATATCATTCAGCTCTATTCTACGCAATTAAAACTTTTTTTTTAGTATGATCATTGCAGTGAGTTTGCAATTGCACTAATAGTTGGAACACATTTGACGTTCGATTCATATACTGTATATATTGCATTTGTTTCGCATAATACAAAAAAAGGCAGCTCAGGCTCATTGGAAAAGCGTGCCTGTGTAAACATTTTTGCAAAGCGCAAAATAAGTTTCGTCGTACATGTTTCGCGACGGCCCAATTATAGACCTGGCACAATGCGGTGCCAGGCGCGACACAAGTGTTTTTTGCTAGTTTCATCCTGACGCAGTTATCATGTCCTGCGCCACATTGTTTAAATAGCAAATGCATTTGCACCCATGTGTGCGCCCATGGGTGTGCTGGTCTGAAAATGAGATGTGTTCAGGCGCATTGTTGGCACGTTGCTATTTTGAGGCAACTGAAATCGACTGCACAGTATTTTTTGTGTAGTAATGTTTGCCTATAGGCGGGTGCACAATGGGCATACACTCTGCTTATTACACACACAGGGACACGCAGCAGCACACAAACATGCCAAATATTAAAAATAAAATATTATTATTGTGTACATAAAGATAAAAATGCCTACATATCATAATGGATAGTCATTGCATATATCAGAATTACCTATTTACAGTAATGACAAATTAAATTGGCTACTTATTTAACCAGTCGTGGCAATACACATATGTATGTAAACTGACTCATCAGGTTGAGGGTGTCTATATTCCGCCATGTAAATAGTGAATCTGCCATGGCGCAAGCGCAACTGGCTTTTAAAGGGAATGGGAGATGAGAATTGGGTGGTGGAGAATTGGTGGTGGTTGAGGAGATCCCCCCCTTCCATGTAAAGCCCTTTGAGTACCCAGAAAAGTGCTACATAAATGTAACGCATTATTAAATAATTATTAATTAAGAGAATAGGGACAAACCCTTTTCGACCATGCTCTGGGCACGCAGACCATTTTTCCCGTCGTTAAACTAGCAAAAGTGGATTCGGACATGCCGTAAGTGCACCTGTGCCATGCGCTTCAGACCATTTGCTCAGATCGTTAAAATAGGGCCCTCAAAGTGAAATGTCCAATAAAAGCTTGTTTCGTTTTTTCCGCAACAGATGAGCGTGAATCTGGCAACGTATTATTACGCTGGGTTTTGTACATATCACTGCAGTTCTGAATTTAAATAAAAGCTTAATGCTCCGTCACGTTAAATATCACCTGCAGTTCTGATCCAATTTAAACAAAAAATGCAATCATAACCATGCCATTTTAGCTTGTGTTTTGAACTCTTGTCTTTGAGCACTTTTATCGTGACTAGTCTTTCACGGGATCGTCTTTCTCTCAGCTTCTGTACAATTCTGTACCAGCTGAGCTACCATGCAAGCGTGGTATGTCAGAAAAAGCTGAACCTATGCTGGAACTCTAAAATGTATTTGTTTACAAAAAAAAAAAGTTGTCAATCATATATTGTGCCATGCCATTGTAATCTGCTGTAATCATGTGTTATGAACTCGCTGTTTTACTCTTAGTGTTAAGAAACTGCTTTGATATGTAAGCACTGGTACGTATTTAGCGTTTTGCAAAAATGTTGCCACAGGTACGTTTTTCCAATGAGACCAGGAGTCCTGCTACCTATTGTCATTTTTACAGAATGTAATAATGAAATATGATTATGTCCTTTTATAATGTCACCTTAACAGAATAGAATTGCCTTTTGTATCCTGTTGTATAACATCCTTCTGAATATTCTGTCACTCCCCAAGCCTGGTTAACACCTTAATTTGGACAGCCCCAAGTATAACAGTGCTACTTTGCATCTCTAATGATTTCAGTTCCTCTAGGTATGGTGACCTAGATGATGCTATTACATAAAGGCTGGATCTCTCACTGAACAACTAAAACAGGTTGAGCACACTTCTTAAATTCATGTTTAAACAAAATGTGACACCAACGCGTCATCTCACTCGAAGCACCAATAAAGCATCTGGTGTTGCATATACATTTATATGTGCAGTCATATGAACACTTTGATAAATCAGGATGGCAGTCTACACGATACGGTCAAAGGGACTTGTTTAACTAAGTGTGTGTGATGTAATATTACTCAGTCACCATTACGGTTCATAAGCAATTACCTCATCCACCCTCAGCCGCACAGTTGATCAGAATTGACTGGGCATGTGAATGCAATGCAGTGGTAGCATGTTGTTCTTGCTTTCATGCATACTGAGCACATTCATGCATTATATGTGTGGGTGGTATGACCAACATCATGGTATGACTCATATCACGGTAAAAGTTTCCTGTTGTAGTTTTTAGAGTTTATTATCTTCATCTTTCTTGTGAATTGTGCTGCCAAAGTCATATGATAATGACAAACAAACAGAAAGTTTAAGTTTTCTTTCACATTATTAGCTAATAACAAATTTGATTACTGCCTATTGTAATTCCCACTGGATTACAGCATTAACAGTCTTGTCTGTGTGCTGGGGAAATGCTAACAAATGCTTTGAAATAAGTACTTGAACTTTTGCTCTCGGATGAAGGGGAACTTAGTTTGCACTTGACAGTTTGTTGGCTTTTGCACATTCCAATGCTGCTTGAAAAATATTACTCTGATTCGTGATCTGAAAGTTTGGCCTCCTGGCTCACTGGCTAGAGAGCCCATCTTTCATTCCAACTGTTGTGAGATCAAATCTCACTGTGTTAGCGTCCTGTAGGTGTGGATTTTTGCTTGCCAGGACAACACCAACTCAAACTCCTCCACAGAAAAGCAGCAGCAAACTAATATATGGTAAACAAACACTTAAGATGAACTTTATTTCCATACAATTCTGTTATTTGGCAATGTCCGCTGAGTTTGAGACTGTGCAGTGGTTATGCAAATGACCCCCACAAAATGATGCCTCGGGTTTTATCTGTGTCTGTGTCTGTTTTTTTTTTTTTTTCTTCTTTTAATTTCTTTGCATGACGGGGTGCCTGTTCATTTGATTCTCACATATGGCAAATTGTTTTTCTTTACAACATTTCCTCTGATGCTCAGTAGAACCGAGATTAGGGTACACCACACGCCTCTGTATAAAAGTGTTGTTCAGTTCTCCTATACAACAGTACATGACCATCTGCTTATTATAGCACGCTTTGGATCACCTTTTGCTTATTGCATATACATACATGTATTTACTATAGTAATAACTATAAATTATGCATAATTACATGCAACTAACCCTAAACCAAACCTAATCTACCCCTAACCCTAGTAAGTACATGTTGTAAATTTGTAAATTATTATTACTCAGTAGTTAAATGTATAATTACACAAATTGTGAATAAAAACAGAATGCAATGATGTGGAAGTTTTCAATTTCAATATTTTATTCAGAATACAACATAGATGACATATCAAATGTTTAAACTGAGAAAATTTATAATTTTAAGGGAAAAATAAGTTTATTTTAAATTTCATGGCATCAACACATCTCAAAAAAGTTAGGACAAGGCCATGTTTCCCACTGTGTGGCATCCCCTCTTCTTTTTATAACAGTCTGCAAACGTCTGGGGACTGAGGAGACAAGTTGCTCAAGTTTAGGAATAGGAATGTTGTCCCATTCTTGTCTAATACAGGCTTCTAGTTGCTCAACTGTCTTAGGTCTTCTTTGTCGCATCTTCCTCTTTATGATGCTCCAAATGTTTTCTATGGGTGAAAGATCTGGACTGCAGGCTGGCCATTTCAGTACCTTCAGATCCTTCTTCTACGCAGCCATGATGTTGTAATTGATGCAGTATGTGGTCTGGCATTGTCATGTTGGAAAAAAAGAGATGAAAGAGACAACGTCTGGATGGGAGCAAATGTTGTTCTAGAACTTGGATATACCTTTCAGCATTGATGGTGCCTTTCCAGATGTGTAAGCTGCCCATGCCACATGCACTCATGCAACCCCATACCATCAGAGATGCAGGCTTCTGAACTGAGCGCTGTTAACAACTTGGGTTGTCCTTGTCTTCTTTAGTCCGGATGACATGGCGTTCCAGTTTTCCAAAAAGAACTTCAAATTTTGATTTGTCTGACAACAGAACAGTTTTCCACTTTGCCACAGTCCATTTTAAATGAGCCTTGGCCCAGAGAAAACACCTGCGCTTCTGGATCAAACAACTTCTGGATCAAACTGGCTTTCCTGTAGTTCAAACAATAAGAGTGTGGCGCTAGCAACACCAAGGTCATGGGTTCGATTCCCAGGGAAAACAAGAACTGACAAAATGTAAAAATGTGTAACTTGACTGCAATGTAAGTCGTTTTGGATAAAAGCGTCTGCCAAACGCATAAATGTAAATGGATCATGTTTAGATAGGGCTTCTTTTTGGACTTATAGAGTTTTGACATTTCAAAATGTCTCACTTTCAACATTTGATATGTTATCTATATTCTATTGTGAATAAAATATAAGTTTATGAGATTTTATTTGTCAGGGACAGTGGATACCACTTCCCTTCTTGCCAGGGTGGGTTCTGGAGGAAAAATAAAAATATACGGCATGTTGCATCCCCTTTAACGAAAGAAAGGTGCTAGAGAGAGTTCAACCTGTGGGAGGAAACTCAGTGTGTTCAAGGCTTTTCTATTTGCTTCTTTAAATTCTTTATTTATTTATTCGTTCAGTCTGACTGTCTCTCAGCAACCACTGCACATGATGTGACAGCATGGAGCTTCTTTAAGAAAGATTTCTCTTTCTTGCTATATGTCAAACTGACGTATACATTATAACTCAGCCTGATACCGCAGTATCAATTGCTACCGTGAGGAAAATGAGAAAGAATGGAAATGGAAAAAAATCTGCAAGTGTTAGTGTCAGGGGTATATACAATTTGAAAAATGGAGGAGAACATTAAGAGTTTGATAGATTTGGACTGTTTTTGGAAATGTGATTTTTACAATTGGATTCCTATCAATAGTATCAACATGAAAGTGTTTAATTAAATAGAAGACTTTTTCCAGACTAAGCAAAACATAATTTTATGAAAGTATTCTTAAATCTTTATAATGAACTTATGATATAAGACTATGAATGCATTTTAAACTCACCGTCAGGATGGAGCTTGAGTCATTTTGGCATTATACTATGCGACAAATACTTGAAAATCTTGTCAGCCCAGAAAAGTACCACCATTTTGGTATTGTTGAGCTTAGAAAAAGTGTAGAAAGCCAGAAAAATAGTTATGTCTACTACACCCTTGGTTAGGTCTAAAATATATTCATTTTCATTAATGTTAGTAGTTAACAAAACTTAAATTGACAGAATACTAATCTTTTTGACACAAACAGAACATATTGGATTCTTTGAATTAGGGCTGGGTGATAAAACTATAACGATATGTATCGCAATAAACACGTAGTCGATATCAATAAAAAAAACAATATTTTGTTTGATAAAAAGTTTCGGAAGAAACCAGAGGTTGTGACGCAAGTTTGGTTATATCAACAAAGGCACTCACTCTCTGGTAACCTAGCAACATAGGGAGTGACAAGCTAACACGGCAATCATGTAACAGTATCATGTTTGGTTCGGTAACAGGTAACAGTACGTGGAAAATGAGTGCCGCAGCGAGCAAGGAAATTGTTGATAAATCAGGAAAACAAGTCAGCTCACCAGTATGGCAGGTTTTTAGATTTTATAAATCTGACCGTAGTCAGACCAATGTCGTCTGCAAATTATGCAAGACCGTCCTCGCCCGTGTGGTGAAGTGTTTATACTCGACGCTCTCGCCGCTGTAATTTCCTTTGAAATGACAGGAGGGCAACTCGGGAGTAATTGTTCTATAAACCATCAGGAAACAGCGGTGAGAAGAAGTAAGGTACACACGTGACAATGTTTACCTTATTACACACTACAAAAGAATCGTGTAAAACCCAGTAAACCAAGTATTACTAGTGGCATTAGAACAGAATATATGGGAGAACATGTATACAACTAAATTTTAATGATGAAACATTCTCTAAACATTTTCAATTAGTTTCGTGAACATTTTTATTAAACATGGATCTTTAGTTTCATTTTGGCTATTGTTGGCTCATTTTATAAATATAAGCAACTGATTTAGATGCGCAAAGTGGGTGCCGATGTGATGAGATGTCATGTTCGGCCAGATTTGCCTCAAACTCGTGAATCTTCAGTTGCGGAGCCGCGCGGAAAGCTCACCACCAAGCGAAACGGGGTCTTGCGCTCTCTCCGCACACGACCGCCCACTCTGCGTTGATGTCATTTTTGCCACACGCACCCTCAAGCTAGTAGTGTGGACGCACTGACTTTAAACATATTTACATTTTAAGTATTTGAGTGTTTTCCATGGCTGTGTTGACATTTCTGCCTTTATAACTGAGGGATTATAATCAGAGGAAGGTTAAGCTTAAAATAAAAATGTTTAAATGTAATATATTTTTCTTCTGGTCCTTATTTTAAATAGGTCATAAAATATAAATAACAACTGATATTTATATTTTATATGATATTTTCATATCGACTGATATGAAACACTTATATCGTGATACAGTTTTCAGCCATATTGCCCATCCCTACTTTGAATGTAGATTGAGGTTAACTCACTGTAACTCTTCTTTATGGCCCTATAAAGACAGAATGAAGCTTTTCCTCTTGAATTTCTGTAACTTTATTATGACTGACTTTGAGCAGATATGTCATAGCTGATACACTTGGAAGGGCAAACAGAGTTCTGAAACTGAGCCATCTATACTTGTTGGAGTCCATCAGAGGGACATTGTGCTGCATTCAAAACAGTAATTTAGTTTTATGAGGCCTCTTTCCACCCTCTCTCAGACCCTTGGAATTAAACAATCAATTTTTGGTTGCTTTGCCTTAAAGATGCCTATGTAAACATACTCTTTGAACTACAATGCATATTCATGGATTGCAGATTTTACTAACAGTATTTTTGTGAAGGTTCCATTACATTGTGATAATCCATAATGAAACTGATGAGACCAGGAAACTTAGTTAAAATAACCTTTTTGCAACTTGTTTCTAATGTTATGCTAAGTTGAATGTGTTACCTCAAAGCCAAAAACAGCAATTTTACTTTCAAAGGTCTTTTTGGACAGTGACATGTTTTACTGCACATTTACATATTAAATTCAACTCCTCAATTTACAAATAATTAATTTGAACTAGAACTAACGTGATTTTAACATTTCTGTACTTTAAAATGTAAAAGTTTTAAAGTGATAGGTAGGTAGGTAGGTCTGTAGGTAGGTACAGTATGTAGAATGATTGATGGGTGATAAACAGATACCTGAGTTAGGTCTTGCCTAGACAGAGATGTAACTTTTATAGATGCAGGAAAGACACAGGTTTACCGACAAAGAAAATTTACCATGGAAGAATACACATTTGGGATTACCTGGGTGGAATCACAACATATGGGGCATCTAGCCCAGTACATGGGCTGACCAAGCAGGCATGCACTTGAGTACTGGGACGGGTGTCAGATGCATCTGCCACGTCTGACTGCCAAAGGATGCTCGGTGGAAACTCAGTGGAACTCAATGGAAACTCGCCAAGTGGAGAACTCACCTGGCTAGAAGGCACTCGTATTCCTCTCTTAGAGGTGAATGGCACTGCAAGTGAGACACCGAGCCAGCCTTCCTGAACTGTACCTGTTTGTACCCAACACACGGGAAGAAACTGACTCCACCCGGAGATTGTAGAGTCTCAAGAAGGTATTAGGTGTCGCCCAGCCTACAGCTCTGGAGAGGGACATCCTCCACTTCAACCCTTCTTGCAGGAAGGAAAGGTAGACCACTTAAGTCCTCCATGTCCCATCCAGAAGCCACACATGGAGGTTCCAGAGGTCCAGATGAGCAGCACTGCCATCAACTCTAGGCAATTGATATGCCACGTTGTCGTCCTGTCAAGCTGTGTCCTGTCCAGCGAGCCAGAAGCTTTAGTCACAACAAAGTTGTGCCCATTGTAGAAAGGTAAGGTCTGACCAAGGGTTGAAAGTTCGGCAACAGAGTGTGGCAGTGTCATAGTGGCCCAACTGTGTAGCCAGTGCAACCAGGATATGCATGACTATAACTGTGGATGCCACAGGAACCTCTGAAAATGTTTCAGTGGAGTGTGATGTTCACTGACTGTCATACTGAACAAGTCCAACTAATACCTGCAATGCTCTCTTTGATGACCTGAAGCCCCAGATGGCTGAGGTGCCAATAATCGGCAAAGGCAGTGGCACAGTCTTTGAGTGCTTAGAAGCAGGTGGATGTGACACTTACCTGCAATGTGATACTTAACTGATCCCACATGCTCTTTACCTGGGAATCTCACCATCAAAGGGTAGTGAGAGTAGAGGAGGTTACGAAGCAGCTTCGGGAAGTGAAAGGTGCCTTCCATGACTTCTAAACCTCCTCATGCCATGGACTTCTGGGAGAAAGGCACTGGGGTGTAACGCAGCTGTGAACCATACACCGCACCTTTGAGTCCAATGCCCGCGGTGGCCCGGGCAAGCATGGCCGTCAACTGTGCATCCAACTTAGCCTAAGCTCAGCTTTATCTTCCTCTGCAGAGGACAATCTCTTCATTGCATATATCAACATCTAATCCTCATGCTGAATGACATGCTGAGTCCCCAGTGAGAAGGACCCATGCCATTGGCAGCTCGATGGCACATGACACTGCAGAGGAGTGGGAGGTCCATGGGGTCTGGCCTGGTGGAAATGCTCCCACTGTAACCCTCAGATCTCCCAGTGTGTTAACTATGCCCATGGCTCTGCATTGTGCAGAGGCAGTGTGCTGAGTAAGCGCAGTGTTCACATGGTCATGCCCTCGCAGTAAGGGCATGAACCATTCACGAACACCGCTTCAGCATCCTCTCACCCCAGACATGTGAGACAGTGATCATGTCCATCAGATAAAGACAGGAAACGGACACATCCAGAAACATCTTTAAAAAAGACTCTTGCCGACCGTCCTTGCTTTTTTAGGGAAATCTGCTCTTTGTGCTGAAGCGCCCAGGGGAATTCCGCAGCACTTAACTGTGCACTGCTCTTTTAGAATGGCGAAAACCACTGAATGTGTACTCTCCAGCAGCGTAGAGCAATCTCCGTCCATAGCACACTGATTGGTTGGTGACTGGAAAAGTGATCGCTGTGCAACCACTTGGCTCTGAAGCAAAAAAATGAGTGGATGCAAATTTCACTAGCCAATTGCATTGGCTGTTTTTCTAAAAAACCCAAGTGAGACCCCATTTGTCAGTCTACATAACACTATAGTGACTAACATATGGGGAACATGTAGAGGTAGGATGTTCCAGCTCTTTGGAGATTTGAGAAGTTCTGTTCCCATGTTCTCAACATGGGGTGCATGATAAAGTTATGTTAACATCCTTCCAAAAATGTGTTTGTAGTTTTAGTTTTAAAGTATTATTTGCTACATGATAATGTGGCATTCAGAACTGTGAAGTAACTTTAGAAAATGTTGTGTAGCACAGACATGGCATTTTACACAAGCTCAAGCAGCTGCATGATGAATCACACCGCTATGTACTGTAGCACATCATAATGATGAAAAACAAAACTCACTGAGATCAACATACAGTGGCAGGTTGCCACACAAGTACACACCCAAAACTGCTCCTTAAGGAATGTGGCGGAGGACAGTAGCCACCCAGTCCAAGTCTGAGTGCTCTGGCTCTGATCTGTGGCCTAAATAGATGTTCCTTTTTTCTGTTCTGCTCCCTTATTTTATTCTTACTTCTGCATGTATGTGTGTGTGTGGCAACTGACCTGAGGGAATGAAGGAAAGAGAAAGAGAAGAAGAGGGACTGAACAATTTGTGTTCTTATCGCTCCTCCATCTTCACACCAAGGACACTGCATGCCACTGCTGATGCTGCCGTCGTCATGGAGACTAGCTCTAGTTGCCTTGGGCACCATAGGGATTGCAGGTGATGAAAGCTGCTTGAGCCACATGAGGTTGAATTGACCTTTGACCCTGGGTTGGTTGGATCAGCAATATCAAATCAACTAAGTTTAAATGGTCCAGTCATAGAGACCATGGTGCAGGTCACATGAAAACATGCTAATAGACAGATGGAAGAGGAAAATTAAGCATGTTTTACACCATAATTTATGTAATTGATTTGCATTGTAATATAATATATTTATTTTATTAATATGTAATGATTTTTGATATTATAGTAATGAATTTCGATTCGGAAAATTGTGGGAAATTCCTTTTTGTGTGTGTGTGTGTGTGTGTGTGTGTGTGTGTGTGTGTGTGTGTGTGTGTGTGTGTGTGTCCTTTTTTTAAGGTCGGTCTAACAGCAGTACTCAGGTACAGAAATTTAATAAAGTAATCCAGTGTAAAATAACACTGAACATTTTTCACTGTAAATTGAAAATACGATTTATTATCACGTTACCACAAGTTAATATGACATTCCCATTAATTAATATGCCATGGCCCAGACAAAACTAAGTGAACCAAACATGCCCCCTTCCATATTTTGGACCACTGAGCAACAATAAACACAAATATACATAAACGCAAACTTTAATGCATATACACACAAACTTAAATGCTCACGATTAATCAATTTGGCAGCCTGAATGCATTGTTTGGCAACATTGCAGAGGAAGAAATTTGACTGACTATCATTCCCTGTGCAAGAAAATATTTTTGTGCCTAACTTCAGAAAGCAAAAGTCAGTATAATGTGCATTTTTCATCCTTATCATTGTGTATTTATTTATTTATTTGTGTGTAAATACTCTTTGAAATGGATCTGTCAGTGGGGGGAAGGAGAGCAGGTCTGGAGGGTTTTGCAGTGTGAGGACATTTGGAGGAAGGAGGAGTTATTCCTACATGGGCCTTGGTGATAAGACTCTGTGTCTAATATGCGCCTCTGTGTCCAAATCATAAAGGGACTTAGTGAAGGCTTCACAGAGCAATCCTCTATCCCAGCAGCCTGCCTCACCAAACCAGCATAAATAACCCTCCTACCATTCTGGTCAAGACAGGAAGACGTATTCAGTAAGGGTAGAGATATTGTGTGTGCATGTGGGTGTGTATTTGCCAGTGTGTATTAGTTGAGATGGCATAAATAAAGCAGACGGGCCACTATTGCATTGTGATTTACTCACTGTGTACATTTTGTGCATGTGGGTGTGTATTGGCTGAATGCTGCTAAGGCCAGTAACTTGTGCCATTAAGTAAATGAAACAAGATACAAGCTGCTAAGATGTCATATACTTATGCAATAAGTAAAATTGTGGCGACTGGAGAGTAAATACAACTATGTAAAATTGCATTCTGGTGTCTAATCTGGGTTTTACTTTCATGTGCCCCCTTTAAACCTTTAAAAAATCTTCTCGTCGGAACACTGCAGCGTAGCAGCGTCCACTGAAGAGGTACTTTTCTATGGAAAGGATTCATTGGACTGAAGATTTTTCACTGAAATTGTATTCAAGGATGCATGTTTCATGTTTCACAAAGTAAAAAGATGATTTAGAAAGTTGGCAAGGGAGGAGGGAGAGTGTCAAGCACTCATGAACAAAATCCCATTGTTGTGTCCACTTGACCTAAGCAGAAAGTGCGTCCATTTCTAACAAGCAGAGCAGCTTTTCAAAATCTATTCTGATTCCCACATCTTTTACACAAATAACAAAATTATTTTTGATGTGGAGGCAGTATAATATAATAATAATTATATATATATATATATATATATATATATATATATATATATATATAATATTTCGTCACAATTTTCATCAACAACTTTTTCACTGACGATAACTAAATAAAACACAGTTTTGAATGACAAAAACTATGAAGGAAATCTACTGTTATGAACTATACAGATGTTTAAAAAAATAATCTAATAAAAATATTAACAAAAACTAATAGTACATCAATGATACTAAAATATCAATATATATTTTTATAAAGTTTTTTTTCTTTTTTTTTTTTTTTTCATTTCGCCCCACAATTTTCTAAATGGGCTCCAATATTTTGCAGTTTAGGAGCATATGTGCTCCTTGGGAAGAAATTATGCATCAAGCCCTGATGAGCTGAATTTTTTGTGTATTTTTGCACTTGAACAGTCAAAATCACACAAATTGTTGTCTAAATGTCAGTCTTGGTATGTCGGTTATGTAATGCTTAAATGCTTAATACATTACTATTTAACTAAACACATCTCGTGTCTTTTCCAGCATCTCGCAGGACACAGCATTCTAAAAACACGGTGCTCAAGTTAAAAGAAGTTCAATGTTTAAAAAATGCTTCTCAAGACTTAGCGCTTTTTTCGTTCTACTGACCTGCATCTCATGTTTTTAACAGCAAAAACGCGTACTGTGTGAATGGCCCTTATAGTCCCCTGCATTCATAAGTGAATGAAAAAGCAGTTTAGTAAATTGGATGTATTTGCATTTGCAGGCTGAATGATTTTCACCCTAATTCGGCAAGTTTCAGTTTCAATAAAAGCAGTGTCGTGCTAAATGCAAAGAGGAACGGGAGCGTGGTTTATATGGTGAACCCTGCAGCACGGTGGCATTTTGTCCTTTTTAGGGGCACCGATTAAGTCGCTCTCCCATTAAACGGCAAATTCAGCCATTATGTAACAATTCATCAGCTTTAATAGTCGGAGGTTTAAAGTGTGCCAGCTTTGTCTCGCATTCAATGCTATGGCCATTTGTTTGTGGCCTGTTTTATACCTCCACCGGCAGCATTAAGCTTGTACGCAGAGCTTTTGTTTGTGCTGGCCCCCATTACTCCGATTTCACAGTCGCTTATGAATCACACACACTAGGGAAGAAGAAACAGGGTCATGTCTTCTGTAATTACCCCCATTACGGGCGTCTGTAGTCTCCAAATATCTCCTTGGGTGTGTTGTGTTGTGAGTGTGTGGACATGAAAGAATAATACAAAGAGTTCCTTTTACATCCATAAGATTTTAAGATGTGTAGTTTAATGGATATTACTATATTATATATATATATATATATATATATATATATATATATATATATATATATATATATATATATATATATATATATATATATATATATATAAGTAAGTATTAAACTTGTAACTCATTCCACACTGTTTCAGACATTTAAACCTCAAATTATAATAAATGGGGTGGGAATTTGCATACATTATAAAGCACATCACGTCAAAAAGGTGATAATTTAAACAATAAAAACCTAATGATTTTGTTTTTCATGACAAGCAGAATAACAAATATTTGACATGCCTTTCCACTCATTGATAGCTCTTTTGGTATTCAGGTACTTGAATTATGAAATGTCTTTTCTGACTATGGAAAGATAGTTTCTTTTCTGAAAAAAAATAAAATAAAAATCTCTGTACAAAAGCACCCATAAGGACTTTCTGAGTAATTCTCATCACAATGGAGGCTCTATTGTGTGTGTGTCTCTCTTTCTCTCTTACAAATACTGCATTGTAGGGAAAAAATTGATTTTACTCAATGGGCATTTAAGGCTGACACACTATTAGAAACAATGAGGGCCGCTAAACGCTCATTATGCTCTTCAGCATCTATGTAAAATCATATCTGCTTTCGCACCATTGTGTCTTTGGGAATGAGCAAATTGTATCGTCAATCAATTTTTATCCCAAATTTTTGGTAACTGTCTCAAGCTGATAATAGAAGTAAAACACTTATCTACAGGAGTACAATAGCCAAGACTGAATTTTATATCGCTCCTGACATATACTATATGCGATAATCATAATGCCATCGATGTGTTCCGTGATGAGATTTAGTTATCAGCCAGTCCACACAGAACTGCACGGCAAGCTTCACATTTTTCTCAGAATCAGATTGCCTGTTCTTCACGAAATTAAAAATGTCACCTTGCCATTTGTTTGTTTGTTTATATATATATATATATATATATATATATATATATATATATATATATATATATATATATATATATATATATATATAGGCTGCATATATATAGGCTAATTCAATTACTTCTAATAAAAGTGCAGTACTTATACTGTAGCTGTATTTCTAGCACACTATACCATATATACTTCATTTATTACAAATATATTTAAATACATATTGTCACCCTGTTGTCGTCCAAAAACAGCCCAAGTTGGAGAATTTTTTTTTTGGTCTTTAAAATGACTGGCTCATAAGAGTCATTTGTTTGTGAACTAGACTGCGCAGTTCGATCTGTATGTAATTTCAATAAAAGAAACGCCTCATAAAAGTCATTTGTGCGACAGCTGTATATACACTCACCTAAAGGATTATTAGGAACACCTGTTCAATTTCTCATTAATGCAATTATCTAATCAACCAATCACATGGCAGTTGCTTAAATGCATTTAGGGATGTGGTCCTGGTCAAGACAATCTCCTGAACTCCAAACTGAATGTCAGAATGGGAAAGAAAGGTGATTTAAGCAATTGAGGCACATTTTCAGGCACAACCATTTCTAGGGTTTACAAAGAATGGTGTGAAAAAGGAAAAACATCCAGTGTACGGCAGTCCTGTGGGCGAAAATGCCTTGTTGATGCTAGAGGTCAGAGGAGAATGGGCCGACTGATTCAAGCTGATAGAACAGCAACTTTGACTGAAATAACCACTCGTTACAACTGAGGTATGCAGCAAAGCATTTGTGAAGCCACAACATGCACAACCTTGAGGCGGATGGGCTACAACAGAAGAAGACCCCACCGGGTACCACTCATCTCCACTACAAATAGGAAAAAGAGGCTACAATTTGCACGAGCTCACCAAAATTGGACAGTTGAAGACTGGAAAAATGTTGCCTGGTCTGATGAGTCTCGATTTCTGTTGAGATGGTAGAGTCAGAATTTGGCGTAAACAGAATGAGAACATGGATCCATCATGCCTTGTTACCACTGTGCAGGCTGGTGGTGGTGGTGTAATGGTGTGGGGGATGTTTTTTTGGCACACTTTAGGCCCCCTTAGTGCCACTTGGGAATTGTTTAAATCCCACAGCCTACCTGAGCATTGTTTCTGACCATGTCCATCCCTTTATAACCACCATGTACTTCCAGCAGGATAATGCACCATGTCACAAAGCTCCAATCATTTCAAATTGGTTTCTTGAACATGACAATGAGTTCACTGTACTAAAATGGCCCCCACAGTCACCAGATCTCAACCCAATAGAGCATCTTTGGGATGTGGTGGAACGGGAGCTTCGTGCGCTGGATGTGCATCCCACAAATCTCCATCAACTGCAAGATGCTATCCTATCAATATGGGCCAACATTTCTAAAGAATGCTTTCAGCACCTTGTTGAATCAATGCCACGTAGAATTAAGGCAGTTCTGAAGGTGAAAGGGGGTCAAACACAGTATTAGTATGGTGTTCCTAATAATCCTTTAGGTGAGTGTATATTTGTTTTAATTTTGCCCTAAAAAGAACCACCTCTTAAGAGTAATTTGATTGTGAATTGGATCACAATGGTGTGATTGTATGTTTGTTTTTGCATGTGGCCTGTGAGAACAACTCAACAGAAAGATGTTTCTTGCCATTATTTTGTGGCACGCACTGTATATTTATTGCATCACATTTAATACAGACAGCAAACTGACATTAACAACTAAAATACAATTAGTTTTTTTCTGTGGCACTGAAGATTCATCAGGGAGAGCACCACGCCTCAAAAGCAGTGCAGGAAACAAATGCAATACCCTATCAAATGCAATAATTTGCCATCTTATTTGTGAATCCAAGCAACACAAAAGGAGCACTGAAAGTGTGTTGATGTTGATGAAACAATGTAGGACACTCAATATACAAATTATTTAATCTATTTTGCTCTTTTATTACACTCCCCATTCCATCTCAAAGAAAAAAGTGAGAACAAATCTCATATTTCTGAGTCCCCTCATCAGGCCAGCATATCAGCGGATTCAAATTACACACGAAGCCCTTTGAGCAGCAAGTCAAGCCCTCAGTCTCTCTGGAATAGCATCCTCCGCTACATAGTCCTTGCCTCCAACCAAGTAATCTCACTGGAGGACACTGCGGTGACACAGTCTGGTAATTGCTTTCTGCTTAACCGGGTCCGCAGCTCTTGTAAAACAGAGCTTCATCTGCTGCAATGTAGGCATGTGAAACAAGAGACCAGAGAACTTTCCTCCAAACTAAAAACTCCTCCTCCCTGTCTCCTGAGACACCAGTGGGCATCTGAAGGACTGCCGATCGATATCTCTACTGAACGTGAGATCAATATTTCATTTTCAGGAGTTTTCTTTAATAAACAGAATCATTTGCCGGACGAATATTGCATATGGCAGCACTATTACTCACATTAACACGCCACAAGGCCAGAACTCAGTCAGTTATTAGCCCTTGTGGAATAGCAATACTTATTTGTCCTGTGATTACACGGTTGAAATGCAACCTCACACGACTGCGCTTTTGGCTAAGCCATTAGAACTAGAATTGTTCTTTTTACATCTCACAGCCTTTATTTAAGTTTAAATTCATTGTGTGTTGAAATGACAGGGATACTCTCATGATGTATTTGAAATTTGTATTTACTTGATGTATTCTCTTTGAAAAAAAAATGGCAGTTGTGGCTTAACGCTGCATTCACATGGGGTGTTGGCTAGTGTTGTAGTACTCAAGATCGGACTTTAGACCATTTTTTGATGGTCTTGGTCTTGTCTCGGTCTCGACCACATTTGTACTCGGTCTTGTCTGATTTATTTATTAACATCATTAATGTGATTGGATGTAAAACTTACTGCTTCAGATGCAATCAATAACTTTCTAATTTGATTTATTTATTGTGCCGATTCAGAAATTAATTAGGGAAGAAATTAACAAGAGCAAGAGAGCTGTTTTCACAAATTTGAGCACATGATATTCCTTTAACAAATATTCAAGATTTTTTATTTTTTTTTAAACATTATCCTCGACATTATTTATGCATTTGTAATTTGCCATTTCAGATGTAGCTTCTGTATCACCTCTGTAGTGCAAAGATGGATTTTGTTGTTAATGATTTCATTTGATTGGTAACAGCTCTATATTGTGTCTTATTCTAATTATATTTATTATAAGTCATGTATTATAAGTTATAAGTCATTTCTCAGATCTCTATGAATTTAAGGAGTGCTGGTCTGGTCTTAGCCTTGATTCGGTCTCGTCCTGCCTTGGTCTTGTCTTGGTCTCAACACACATTGGTCTTGGTCATGACTTGGTCTTGGATTAGGTGGTTTTGACTACAACACTAGAGTTGGCGTCATCTCTTGACGAAGGCCGTGTCTGAGGCTTTGTGCTGACGTGACCATCATAGTGACAGCAGTGATAGTACTTTTCCGGTGTTGCATGAATGCAATTGGCTAGCGTCTGTGCTAGGATATTTGCATAAGTGATGTGATTGGCTGATGCCTGCCATGAGCAACACCAGTGATGCGTCGCAACGGAACCCACAATTTTGTGAATTTTGTCAAATGTGTGACGTCACCCATTCAGAGTAAATGAGAAGCATTGCTGTCATGTGAATGCAGCATAATGGTTAGAGAGTCAGACTGGTAACCCAATGTATGTGGGTTCCAGTCGCAATACCGGCAGGAAAATGACTGAGGTTCCCTTGAGCAAGGCAACTAACCCCCAGTCACTCCCTAAAAAGGTCTGCACAGGTTTGCAGTGTGTGTGTTCTACTCCTAATGTGTGTGGATGGGTTAAATGCAGAGGACAAATTCCTTCGCGTCATGTCACTGTAACTGTCACTTGATTTGTGCTAGTTTGTTTGTGGGCTAATTTGAGGAGTGCTATTCACACAGATTGTAAATGAGAGAGGAGTTGTAGAACTCCAGGAGTTGTAGAATTCATTAAATCACTCCAACATGACAGCTCAAGTGGGATGATGGGGAAAAACAAAGGATTTCTATCTTGGCGGGAGAAGACATATACACAAACAGATGCTCACAAGGCGCTTGAGTGGACACTTTTAGAGTGATGTTGGTTGCTGTAAGGGCCTTGTGGATATCTCTGGCTCAGATTCAAAGTCAGAGGTTCACTTTATTGAGAGGCTGCAGAAGAAATCTGGTGCATCCCCTACTGTTGCTCTCTCTCTCTCAAAATTCAAATGCTCAAATTTCACATCCATATAAAAGAATTTGTTTTATTATTGAATTATATAATTTATCCAAGTTTTAATAAGTAATTTTAATTGACCGCATAATGTCTTTATAGCATAAAAAGGCCTCCGAGCCCTTTCACTCAGTGTTTTGACAACCAGACCTCTCGCTCTCTCTCCCTCTCATTATCATTTGCAAAAAGGATATTAAAGGGATAGTTCACCCAAAAATGAAAATTCTGTCAGTATTTACGCACCCTTGTGTTGTTCCAAACCTGTATGCTAAAAACAAAATTTTAATTTTGAAGCAACTCCTGTATGACAATTTGTAGTGACCATGTCTGTCAAGCAGGATAAAAGCACCATAAAAGTAGTCCATATGAATTGTGTTAGATTACAAGTCTTCGTCTACAGTATATGAAAGCTTTGTGTGATAAAAAGACCAGAAGTACTTATTCTCTTTTGCAGCTTTTTAACCTTCATAACCCTATTTCTGTCAGGACCACTATTGTCAAAGATGATTGATTGACTATTAGCATATAGTTTGGATTGGCGGTGTGGTTCTGTTCTGGGCAAGAACTCGCTGCGCATCCATGCAGCCTAGCTGGATAAGAGCAAGGAGAGCAGCAATAACCCCCCTTAGGGTAAACAGAACAGAACCAACATGATGTATTGCAGATATCATTAATGTAATATTAAAGGTGCACTATGTAACTTTTCCGTCCGCTAGAGGAACAATTAAAAAAAAATTTTTTTAAATTGTCACTATCAAAATACATATTATTTCATTTACAATAAATAGAGATATAACCATTTAAATATAAATATAAAATAATATATAGCCTAAAATTATATAATGGGAGCTTTTTGCACATCGATGAGATTTATCTCAAACATACATTATATTGTCAAAAGTTTTGGGATGCATACATAACGTATATTTGTGTTATTTAAAAACTTATATATGCAAGTGAGGTAAATGCATGCTCACATTTAGTCTAGAAGTACAATAACCATCATGTTCAAACAATGTTTGAAAAAGGTGGAGTCCACATTTCATTTTAAACCTGATCCGGAATGTAAAAATAGGTTCTAATATGTATAGTAATTAAAGGTGTACTTCAGCGCTGGGAAGATGAATGTGTATTTAAACTGGGTCATTTATGTAGTAGAAATGTGAAATTATTTTTGAATTTGGTGCCGTCTAGACTGAGAAAAGACAGAAATGTATTTTTGTCTCATGTAGATGAAAGACAACAACTCGCAGAATGCACTTGCTTCGCTGCCCAATGAGGCCACTCCCAAAGCCACTGCTACTGGTTATCACTTGCCCACCGCGGCACTGCCCCTACCGTTGTTTTATAATAATAAAATAATTTAGTTTAGTTAGAGAACACACTACAATTAAACACTGAACACGTCTGTTCAATAAAGTGTGAGTGAGCGAACGAAAGTCACAGCACAAACGCAGCAGGAGTCAGATTACATTCATCACGAGAGCGAAGAGCTGAGGTAAGTGTGGGCGCGGCATACATTCACGGCGCGTGTTCATTCTGGCGCGTTTTCAGATCATGCCTATGGAAGCTTAACTTTAACTGGAATTCATTTGAAAAGCTGAAACACTCACTTTACTCCGCACCGCTTCGTTTACATGAATGCCCAAGCGTCCGTGTGCATACACATTCTGTGAGTGAGATCCCACCCCCCACAGGTGGGTTGAAAACATGCGGAACTAGCTCCTAATACTGTCTGTAGTCTCTAGCCTCTGGACAAAAATTCCTCGTCATCGGAGGATTTTTTGCAGAAATAAAATGCATAATTCTCTCGTCTCAGGGGGATATGAGGGGGGAAAGTACGATAATTCAAATATACTACCAGATTTCTACTGATACATAGCTTAATGCCAAATCGCTGAAGTAACCCTTTAAGACTAACTACCTTCTTTTTTCTTTTTCTTTTTTTTTTTTTTTTTTTTTTTTTGGTAAAAGCTAAGAAATTCATCATCTGTGACATTTACACGTTTTTAATGAATCACTCAAAATAGTGAAGATATTTGACTGATTCTTCTGTCTGTTTCCTGCATGATTCACTTCCATTTATGCATGCTTTTTTTGAACTGCACTTTTATTCTTTGACTGATGATATAATGCTTTTTACTGCTTTGTTTATCATCTCGTCCCCCAGTGAATCCAGTTTAATGTTGTCTTCTGAGTTCATAATTATGCTCAGCTACTGTGAATCACACTACAGTCACTAACCTGTAGAGGCATACTAAAATGACTCCATAATGAGACACTGGATTGACAGCTTCGCTATATATAGTCTTCAGCAAAATGCAAAAAACGTAATTAATCCTCATATTCTAAAACTGCGACCTCTTTTTCATATATTTGCCAGAATCTTCTGTATAAGCTAAATAAGTCATATGTGTTGTAATATAATTCATAAACATAAAATGGCGCCGCTGTGTTTGGTCGCCGTTCAGGTCGCTCCGCGAAGACTGTGCTTTTATTTACTATTTTACTTTCTTTTACTCTCAGTTTTTACAAACTTATCATCTGCATTGATCTACTACGACAGCAAAACTCTTTTGGACATTGGTTACCTCTACACTGGACTGTTTCAGGACACTTTCGCCGATCCTCTGTGGCCATCTGAGATTCTTCGGAACGCCGAGTTGAACAATGGCCAGAGCCAGCGGCGTAGAACAAAGAAACACCGTGGGAAACGCGCTGGTATCCGTAACAGACTGAGGAAAAGGGCATTCAGACCTCCTCTCCCGAGCATTCTTCTAGCAAATGTTCAATCCTTGGATAATAAGATGGACGATCTTAGAGCCAGGATAAGTTTTCAACGGGACATGAGAGACTGTAATATCTATTGTTTGTCTGAAACATGGCTCACGCCCGCGGTCCCGGACACAGCTGTGACGCCGTCGGAGAACTTCTCTGTTTTTCGGATGGACAGAACAGCCGAGGCCGTAAATCCAAAGGCGGTGGAGTGTGTTTCATGATCAACAAGAAATGGTGCGATCCCAGGAACATCACCATTCTCTCGCGGTCCTGCTCACCTCATCTGGAACATTTAACAATCATCTGCCGCCCATTCTATCTGCCTAGGGAGTTTTCTGCGGTTGTCGCGACGCCGTTTACATCCCACCGCAGGCAGACACAGCGCTGGCTTTATCTGGCCTTCGCGATGTTGCCAGCGGCGTCATAAACCAACATCCCGACGCGGCATTCATTGTCGCTGGCGATTTTAACAAAGCAAACCTAAAGAAAGTCCTGCCAAACTTTCACCAGCACGCGTCTCCTGCCCCACACGAGGAGCAAACACACTGGATCACTGCTACTCTCGCTTAAGAACGCCTATAAAGCGCGGTCACTTCCAGCGCTTGGCAAATCGGATCATGCCGCCATTTTCCTCACTCCCGAATACAAACAAAAGCTCCTCCAGGAACCCCGGTGAGGCGGGAAGTTAAGCGTTGGTCACCCCATTCAGAGACCGCGCTACAGGCAGCTCTGGGCGATGTGGATTGGGACATGTTCGAGCGAGTTCAGCTGACGTAAGCGAGTTCACAGACGTGGCGCTTTGCTTCATCAACACGCTTACAGAGCAAGCCACGCAAACAATAACAATAACGTCCTTCTCAAATCAGAAACCGTGGGTGGACAATTCAATCCGCGCGGCAGTGAACGCGACGCACTGCTGCTTACAACGCCGGTCTCCATTCAGGGAATATGAATGAATACAGATCGTCCTGCTATGCTCTCAGACGAGCAGTTAAAGCCGCAAAACTCCGTTATAAAGACCGAGTGGAGTCTCATTTCCAACTCAACGACTCGCGCGCATGTGGCAAGGTCTGAGGTCCATCTGCTCCTTTGGATCTAAATCCTCTGCAGAGGTGAACGCTGATCCGTTGCTCGTGAACGAGTTAAACTCTTTCTATGCTCGCTTTGACTGTAACCGCGGCAACGCGACTCCGCCAAGTGGCGCGTTAGAGGAAATTACTCAGAGCAGCAACAATCACGTGATCTCTGTCTCGGAGGATGAAGTTCGGAGAGCACTCAAGCGTGTGGACGCCAGGAAAGCTGCTGGGCCGGATGGTATTTCAGGTCGTGTTCTGCGGTCCTGTGCTGATCAGCTCACCGGGTTGTTTACATCTATCTTTAATGAGTCCTCGCTACATCTGTGGTCCCCACCTCCTTCAAAAAAATCCACCATCATCCCTGTCCCTAAGAACAGTAAACCCTCTTGCCTAAATGACTATCGTCCAGTGGCTCTCACGTCTATAGTCATGAAGGTCTTTGAGAGACTCATTAAAAACACCATTTGCGCCTTCATTCCTGACACTTTGGACCCTCTTCAGTTTGCCTATCGTCCCAATAGATCGACTGAAGATGCCATCTCTCATGTCCTCCACTCCTCCTCACTCACATCGACAGCAAAAGTGGGAACTACGTAAGACTGCTATTTATTGACTATAGCTCAGCCTTTAACACCATAGTTCCCACCAAGCTAACCTCCAAACTCCTGGATCTCGGCCTGAATCCTTCTCTCTGCCACTGGATTGAGGACTTCCTCACTGGCAGGCCTCAGGTGGTGAGAATAGGCCAGTCCACCTCCACCTCCATCACCCTGAGTGTGGGAGCTCCACAGGGCTGTGTCCTGAGCCCCCTGCTCTACTCTCTCACACGCATGACTGTTTGTCCACACACAGCTCCACCTCTATCATCAAATTTGCTGATGATACTGTTGTCCTGGGCCTCATTTCCAACAACAATGAGACGGCATACTTGGACGAGGTGGAGCATCTAACATCATGGTGCCAGGACAACTGTCTCTCTCTGAATGTTGGCAAGACCAAAGAAATGATTGTGGACTTCAGGAAGAGACAGCAACGGACATACTCCCTCATGATCAGCGGGTCACCAGTAGAGAGAGTGAGCAGCTTCAAGTACCTGGGAGTAAACATCTCCGAGGACCTGACCTGGACTGCTCACATTCAGACACAGGTGAAAAAGCCAGGCAAAGACTGTACCACCTGCGCCAGCTGAGGAAATTCAGGGTTTCACCAGCTATCCTGAAAACTTTCTATTTAGGGGCGATAGAAAGTGTTTTAACTCAGTGCATCACAGCGTGGTATGGGAACAGCACCAGTCATGACCGCAAAGCCCTGCAAAGAGTAGTGCGCTTATCCGAGCGTATCTCAGGGTCAGCTCTCCCATCTCTGCAGGACGCCTACACCAAACGCTGCAAAGGTAGAGCTACCAAGATCATCAAGGACTCTAATCACCCTGCAAACCCTCATTTCACGCTGCTACCATCTGGTAAGCGCTCAAGCCTGATGGCCAAAACTGAGAGACTCAGGAGGAGCTTCTTCCCCAGGCCATCAGACTCCTGAACTCAGTCACTTAACATCACGTGACTTCACTTCAGGATAAACATCGATACACTGACATTGCACTGCACTTTCTGTTCTCGTTGTTACTGTGTAACAACCTGTCATAAACCTGTTTGCACATTATACTCTTTATACATTTGTTAACCACATATTTATAAGTCTACAGTTTACTCACTGCAAAGTCTACTTCAATTATTTTATTCCACTTTATCCTTATTTGTTACCTTTTTTTTCTCTTGACTTGATTATTTATAATTCTACAGATATAGACATATATATATATATATATATAGAGAGTACTTTTTTATATCCTATTTCTATTATAATTTCTTCCTTGTGTTTTTAACTGTGAATTTGCACTGTCCATGGAGCGGACCTGTTTACATTTCACTGCCGGTTGTATATTCTGTATATAACTGTGTATGTGACAAATAAAACTCTTGAATCTTGAATCTCTTGAATCTCTTCATATAATGCCGCCATTCACAATTTGATTTTACAAAATATGTGCTTTCTTAAGAGATAATCACTGTGAACATTGGGTAAAGTAAGTTGATATAGAGTAGGGGCAACTGGGGCTAGTCACTTTTTACTCTAGCGAATATACTAAAATATTTATGAAATATATTTGGAAGTCAATATCTGTATAGACGCAAACCATCTTGGGTAATAATCTGGTTAGCATAATGTAACACGGGTTAAATAAAGGGAATTATTTAATTTATACACAATTTAGGATATCATATTCCCTTAATAAAAGTTGATAAGAGATGTACAAATTATTAAAAATTTAAAAATAAATATGCAAATTCATTCTAGAAGATATTTGATTTTTGAAAATGAACAAAGACATTTGCTTTACTGTTTTCAACCCCCATCTTTCTTATCAGAAAGGCCATTTGGACTTCCTAAAGACAAAGAAATGCTGAAGGCCTGTAGGCCAAAGGTCACACCTGTAGTTCAGCAGGGGAAGTTTGGTCTGATTGGTCAGTTTGAATGGCTCACATTAGGGTTTCAGTCACATGGTCAAGGAATAGATAAAAGAAGATTGTAACTGTTGCGCTGTCTTTTATTCTCTGGCTCTCTCTTCTTGGGGGCCTTCTCTTTGGCTCTTCTCTTCTTTGCTCTCTTCTCTTCTTTGTCTCTCTCTCTCCCCCTCTCTCTTTCTATCCCTCAGGTAACATTCATGCTGGGTACGATTAATGGTATAAGTTTTCATCATCTCATACATTTATTTTGTAACTATTTTAAGTGTAACCATAACTAGATTTTATCATTAAATTCTTTCAATTACAAATGATGTGCTAACTAGTTTTGATTTGGTATTGACTTTGAAGTGTTACCTATTGCAATACAATATAGTCACATTATAGCAACGCCCTCCCACATGTTTAGCTATTGTAACTGCGCTTATTTCCGTCGTTGGTATAAGCTGCAGTGGATGGTAAAGACGAGAAATGTACAGTTTTCTATCATCTTGCTGATAACGTTTCTTTAGTCATTCGGCAACCCTGCAGTCAGAACCACTGTAGGTGATCCACCCTTACAAGAGCTCTTTGTCATTTCGTGCCATGCATGTCAACGAGCATGCGCAATGACAGAAGAGAGAAGCTTGATGGAGACGCAATCTAATCGTTGTGATCCAGTTTATAAATCTTAGATTGAAAATCTTTGAAAAACTATGAGAAAGTTGACGATGCCATTTTATGATCACGCATGCCTGTAGTCGAGGTGCGCCTGTGTGAGAGCAAAAATCGATCACAAAGAGTTCACCATCGCCATTGTTGGCCACGTGTATGTATAAGAGCGAAAGCTATTGATTCAGAGTTTTTTTTTCTCTTCCTTTCCATTTTTTTTTCTTTTTCTTCTCTCTTTTCTTCCTTCTTGATCCTTGGAAACGTGATACCTGAGCGATCTTCTGTGACACCCTGTGAACTTTACGTTTGATGGCGAGCCAACAAATCTGTAGCAGAGTAGAAGACATCACGTCGTGGAGAGGAGGACGATATCCTTTCCTTGAGTTTTTCAGTGTTGCTCTGTGAAGCAAGACAAATTTTGATCTAAAGAACTCATCCCAAACCCAGATTGAGGGACATTGAAACCTTATTAGAACACTTGAGGTCTTTTGAGAGACATTATACCTTCTCTTTGTATATTCTTTTCTTTTTTTTCTTTTTTGAGTATTGAGTTGACCTGTGTATATATTTAAGAAAAAAACAAAACGAGTGCACTCAAGGGAATTTTCATAGTTTTGTTGTTTATTGTCCATGTGATCTTGTTATTTACTTTCTTTTCTATTTATTTAACTTTCTATTTTTTTTTAAGTGAAATCAATTATATTTCAATTTCAAATTTAATTTTGTGTCTGTCCTAAGTCTTCTGGCCAAATTCCAATTCTATTTGTATTACACAGTAAGCAATCCACTAAATTATTGCTATTTCTTAGACAAGTGCTACAGTAACATTCAACACTGCAACTTATTAAAAATGAGTTCATTGAACATTGACCTTTGGTGAGGCTTACTGTCTACAGGGAATAAGTATTCAGAAAAAAAAGATACTTTTTTTATACAAAAGTACTTGAGCAAAACACACTTTTGTTATTGGACTTTTGAATCAAAACCTAGTTACTGAGATAAAGCTCTTGTGTGACACCTTTCTTTTGATAACTAGCCCCATAGATACATTATAGTGATAGAGGTGTGACGAACAAAGCAAAAATAAAAAATAAAGATGAAATTGGACGTTTGGATAATTTAGGTGAGGAATGTCATTTAAAACCAATGCTAATGAAATTAGCATTGCAATGACAGTCATCTCCCAAAGAATCCACATTCAATACCAATGCTGTTAGCCAGAGCTTGTGCCTCTGAATTCACAGAGTTTGTGAAAATTTTGCATTGTTTTGTCTTAGATAATTAAGTTTGAGGACAGCCTCACCCTGCTGGCCAGTTTGATTTAGTTGAATGTGAAGTGCATTTAACTTTGCTTTAGCTTCACTTGAGGAGGCAGCACATCACAAACCAGCTGTGAGCTCACATACCGAACCATATGCTGTTACATCGCACAAAAACTGTGAAGCTGATGTACTCTAATTTCTCTGAAAGGCCTCCAGGAAACTTCTGCTGTGTGCATACTCCTCTCTTTATTAAACCTTGTCTCAGCATTTGGTGTTTTGCTTTGCAAGCTCTATTAAAAATGTACTAAAATCTGAGACATCGTCTTTAATTTTTCAGCTCACAAACAACTCAAGCAGTCATTTGTGCATATTTAGAAAAACTGAGATCTACTTAAGGTTTTTTTTTTTTTTTTTTTTTTTTTTTTTAACAAAATATTTGACTGTATTATATAGTGCCTTGTGAAAGTATTTGTACCTCTTAATTTTTTTCACGTTGTTATGTTGTAAAGTATGCTATAGCTTTAAATGTTTTTTTGTTTTGTTTGTTTGTTTGTCTGTTTGTTTTTACATAAATCTACACTCCACACACCATAATGATAATGATTTTTGTGGAAAATTTATAAAAAATAAATACTGAAATAATTACATTGCATAAGTATCCGCACCCTTTTCTGGGACACTTGACATTTAGCTCAGGAGCATTCCAATTTCACTGGTAGCTGTTACTACACTTCAAGGGGAGTTAACCTGTGTAAATTCAATAAAATGGGTATGATTTGGAATGGCACACACCTCTGAATAAAATGTCTAAATGCATATCAGAGCAAAAACCAAGCCATGAGGTCAAAATAACTGCCTGTAGAGCTCAGAGTCAGGATTGTGTCAAGACACAGACCTGGGGTAACCAGGTTTTTAAAAAATAAATAAATATATATATATTTTTTTTAAATGCTGCATTGAAGGTTTACAGAAGCATGTATCCTAAATGGAGGAGGTTTGAAATAACCAGGGCTCTTCCTAGAGCTGGCATCCTGGCCAAACTGAGCAAATGATTGAGAAGTGCCTTGGTTAGAATGGTGACCAAGAAACTGATGGTCACTTTAGTTGAGCTCCATGATCATATATGGAAAACCTAGTCCAGAGCATTAAGAACCACGGACTGGGCAGAAGTTTCACCTTTCAAAAGGACAATGACCCTAAGCACAGCTAAGACAATGCAAGAGTGGCTTATGGACAACTCTGTGAATGTCCTTGAGTGACCCAGCCAGAGCCTGGCCCTAAATCTAATCGAACAACTCTGGAGGAGCCTGAAAATGGCTGTGCACCGACGGTCCCCATCCTGATAGAGCTTGAGAGGATCTGAGGACATCCTCAGGATCTGGGGAGATTGGGAGATCTGCCAAATGCAGATGTGCAAAGCTTGTTGCATCATACCTAAAAAGATTTGAGGCTCTAAATGTGCTTTAAATAGGTACACTGAGTTAAAGGAGAGATAACACACACACTTTCTGCCAATCTCATGTTAATCTTACTCTTAATACCTATAGAGTAGTATTGCATCCTTCATATCTTTGATGAGTATTTAGTTTTATCAGATGCATAAAATAAAGATACAGCTGTAGTGCTTCTTTCCGAAAACAGTCGAGCTCCTGGAGGCGTGCCGTGCAGTGCTGCCGACGACTTCCGCAACCCGTTGATGGGCGTGCTCTTGCTCTTGCTCTGGTTGATGTGTATACACGCTCTTCCGGGAGAAGTGCCTATACAAGGAATCCTGCCCTTTATGACATCATACAGGGCCATAATCAGAAAAAAAAATTGAGAAACTTATATGAATCCTGAAGGAGTGTCACAGACACGTCAGGCTCCCACGTCATCCAGTCACAGCGCACACCCTCACCTGAGTATTAATCGCGGACACCTGCATTCCATCAGCACCGCAATCACCCACAGCACAAAAGACACTCTCCCACGCACAGTCACTGTCCGGTCTCATTAGCACTAAGGATACTTACCTCAAGGACTCCAGACAATATACTTACCCTGTCCAGTGTCTCTCCAACTTGTATCCCGACGATCAATCCAAGGTAGCCTTTATTCTCTCACAATTGAATGGCAAGGCACTTCGCTGGACTGAAACCCTGTGGACCCAGAACAGTCCCATAATACAATCTCTTTCGAGTTTCGTCTCACATTTCAAGGAGGTCTTCGGAAAACCAGCCTGGGATGCTTCAATCAGTGAGCAATTATACCACTTGAAACAAAATGATATGTCTGTAAATGAGTATGCCCTCCAGTTCAGGACATTGGCTGCCGCCAGTGGATGGAACGAGCAGGCCTTGCTGACCACCTATCGTCAGGGATTGGCTCCCCGTGTGCGGTTGCATCTCGCTGCATACGAGGACACCACCGGGCTAGAACACTTCATCCAGTTATCCATCCGCTTCACCACTCATATGCAGTCGTGTATCAAAGAGCATCAGGGCCAGCCCCTATTTCCTTCTACCCTCCACCGATCAGAATCCGTCAGCCCTCCAGAACCAGTCCCCGAACCCATGCAATTAGAGAAAGCACGCTTCACCTAGACTAAACGACAGAGGCGGCTGACTCAGGGTCTTTGTATACATTGTGGTTCCTCCAAGCACTTCATCTCCAAGTGTCCCATCCATCCTCCACGTCCCATGGGGAGTGCCATAATTCCCTCTATCTGTAAAATGAAACCACTCACCACTATTGTGAACCTAACTGCTGCCGATATCGTCCTTCCAGTTTGTGCCTTCCTCGACTCTGGGTAAGCTGCCAGCTTCATCTCTGGCACCCTCTGCTGTCAGCTCAAGCTCAAGACCACCGCCACGCCGTCTACCTACCAAATCAATTCGGTGACTGGGAAACCCCTCTGCCGCAAACAAGTGTGTTCCATCGCTGGTCCCATCCAGCTCCAAGTGGGAGTCCTGCATACAGAACAACTCCATCTACTGGTACTGGAGGATTCCACCGCTGACGTGATTTTAGGGTGCCCATGGTTAGAGCAGCTCAACCCCGTCATCTCTTGGAAAACTGGCGAGATCCTGAAGTGGTGCGACAGCTACCGGGATAGGTACCGGTGTGTGCAACATCCATCGAGAGCCCAGTAGAGAAGCGTTCGGTGGATATCCCTCCATACTACTGCTCACTTCAGCGACGTCTTCTGCCCCAAACAAGCCTCCAAGCTGCCATGGGACTGCGCCATCGATCTGCTTCCAGGTGAGTCAGTGCCCCGTGGTAAGATATACCCTCTGTCACTACCGGAAGAGAAGGCCATGGAAGATTACATCAAGGAGGCACTCAACTAGGGATACATCCATCCGTCTACTTCCCCTGCTGCTTCCAGCTTCTTCTTCGTGGCGAAAAAGTGTATCGACTACCGAGCACTCAACAAAATCACCGACAAATTCTGTTATCCCCTTCCTCTCATCCCAACAGTGTTGGAACATTTCCGTGGTGCGCCTGTGTTCACCAGGTTGGACCTCCGCAGCGTCTATAACCACACCCTCACCTGAGTATTAATCATGGACACCTGCATCACCCACCTGCATGGACACCGCAATCACCCACAGCACAAAAGACACTCTCCCACACACAGTCACTGTCCGGTCTCGTTAGCACTAAGGATACTTACCTCTCTGCTTACCTCAAGGACAAGATGATATACTTACCCTGTCCAGTGTCTCTCCAAGCCTCCTTCATGTCTCCTCATCTCCCGCATACTCCTGAGCTCTCCAGTAATCGAAGTCTGTCTTCCACCCGCTACACCTGCAAGTATAAGGATTGGTTACCGTCAAGATATCATCATCATCAGTCTCCCACTTCACTCACCTGCACTTCTGCTTATCTCTGCTGGTTGATAAATGTCACTAACTTGTACTCTTGTCTCCGTCCCTTCTGTAACGTAATTTGTTACAAAGATTAAGCCATTAACTCCCTGTAATGGTAGTGTATTTGGCACAGAAATACTCATACGTCCAACATTTTTTTTTTTAAACTTTGGCCATGTTTAGCATAAGAATCCAACTCTTTAACAGTGTAAATAAGTCAGGATGCATGAAATAGCATTAGACATCCCCTTTAAGGTTAATGTACTTATTTCAGTTTTTCCTTTTAATAAATTTGCTAAGTTGTCGCAAATCTGTTTTTTGCTTTGTCATTATAATGTATGGAGTGTAGATTGATGTGGAATATTTTGTTTTTAAATATATATATATATATATATATATATATATATATATATATATATATATATATATATATATATATATATATATATATATATATATATATATATATATATATTTGTTTGTTTAACATAAGGCAACAAAATGTGAGTAGGAATACCAGCACTGTATTCCAGTAGGAGCACTGTAAATTATATTTTATGTTGACAAAGGCTGCATTTATTAGAGTTTATATACATTTGACAATACAATACTATAACTGTTTTCTAATTTATTCCTGTGATGGCAAAGCCCAGATTTTCCCTTTTCAGTGTCACATGATCATCCAGAAATCGTTCTAATATGCTGATTTGGTGCTCAAGAATCATTTCTTGTCATTATCATTAATGTTGAACAGTATTTACTATCAATTTTGATCAATTTAATGTGTCATTGCTAAATAAAGGTATTAATTAATAACAAAATAAATAATTACTGACCTTTAAACAGTAGCATGTGTGAGTGTGTGGTATAGTAGCATTTTAGTTATTGATGATAATTTTCTGAAAAACTTTTTGACTGATTTAACTGAAATAAATAAAAACTTTAAATAAAAAGGCTAATCTATAGAAACTCAGTAAGAGAAGTCAAGCGCATGCCAAATATTTAAATTTCCATATGTGTTTGACATTTGTTTGTATATTCAAGTGCTGTACTGCAGGCATTCTTAAGTGACTGTAAAGTGATACCACTATCTATAAAGCTGTGCTATTTTGGGTATTTATAACTGTTGACACTTCATTATGTTTCCAAACGGTACCTGGGGAACGCTTGACTGAATGCGCTCAGCCACAGACCTCTCTTAGCTTATACTCTCAAATTACTCATTGCAGGTCTGTGGTACTAAATAGGTACTGCATCGAAAATAGTGTATTCCTATAGTATTATGCAAGGTCTTATTCATCTGTTTACCACATCAAATGTACAAATTGCACTGCCAGATCCTACACTGTGCCTCTGAAACCTCCTTCGCTTTATGTAATTCAGTTTGACATCATTTGTGTGAGTGGGTGAAAGTCTGTTGGGCTTTAAAATAGATTTAGACATGTATTTTTCTCCATATATTCTGCCTCTCACTCTCTGTCTGAAAACAGGTGAGACATTTTGCCCCTGCTGTTTTTGTTCACTAAGCTTCAGATCTGTATAGAAAATGCATTTGCATTGAATTGAACTTAATAAATGTCTCAGGTCTCTCAATCTGGCAGGTGTTTAAAGAAAATATATTATATCATCATGAAACCACACTGCTTCAAGGTTATGATGAATTAAGAGTGTATGATGTGGTTATACTGATTGGAATATGTAAAAATTACATATTACTTAATGCCATTCCAAATCAGCAAAGACAATTTTTTTATTTTTTTTTTTTTTTTTATGTATCCTCTGTTTTTGTCCATACAATGAATGTGTTTGACCACAAAATTGGACCCCATTGACTTTCATTATATGAAAAAAATAAAATAAAAATAACATTCAACACATTGGAGTACATTTTTCAAAATATTGTATTTTGTGTTCCACAGGCATGCTGAAGTACAGCATTGCAATGTAATTTAATTTTTATATAACAGTATATAATACTTTTTATTATTATTATTATTATTATTATTATTATTATTATTATTATTATTATTATTATTATTATTTTATAGTTTACAGAAGGACCATGCACTCAATTCAATTCAGATAGCTTTATTGGCATGAAAAAACATACACAAAGCATGACAAAGCATTACAACATAGAAAATGGTTTAAAACATCTGGACATTTAGCAAATAGCTTATGTAGACAAAATAGTAGTAATAATAATAAAAATCTTAAAACATTAATACAATAAATAAAACAATAAAATATTATTTATACACATATATAGATATAGTACAAAAAAAAAGATCATAATATAGAAGTCACGTAACAACTACTGAACTTATAATTCGAACATTATATATATAATGGTTTGGGCTGGGAATGTACATTGGTGGCCAAAATTATTAGAACACATGACAGATCTAAAAATATTTACTTTTTTGCCTCCAAAACATGATTTAATTTCATAATGTTCATAAACATGCAGATGGTTGCTCTGAGCACAACAAATATCAGATGAAGTGAGTCATACTGTTTTTAACCACTTTTAACTTTACTATTTGGTATGTCCACCTTTTGCAGCAATTACAGCAGCACATGTCTCTGGCGTAGTGTCAATATATCTCCTCTGAGAACTTCAACACTAATGTTATCCCATGCCTTCTGCAACTAAAGCCAAAGGCTTTCCTTTGCATGTACAATAGATCTGTCCAGTTTATTTTCCAACTCGTCCCAAATGTGCTCGATGGGGTTGAGGTCTGGACTTTGAGGGGGCCAGCCCATCATTTTCAATGTTCCAGCAGATTCGTATCTCTGACTTTGTAGATATTTCATTCGTTTTATGGGTATTGTAATAGCCAATTCAACAAAAACAACTAAAACCTCTTAAATATGCCAAGGCTTCTAATAATTTTGGCCACCACTGATTGTTTTCATCTTGGTTGGTGTTGTCCCTCAGGAGATGGCACAATGCCACAAATATTGTGGCAAATTTTATAGGTAGACCCCACAATTCACTGCCATATAATACAATTGTTTCAATTATTGATTTGAAAAGTTTGAGCCAAATTTGGATTGGGATGTCAATTATGATTGGCTGTGAATGAACTCAAAGAGAAAACTCAAAGAGCTTTCCATGCTATGAAAAGATCAGAGTAAAGTTACCTGTTGATGTTATTTTTAGGCCAAGGTAAGTGTTTTAATGGCTCTATGTGAATGTGCGTGTTAGTCTCTGAGATCTGGAAATATAAGGGGTTTTGATTGCCTTAGATCTTATTTCATTTTGTTTAGAATTTAGAATTTCAATTGAGCTATATAATTCTTAGAAATCATTTTTCCACTTGGTTTACCAGACCTTCTTGATTTGATTTGTATAATTTCCATTTATCCCAAAATGTATGTGAATTTATTAATATAATATTAATATAATATGTAAGAGGGATTATGGTTATGAAGATTCAATAGCATTGATGTAATTAGTGGAACTGTTTTCTGTCCATTTGAATTACATTATTTTGTTTGAAATGGTGTCCTAATTGGTTGGACCATAATTGGACCATGTCCTAATTGGACAGTCCACTCATTTTCTCTTACAACAAAAGTGAAAGAATTTACATGGTCATGGTGGTTCCCTTTCTTGTAAAGAACCCTGTCTTTTATGCGTGTGTGTGTGTGTGTGTGTGTGTGTGTGTGTGTGTGTGTGTGTGTGTTACTTGCAGAATAAATGCTATTAATTCCTTGAATCTTCCCCTCAGGATGTCAGCTTAATCTTCAGCACCGCTGTCGAGACAACAACCTGTGTTACTAATTTATTAAGGTCAGCTTCAATTACCCAGCCCAGAAGCAGGAGATATCTATCACAGGGGTCCAGCAATATGTTTCAAGGACAATTATTTTTTATGTGACTGAGTCTAATCCATCTGCATAAGAGTCAGTTGCAGAGTATGACAGATCTGTCCTTCAGCAAGTCTCGGTGTCTGCTGTCACCTTTGACATATTCTCCACTTGGCTTATTACGGGAGCCATAAAATGCTCATCAGGTTCTCTACAGAGCCAGCGGCTGACCAGTGAGGGGCTGAAATCAGCTTCAGTGTCTCGCTTTTAATATGTTTGTTGCCATATGAGCATCTTTATCAGGCTCAAACTAGATTTCATCATAATACCCAGTACACTAACTGCATTTAATGGATTTTAGGTAACTAATGGCAAAGTGATGGAAAATTTTGCATAAACACTTGAAAGCAGTAATTTGCAACAGGGAGTTAATGGCTTAATCTTTGTAACTTAAAAACAGTCTTTGGTATGTCAATGAAAATTGGAATCTTGATTATGTTGGTGTATTCAAAGGAGCATTTTTAAAAGCTTCATTTATTCAAAGCTTCATTTAAAGTCAAAGTGCTGCAGTCATGACGTCAAAACCTGGAAGACTAATTCGACGGTGGCTACCTCTAAATTTCCCTATGTGTTTTTATAATGGGTCTTTTCAATTTATGAGTAAAACTGGTCTATGGTAAACATACACCATAATGCCAAAAGTAAAAAAAAAGTTTAGGAGTGTGTTCATGAGAATTTTTGACCATTCTTCTAGAACCGCATTTGTGAGGTCAGGCACTGATGTTGGACGAGAAGTCCAAGCTCGCAGTCTCTGCTCTAATTCATCCCAAAGGTGTTCTATTGGGTTGAGGTCAGGACTCTGTGCAGGCCAGTCAAGTTCCTCCACACCAAACTCGCTCATCCATGTCTTTATGGACCTTGCTTTGTGCACTGGTATGCAGTCATGTTAGAACAGGAAGGGGCCATCCCTAAACTGTTCCCACAAAATTGGGAGCATGAAATTGTCCAAAATGTCTTGGTATGCTGAGTTCCTGGAGGTGTGCAGTGCAGCCAAAACCAAATGCTGAAAAACAACCCCACACCATAATCCCCCCTCTACCAAACTTTACACTTGGCACAATGCGGTCAGGCAAGTACCGTTCTCCTGGCAATCGCCAAACCCAGACTTGTCCATTTGTATTGCCAGACAGAGAAGTGTGATTCGTCACTCCAGAGCAGTGGTTTTCAAACCTGTCCTGGAGGCACCCCAGCCCTGCACATTTTGTGTGTCTCCCTCATTTATCACACCTTATTCAACTCATCAGCTTGTTAGTAGAGACTGCAATAATTAAATTGGGTGTGTCTGATAAGGGAGACAAAAATGTGCACGTGTGCTCATTATTCTACATTATTCTAGATGCTTTATATTCATCTGGGGTAAATGCAAATGGGGTATTTCTGCAATGGTATTCTTTACAGAAGAAAAAAAAAAACAACCTTTGAATATGGAGGTAAAACAAGAATTCATTATTTTATTAATTTATTGCTATAATATAAATTCAATTATATCTGATCAAAGTTGAAGATGATGACTGAAGATGAGGATCACTTTTCAAAAAGACACTTGTAATATGTCCCTTCAGTGACAACCTCTGCATATTGGCTTTTCTGAACAGACTTGTTTCTTATCCAGTGACGAATAACTTCACAATGCTGCAGAGTATTTCTATCAGGCTCAAATTCCTGTTCTCCTGTGTCCTCGAGAGATTGGATGGATTTGATAGCTGCCTCCACCAGCCTTTGATCATAGGTTCTCTCTCTGAGTGGATGTTCCATGAGGGTCCTGCTCCATGGGGGATCCTGAGCAAGAAAGCCCAAGGATAGGGGGTCTTAAGAGGAATGAGTGTGTGTCACACCAGTCCAGGATTGTTTATTCCCTCAAGGGTAGAGGAGGCAGTCATTCTAACATTCTCTGCCCTAGTGTACTTAATGTACTGACTGAAAACCAAAGAAAGACTGTACACATGCAGCTTTATGGATGTACTGTATCAGCGGGTCAGATCTACTGACATAATAATGATTTTGAGATGAACAGCGTTCTGTGGAAATGGTTGAACACCCACTGAAACAATAGCAATATTCTTCATTCATTTTAACCAAATCTATTGAGATTGAGATTTATTCTAGATCTCACATCGGGTCCTGGTGGGTCATAATACACACAATTCTACCATTATATTTAGCATTGCAACATAACAACCTGACACAAAGGCTTGTGTGTCTGTTTTTGGTACAGTAATAAATTGAATTTTAAGTCATTGGGACCTATTTTAACAATCTAAGCGCATGGTCTAAAGTGCACAGCACAAGTACACTTAGGGCAAGTCTGAATCCACTTTTGTTAGCTTAACGACAGAAAAATTGGTTGGCAAGCCCGCCGCATGGTCTAAAAGGGTTGCCCCTATTCTCGTAATGAGTAATGGGTGTGTTTTGGGCATAACATGCAATAAACCAATCAGAGTCTCATCTCCCTTTCCCTTTAAAAGCCACTTGCGCTTGCACCATGGCAGATTCGCTATTTACATGGTGGAATATAGACACCCTCACCCTGATGAGTCAGTTTACATACATATGTGTATTGCCATGATTGGTAAAATAAGTAGCCAATTTCATTCATCATTACTGTAAAAAGATAATTCTGATACATGCAATGACTATCCATTATGACATGTAGGCTTTTTTATCTTTATGTACACAATAATAACCTTTTACATTGTAATCCTTTTATTTGTAATATTTGGCATGTTTGTGTGCTACTCCGCGTCCCTGTGTGTGTAATAAGCAGAGTGTACACACGTTGTGCACCTGTCTATAGGTGCATATTACTAACTGCCTATTACTAAACTAAAATACTGCCTATTTTTTTTTTTTTTTTTGGGTAAATGGCGCAGTCGTTTTCAGTTGCCTCAAAATAGCAATGTGCCAGCAATGCGCCTGAACACACCTCGTTTTCAGACCAGCATGCCCATGATCGCACAGATGGGCCCAAATGCATTTGCTATTTAAACAACGTGGCGCAGGACGTGAAAATGATAACTGTGTCAGGATGAAACACTTGGCACCACATTGCTCAGGGTGTATGATAGGGCCCATTAACTCCAAAATCATCAGGTATATCAGTGAGAGAGCAACTCGTGACAACACTTGTGTGTTTTTGTTTTGTTGGTAATGTAGACACTAATAACTTTTGTGTAATTAATGCATCAATACCATTGAATGTACTTTTGAAAACTAACACCAAGTATAATTAATTATTGAGCAATGAGAATGTTAAAATGTTTTAAGGGACATTTTTTGCGTATGTGCACTGTAAAATCTAATTAGTTACACTTAAAAAAAAAAGCATGCAAATGTTTGCCTTAAAAAAAGAGAAATAGGAATAGTATGTTTTACTAACAAATGCTTAGTTAGAAGTAACTAGTAACTAAAAAAGAACTGTAGAGATTTACTCTTTCCTTAGTTTAGCTGCCATTGTTGTTTTGCATACTGAATATTTGTGTGTGACTCAAGCATGGTCAACTGCAAGATATTGTCACAAAAACAGGGGATTGTATCAACACAATTAAAAGTTTCACAAGGTGTTAATGTCAAATGCTAGCAATACATTTTTAAAATATCATTATTCAACATGAAAAATAATGCTCTAATTAGAATTTAGGTCACCTTTCAAAAGCAATCTATTTATTACTTCCCTTCCTTTGAAACCAAGTAACTATGATTCTTGTTGCATCGCTGCATCAATAGGAAGAATATAAATGAAGTTCCGAGTGCCCAACCAAAAGGAACACTAATCACCATAATGGAAAACAAAAACATTTTAGGAAAATCAACATTCATTTATAAAGTCAGCTTATGTGATGTTCTCTCAAATTTTTCAGTTGTATTGACAACGTATTAACATTCAAGATGACTTTGGGAAATGAGTGAAAAGTCTATTAAGAATTGCCCTGCCCAGCCTTTTGCTTGACAAAATGGCACTCAAATCAATCAGTTAATCTTAACTTGGATTTTCTGAGTACATTTTAGAACTGCTTTAGAAACTTAGCCCATTATTATTGTTTGTGGGGTTTGGATGGGGGGTATTGTGGTATTGGGGTAATACGGTATTGTGAAAAAAAGCCAGTTTAAACTTTCAATTTTAAACTTTTGAATATTATTATTATTTTCACCATTCATGTGACTAATTGTACTATAATAATGCCAGTATAATGTTTTGATGGTGTGACTGCAAGGGCATACTATGGTTTGACGAAGACCACAAAGTTATTATAGTTAACTAAAACCATAAAAACCTTTGGTAACACTTTAGAATACTGTTCCATCATTAATGAATAACTAAACAGGAACAAATTGCACTATTAACAATCTATTAACTACAATTAACTAACAAGAAACGTTGATAGTGCTCAGTTGAATGTGGTAGTTCACTATTAGCTAATCAGTAACGACTATTTTTTATACCTCCCGGAGAACTACTAAGAACTATTATATACAGTTTCATAATTAATGTGACTAATGCATGAAATGTATAATTAATTCTCAAGTGAAGATCATGCCCACTAGTAATGACTCAAGTATTACCAAATCCTTCAGAAGGAATTACTAATCATTTGGATCAGATCATGACAACTCCTTAACATTGACTGAAGACATTGAAAGCTTTTGAGGTTTTGTAAGGCTTTAGATATTAATGACTCAAGTGTTACTACATCCTTCTAAAGGAATTACTAATTATTTGGATTCTAAAGTGAAGATCACGGTAACCCTTTAGTAAGGACTCAAGTGTTACCAAATCCATTGGAAGGAATTAATATACAAAACCTTACAAAACCCTCAAAATCTTACAATGACTTCAGTCAATATTAGAGTTATCATGCTTTTCACTTCAGAATACAGATTTAAATAATTAGTAATTCCTTTTGAAGGATTTGGTAATACTTGAGTCATTACTTGTGAATTTTAGAACTATACATTATGCATAGTAGTTCTTATAGTAGCCTAGTCCTCTGGGAGTTATGAAAAAGTTGTAGTTATTGATATAGCTAATAGTGAACTACCACATTTGACTATGCACTATTATTTACTAATTTCTTAATCAGAGTTTCTTGTTAGTTAGTAGTAGTTAATAGAGTGCTAATATTGCGTTACTCATTTGTTCCTGTGTAGTTATTCATTAATGATGGAACAGTGTTCTAAAGTGTTACCAAACTTTTTGTTAGTTAAAAATAATATAATAATATACAATATTTAAAATAAAATAAATAATTTTTTTTTTTTTTTTTTTTTTAAGTAAAAAAATTTGCTCGCTTTTTTATTAGCTAGTTACCAATGCAACATTTCTCAACTTGGCAAAATGAGTCCCAAATGGGCAAATTTTCAAAAATTAGTTACTGATATTTTCACATTCTTTGTTTAAATCAGAAAAAAAGTGACTGAGCTACAATAGCACCAAATCAACAACTAATATCTATAGGAAAAATATATAAATCACACACACACACACACACACACACACACACACACACACACATACATACATGCATATATATATATATATATATATATATATATATATATATATATATATATATATATATATATATTGCTCACCAAGAAAAAAAAATCTTACAGACCCAAAACTTTTGAACAGTAGTACAATGTTACAGAAGCTTTCTATTTCAGATAAATACTGTTCTTTGAACTTTCTATTCATCAAAGAATCCTAAAAGAAATGTTTTACACAACTGCTTTCAACATTTACAATAATCATAAATGTTTCTTGAGCAGCAAATTAGCATATTAGAATGATTTCTGAAGGATCATGTGACACTGAAGACTAGAGCAATGATGCTGAAAATGCTGCTTTGCATCACAGGAATAAATGACATTTTAAAATGTATTCAAATAGAAAACAGTTATTTTACATTTTAATAATATTTCACAATATTACAGCTTGTATAAATTTTAATAACAAAATAAAAAGCCCTGGTGAGCAGAAGAGACTATCTTTATAAATATATATAAATATACATATATACATATATATATATATATATATATATATATATATATATATATATATATATATATATGATATATACTATTGTTTGATTAACATTAATGAGATAGACATATATATATATTAATACCTAAGTTACAGACACACAGATCTACCAAAATAATGACACATATCAGATGTTGTTCCCCAACAGTTTCAATTAAGACAGATATTTTGAAATACCGTAATTCTGTGTATATGTGTATATGGATCGCGGCGCTGTCAGTCAGCACAAGTAAGATCATTTTCATGGACTAAGGACAGGTACTCCTCTCCAAAAATCATACAGAACCCAAAAAATTACTTGTTTTCCCTGTAGATCGAAATTATCCTGTGCGCATTCCAACTCATTTTACCAGCACGGGCCACATATATCACATTTTATATTGAGTTATGTATCTGCACAGTGAATTTAGCTTCACCCTGAAGTTGATGTAGCTATTAGCTTTGCTAATCCTCTCAAACAGCCTGCAGGATGGCTGATTAGAATTGTCCCCAAAGAACCGATTTATTGACCTAATTAGCAAACGGAATTGGGGTGATTATTTTGCACGTAAAATGTTGTTCATGATAAACAAAGATTATGATGATAGCTCTAAAGATTTCCACAGTTTAAATGTTGGTAATTACCCTGTTCCAATCTACCTCAGCAGAGCTGTGCGGAGAGTTCCGTTAGCATAATAGATGGGGATTATCAATGTCTTCTGTAGTTACACTGCGTACTGCTTTATGGTGGTTATTTTACTCTAAAGTTATAGGGAATCCACCATACTAATTTTACTCCAATTGATTAGCAATGATTAAGAAACGTATTTGGAGTTATTTTTTGTTTTCTTCCTGTTCTCCTCCAACTGTCCTGTGAAATGTGACTGGTGATCTCTATCAAGGCATAAATATTCCCTCAAGGTTCCTATAAAGACATAAAGTGGTGAGCTTGTGCAAATTGGTAGCCTCTCTTTCTAGTTGTAGTGGAGAAGTAAACCAATCATACAGTATAAAGTTATTTCAGCTGCATATAGATTGGAAGCAGTGAAGCTTCGCAAGGAAGCTACATGTCTTACAGATGTTTTTATGGCATGCATCCGCAAGCTTATCGCTCACTTGAAAGTTTCATGACATTCAAATGTTGCATATTTCATATGCCGCACGGCCAGTCACAGCATTCTACAGCGTTTTGATCTTGGAGGCCATCAGTCTGACATTACCCAGTAGAACAGCTACAAGTGCAGCCTCATTCTGCTCAGGTTCACTCTAATTGTGTCTGACTCTGGCTTGAATAAATGCAACTGATATCATTGCGTAATGGCGATGCATTATTCACTATAGATCTTTAGGAGAGGACTAGTCTGGGTCATCATCTTGTTTGCAGTGGTTTCCTGTGGTTAAGTAGTTCCTCTGGTAAATTATTAATTGCTAAAAGGACTAGATCCCTGCAGGCAGTATCACTGAGTCAAAACAGTGGGTAGTATCATGTTTTTTTCAATTAATATGACATATCATATTGTGCATTGTGAAATGTACTGTACACACACACAAATGTCTGGTTCACTGTCTTTTTGGGGACTTTCCATAGACGTAATGGTTTTTATACAGTATAAACTGTATCTTCTATCCCCTTACACTAACCCTACCCCTAAACCTACCTATCACACAAAATGTTTTGCAATTTTACATTTTCAAAAAAACTCATTCTGTATGATTTATAAGCTTGTTTCCTCATATGTGAGTTAGTGTGCATTCAGGTTGAAGTCCCCACCAGGATAGAAAGAGGCATGGACTTCACTAGACCCCTGAAGGTGTGCTGTGGTATCTTGCACCAAGATGTTAGCAGCAAATCCTTTAAGTCCTGTAAGCTGTGAGGTGGGTCCTCCATGAATCGGACTTGATTGTTCAGCACATCCCACAGATGCTCTATTGGATTGAGATCTGGGGAATTTGGAGGCCAAGTCAACACCTCAAACTTGTTGTTGTGCTCTTCAAACCATTCCTGAACCATGTTTGCTTTGTGGCAGGGCGCATTATCCTGCTGAAAGAGGCCACAGCCACATCCACATGGATGGCAGGACCCAAGGTTTCCCAGCAGAACATTGGCCAAAGCATCACACTGCCTCTGCCGGCTCGCCTTCTACCCATAGTGCATCCTGGTGTCATGTGTTCCCCAGGTTCCCCGGCCATCCATGTGATGTAAAAGAAAACATGATTCATCAGACCAGGCCACCTTCTTCCATTGCTCCGTGGTCCAGTTCTGATGCTCACATGCCCACAGTTGGCGCTGTCGGAGGTGGACAGGGGTCAGCATGAGCACCCTGACTGGTGTGCGGCTATGCAGCCCCATACGCAACAAACTGCGATTCACTGTGTATTCTGACACCTTTCTATCAGAACCAGCGTTAACTTCTTGAGCAATTCAAGCTACAGTACCTCATCTGTTTGATCAGACCACACAGGCCTTCGCTCCCCACATGCTTCATTTAGCCTTGGCTGCCCATAACCCTGTCACCGGTTCACCACTGTTCCTTCCTTGGACCACTTTTGATAGATACTGACCACTGCAGATCAGGAAAACCCCACAAGAGCTGCAGTTTCGGAGATGCTTTGACCCACTTGTCAAACTCGCTCAAATCTGTACACTTTACACTTATTTTTCCTACATCTAAGTGTTAAAGAGTGCAGTAATAAAGAGATAATTAGGGTTATTCACTTCACCTGTCAGTCATAATGTTATACATATATATATACACACTCACCTAAAGGATTATTAGGAACACCTGTTCAATTTCTCATTAATGCAATTATCTAATCAACCAATCACATGGCAGTTGCTTCAATGCATTTAGGGGTGTGGTCCTGGTCAAGACAATCTCCTGAACTCCAAACTGAATGTCAGAATGGGAAAGAAAGGTGATTTAAGCAATTTTGAGCGTGGCATGATTGTTGGTGCCAGACGGGCCGGTCTGAGTATTTCACAATCTGCTCAGTTACTGGGATTTTCACGCACAACCATTTCTAGGGTTTACAAAGAATGGTGTGAAAAGGGAAAAACATCCAGTATGTGGCAGTCCTGTGGGCGAAAATGCCTTGTTGATGCTAGAGGTCAAAGGAGAATGGGCCAACTGATTCAAGCTGATAGAAGAGCAACTTTGACTGAAATAACCACTGCGTTACAACCGAGGTATGCAGCAAAGCATTTGTGAAGCCACAACATTCACAACCTTGAGGCGGATGGGCTACAACAGCAGAAGACCCCACCGGGTACCACTCATCTCTACTACAAATAGGAAAAAGAGGCTACAATTCGCACAAGCTCACCAAAATTGGACAGTTGAAGACTGGAAAATGTTGCCTGGTCTGATGAGTCTCGATTTCTGTTGAGACATTCAGATGGTAGAGTCAGAATTTGGCATAAACAGAATGAGAACATGGATCCATCATGCCTTGTTACCACTGTGCAGGCTGGTGGTGGTGGTGTAATGGTGTGGGGGATGTTTTCTTGGCACACTTTAGGCCCCTTATTCCCAATTGGGCATCGTTTAAATGCCACGGCCTACCTGAGCATTGTTTCTGACCATGTTCATCCCTTTATGACCACCATGTACCCATTCTCTGATGGCTACTTCCAGCAGGATAATGCACCATGTCACAAAGCTTGAATCATTTCAAATTGGTTTCTTGAACATGACAATGAGTTCACTGTACTAAAATGGCCCCCAAAGTCACCAGATCTCAACCCAATAGAGCATCTTTGGGATGTGGTGGAATGGGAGCTTCGTATCCTGGATGTGCATCCCACAAATCTCCATCAACTGCAAGATGCTATCCTATTAATATGGGCCAACATTTCTAAAGAATGCTTTCAGCACCTTGTTGAATCAATGCCACGTAGAATTAAGGCAGTTCTGAAGGCGAAAGGGGGTCAAACACAGTATTAATATGGTGTTCCTAATAATCCTTTAGGTGAGTGTGTATATATATATATATATATATGTATGTGTGTGTGTGTGTGTGTGTGTGTGTGTGTGTGTGTGTGTGTGTGTGTGTGTGAACGCTGATGATATATGTTTTGAGTTCAAAAACAGACATATGAAACACATCCATGGCACCCTTGATTTTTATTTTTAGCTTTAAAATCTACTTGATATTATGCTGTAACTAGCCGAGAACGTGCTTGTTCCATTTACCAAAATAAATATCTGAGACAGAGAATGTTCCATGTGACAGTGTCAGGGGGATCATCTTCTCTTGAACCCTGATGACTCACACATGTGTAGAGAGAGAGAGAGAGAGAGAGAGAGAGAGAGAGAGAGAGAGAGAGAGAGAGAGAGAGAGAGAGAGAGAGAACGCTGTTCAAAGCCACAATCTCCCCTGACAACAAACAAGAGTTTCGTATGTTCAGAAGAATTCCATTCCTTCTAAAACTGCTACAGGGAATAACTAATGCATTCTCTGGATCTGAATGAGTGGGCAACCATAACTAACTATAAAAAGTCAGCTTTGTTGTTATTCATATTTTGATATGCTGAGAGACGTGCGGTGCCTGCTGTAGCAAGGCTGTCATAAGTCACTGTCTGCCTCCTATTTAGCTCATGCATCTGTTGCATTAACCCTCAATTATTTGATATTTTTTTGCATGCTAATATCGCTAGCACGTACCGGAACAAACACTCCCCTGGTCTCCAGATTTCTAGTTAATCAGCCCAGATGGTGATTCTGACCATGGTCATTTAATCGTTATGTTTACGAGTCTGCTCATGAGGAAAACAGTAGCACGCCCCTGAGATGGAGAGCAGGGCCCAGCAGTGGTTATTCTTGGAGAGCGAGAGACACTCATTAGGCAAGAAGGAATATGAGTGGCACAGCTAGTGTGCCACTGAGCCCCAAGTCCAAACCTTCCTCCACCAATTACGGATCTGCCAGTGTGAGTGAGTGAGTGAGTGAGTGAGGATATGTATAAGAAAAGGCCCTTCTGAATTTTAAGTGTGTGTGCGCACATGCACAACCAAACTGACTGTTTCTATGCCAACATAAATTACTTTCTGCTCTGTAATTGTGTTCCAGACAGATTGCGTTCTAAGACAGACGGGTGAGACTTATGAGAACATGTCCATGTCACATTTTGCAAAAAAAAATAAATAAATAAAAATAAAAGTCACGAAATTACAGTTTGCAGGAAGAGAAAGAAGCCTGTTTTAGGACCATCAGGATTTTTTGAACTGAGACATTGTTTTCATGACACCCAAATTCCCATTACCGTAAGGCATTCGTAATGTTATTTTCAGTGGTAATCATTAGGTGAGATGTATTTTTCTAAAGTAATTGGTAACACTTTACATTAAGGTTCCCTTTGTAAAGGGTTTATTAGTCATTAACAAACACCTTTATAACTCATTTACAAATGCATTATAGATAATTGATAAGCAGTTATAACTGCATGAATAAAAAAGGTTACTTTAACGCAACACCTGCCAAACAGTGAGCCCTTTTTAACTCAGTTGTTATAAATGCTTAATAAATGTATTTATTCACACTTATTTAACTCAAAACCAGATTCCTGATTTATTTCATGATGCAGCAAAAATTGTCTTAGTGAGACTGAAGTGTGCTGTATTTGTGGTTTTCTCATTGATATCTCATGACTGACACCTTTCTTAAAATGTCCTTACCAGAAGTTACAGTCTTACCCATGATATTCCACAAAAAGCTCATGCCTATCCACAGCAGTGTATAAAAAAAAAAAAAAAGTTTTCTTGCTTATCAAATGAAATTATCACACTTTATTTGCTTATCAAGATGAAATTATCACACTTATATATATATATATATATATATATATATATATATATAAATATTTATATATATATATATATATATATATATATATATATATATATATATATATAATATATTACACTCACCTAAAGGATTATTAGGAACACCTGTTCAGTTTCTCATTAATGCAATTATCTAATCAACCAATCACATGGCAGTTGCTTCAATGCATTTAGGGGTGTGGTCCTGGTCAAGACAATCTCCTGAACTCCAAACTGAATGTTAGAATGGGAAAGAAAGGAGATTTAAGCAATTTTGAGCGTGGCATGGTTGTTGGTGCCAGACGGGCCGGTCTGAGTATTTCACAATCTGCTCAGTCACTGGGATTTTCACGCACAACCATTTCTAGGGTTTACAAAGAATGGTGTGAAAAGGGAAAAACATCCAGTATGCGGCAGTCCTGTGGGCGAAAATGCCTTGTTGATGCTAGAGGTCAGAGGAGAATGGGCCGACTGATTCAAGCTGATAGAAGAGCAACTTTGACTGAAATAACCACTCGTTACAACCGAGATATGCAGCAAAGCATTTGTGAAGCCACAACACGCACAACCTTGAGGCGGATGGGCTACAACAGCAGAAGACCCCACCGGGTACCACTCATCTCCACTACAAATAGGAAAAAGAGGCTACAATTTGCACAAGCTCACCAAAATTGGACAGTTGAAGACTGGAAAAATGTTGCCTGGTCTGATGAGTCTCGATTTCTGTTGAGACATTCAGATGGTAGAGTCAGAATTTGGCATAAACAGAATGAGAACATGGATCCATCATGCCTTGTTACCACTGTGCAGGCTGGTGGTGGTGGTGTAATGGTGTGGGGGATGTTTTCTTGGCACATTTTTGGCCCCTTAGTGCCAATTGGGCATCTTTTAAATGCCACGGCCTACCTGAGCATTGTTTCTGACCATGTCTATCCCTTTATGACCACCATGTACCCATTCTCTGATGGCTACTTCCAGCAGGATAATGCACCATGTCACAAAGCTTGAATCATTTCAAATTGGTTTCTTGAACATGACAATGAGTTCACTGTACTAAAATAGCCCCCACAGTCACCAGATCTCAACCCAATAGAGCATCTTTGGGATGTGGTGGAACGGGAGCTTTCGTGCCCTGGATGTGCAACCCACAAATCTCCATCAACTGCAAGATGCTATCCTGTCAATATGGGCCAACATTTCTAAAGAATGCTTTCAGCACCTTGTTGAATCAGTGCCACATAGAATTAAGGCAATTCTGAAGGTGAAAGGGGGTCAAACACAGTATTAGTATGGTGTTCCTAATAATCCTTTAGGTCAGTGTATATATATATATATATATATATATATATATATATATATATATATATATATATATATATATATATATATATATATATATATATATATAAACCTCAGTTTTAACTTATGGTAAGGGACATTTTAAGAAAGGTGTCAGTCATGAGATATCAATGAAAACCACATACAGCACACTTCAGTCTCACTAAGACAATTTTTGCTGCATCATGAAATAAATCAGGAATCTGGTTTTGAGTTAAATAAGTGGGAATAAATACATTTATTAAGCATTTATAACGTGAGTTAAAAAGGGCTCACTGTTTGGCAGGTATTGTGTTAAAGTAACCCTTTTTATTCATGCAGTTATAACTGCTTATCAACGATCTATAATGCATTTGTAAATTAGTTATTGGTCATTAATGAACACCTTTATAAACCTTTTACAAAGGGAACCTTAATGTAAAGTGTTACCAAGTAATTAAAAATACCTTACAATTTAAATATCATTGTTTTTTCTGTAGATTAAGTAGAAGTATTACTATTATTATTACTGTAAAACAAAAATGCATACAAATTTGGAATCAATAGATGCTTCTCAATTTAAATGTTTGTTTTCAGTATTTTTTATTTTTGTTTACTTGAATTTTTGCATTTGATTTTTATATACAAAATTTGTAGTTTGAAAAAAATCACTCATGCCTGCATTTATGTGATAATATTGCAAAATATTAGAATTTAAAATTATTACTATTTTTTACTTTTTTTCAGTATCATTACTCCAGTCTTCAATGTCACATGATCCTTCAGAAATCATTCTAATATGATGATTTGGTGCTCACGAAACATTTCTGATTATTGAAAAAGCCGTGCTGCTTAATTTTTATGTAGAAACCATAATACACTTTTTTTTTTTTTTTTTATTATTTGATGAATAGAAAGTTCAAAAGAACACCAAGAACATAATTTATTTATATATAAACAAGTCTAATTTTTAGACAATTAAAATATAAAGATAGTTATGAACAGTCATTCCTGTCTGTGATGATGGACATTCACACAGCACCCATAATGAAAATGTCCACCTGCGATCATAGATACAGTATGAATGGTCATATCTAATGTATTGCCCTTGGGAGCTTAAAAAAAGCTGAGTCGGATATGTCCTTGACAGGTTTAGTGAATATTCCTCAGATTGGGTGGTCCTCTGACAGAATCCGCTTTATTAAAAGAGTTTATTTAAAGAGGTTACTTTTTTTTTTTTTCACAATGTCCTTTCGCTCCCATCGGCTGCTGTCAAAACTCCTTTAAGACTCTCTGATCAGCAGGCTTCTGTGCTCCGACCAGAGAGCAGCAGCCTTAAATTATTCACCAGAAACTCAGGCTCTGCCTTTTAATGGGCAAATATTGAGGCAGCGGATAGGTAGAGAGGATTCTGGGAGCTTCGGAGGAGTGCAGAGAGAGAGAGAGAGAGAGAGAGAGAGAGAGAGCAATATTAAATGAAAGAAATGCTGTCTCATGGCTTTTCTTTCTGCGCTGTCTCCCCTCTAGTGAACTGTAGGGAAGCACACATGAGTTACTCTTTATTTGGGATGTAACTCATCCTGTCAACACTGGCGTGGGCCAAACCAGCTCATGAGTACATTTAACCCTCTGCACCGCGTATGATAAAATTATGCCAACCTCTACAGATTTTGCTATAGTGTTCTTAATATGAAATTGTAGATGTATTTGTGGCTATGTACAAACCTGATTCCAAAAAAGTTGGGACACTGTACAAGTTGTGAATAAAAACAGAATGCAATCACGTGGAAGTTTCAAATTTCAATATTTTATTCAGAATACAACATAGATGACATGTCAAATGTTTAAACTGAGAAAATGTATAATTTTAAGGGAAAAATAAGTTGATTTTAAATTTCATGGCATCAACACATCTGAAAAAAGTTGGGACAAGGCCATGTTTCCCACTGTGTGGCATCCCTTCTTTTTATAACAGCCTGCAAACATCTGGGGACTGAGGAGACAAGTTGCTCAAGTTTAGGAGTAGGAATGTTGTCCCATTCTTGTCTAATACAGGTTTCTAGTTGCTCAACTGTCTTAGGTCTTCTTTGTCGCATCTTCCTCTTTATGACGCGCCAAATGTTTTCTATGGATGAAAGATCTGAACTGCAGGCTGGCCATTTCAGTACCCGGATCCTTCTTCTACGCAGCCATGATGTTGTAATTGATGCAGTATGTGGTCTGGCATTGTCATGTTGGAAAATGCAAGGTCTTCCCTGAAAGAGACGACATCTGGATGGGAGCATATGTTGTTCTAGAACTTAGATATACCTTTCAGCATTGATGGTGCCTTTCCAGATGTGTAAGCTGCCCATGCCACATGCACTCATGCAACCCCATACCATCAGAGATGCAGGCTTCTGAACTGAACGCTGATAACAACTTGGGTTGTCCTTGTCCTCTTTAGTCCGGATGACATGGCGTCCCAGTTTTTCACTTTGCCACAGTCCATTTTAAATGAGCCTTGGCCCAGAGAAAACGCCTGCACTTCTGGATCATGTTTAGATATGGCTTCTTTTTTGACCTATAGAGTTTTAGCCAGCAGCGGCGAATGGCACGGTGGATTGTGTTCACTGACAATGTTTTCTGGAAGTATTCCTGAGCCCATGTTGTGATTTCCATTACAATAGCATTCCTGTATGTGATGCAGTGCCGTCTAAGGGCCCGAAGATCACGGGCATCCAGTATGGTTTTCCGGCCTTGACCCTTACGCACAGAGATTGTTCCAGATTCTCTGAATCTTTGGATGATATTACGCACTGTAGATGATGATAACTTCAAACTCTTTCCAATTTTTCTCTGAGAAACTCCTTTCTGATATTGCTCCACTATTTTTGGCCGCAGCATTGGGGGAATTGGTGATCCTCTGCCCATCTTGACTTCTGAGAGACACTGCCACTCTGAGAGGCTCTTTTCATACCCAATCATGTTGCCAATTGACCTAATAAGTTGCAAATTGGTCCTCCAGCTGTTCCTTATATGTACATTTAATTTTCTGGCCTCTTATTGCAACCTGTCCCAACTTTTTTGGAATGTGTAGCTCTCATGAAATCCAGATTTTTCCATGGCTTTTATTGTCCCTTTAAGGCGGCATCCATTTAATAATTAAAATAAAAAAAATAAAAAATAAATGTACACCCTGTTATTATTGCATCCTGTTAATGTATAACAATACAAATAGTAAGGTACAAATAGTATGTATCTGTCAAAATAAAGTATAAATTACATGTAATTACTATTTATATTGCAAAGAACTGCTACTTTTATAGGGTGCAAATAGAATATATCACTATTTTCACTTAGTAAATAGCATCTACAGCTATTTGCACTAAGTGTAAATATCATGTATCGCTATGAAAATGTTATTTTCATTTAGTGTAAATAGAATCTATTTCTATTAACATGGTGTAAATACAGTACTTTCATTAATCTGATATGCTACTCCACATAGGAAGAACAGACATGCCAACTAGTTACTAATCTCATACAGACACATAGCTGAAGCAGACTGATATCGTCTTGGTCTGGAGCGAGGTTTAAGTGATGTAAAATAAGCAGGGTAGTCTGAAATCTGCTCTAAATGGCTCTCAATTAGAGCATACTGCAGTTCCATTTTTCACCACAGACATTGGAAATTTGTGGGGCGCTATAGAGCTGAGGAGGACTCTGAGACCGGCTGCCCCGCTTCCCAGACAGCAACATAGTGTCTGCCCAGATCCGGGCCACATCTGGTACATGTGGATTCCACGTGTACCGGATCTGGGCGACACTCGTATGGACAGTGACTCGATAAAAGATGGACGATGCCCCTTCATTATCTTCCAGTGAAGAAAAGTGAAGCCGCCAATGTCCGAATATGGCGCTGACATCTTGCGCTGATTTGGGACCTGCGTCTGCGCAGTAGTGACCTCCGGACCTGAGTCTGCACAGTAGAGAGGAGGAAGTAGAGCCACGATATCAAAACACCGCCCACACTCCTGCAGTATCTGTTAGTACAGTTTACTGCAGAGTAACTCATTATGTCGGTGTGAAATAAACAGTTATGGAAATGTAGAAATTAAAGCTAAGCTCCAATCTCATCCTGAAAATCCAGAAAAAAGTCAGTTGGTGCCTCAGTGACAACTTCGCTCAGAGAAGTCAATCTCAGCTGTCAATCATGACTTCACAACCCCATTTTTATAGCATCAAATAACTAACTAAAACCAAACTTATTTAATAAACAAACACTTGAACTTACACCAGCGTGATAAAACCTAAAATGACAGAAACCATCTTTGGAAAAAATTTATTTAAAGTGTAATTTGATTTAGTTTGTCTCACGTCCCATTAGAATACACGGAGGGGGCGGAGTTTATGAGCTATACTGGGACCAACCACCTAGGGACAATCAAGACACTTTGGCTTCACTTTTCAGGATGCATGCGGCACACTTGGCGACACTATGTTGCTGTCTGGGTTAGTATCAAGATACATGCCAGCCAAATCCATAGGCTAAATTTGAATAAATCCTTCTAAAATTATGACTTAAAATAGTCTAGGAAATGTCTCAGACAGCACGCAAAGTTGAGCTCTCATTCATGCCTTCCTGTGCTTGAATGGACAAATTCAAAATTATGTCAAAAAATGCCTGTCTCTGCAAGTATCATAATAAACATAGGTGGTTATGTCTTAAGTAAGCGCAAACACAAAATGCATGATCCATGCGTGCATTCAGCCTTAAAGTGACAGCATCCTAACGATCCTGCTACTGTCTGTGTTTTTAATGTTAATCGAACAACAAAGGACAAAGAAAAAAAAATCACTAACTGCCCTACAACTTTAAAAATATGAAGACTATGCAGTGTTATTTATTTGATTGGCCTACTTAATTAAATTTCTGTAGGCTACCTGAAAACTATTAGACTTGTATTTGATTGTTTGTTCTTATTGTATTACTAACTGTTTACTTGTCTTTAAAAATGTATGCTATTAAGTGAAGTTCACAAATGTAATTTCAGGAGGAGTGAACCCATCTAATCTTTTAATTAACTGCTGGAGCATATAAGCAGCCATTCACCTTGCTCTGGCATCAGCTGTTTTGGCATCCCTCCACCTCCCCAACTCCACCAACATAATTTAGGCATCTTGTTACCATACTCATCATCCAAGCATTAGTAGTCCCACTGGGGTGTATATCTAAGCTTGGGTTAAAGCTGCTTCCTCGAGCCCTTCCACTGACAGCCACACATAGGCTACTCCTCAAAACATTAGATTCATCCACGCTGAGGAACTTTAAAGCCACAAAATAAAATAAAAAATATTCTAAATTACTGTAACAATGATGCCTTAAAATAAAGTGTAACCTTTTTATTTTGGGGGGGAACTATTTCAAATTTCTCATAGTGTGATATGAGCCTATTGGGCATGTTTGTACATTTCTGCAGATAGTACATTATTTGATCTTCTTCAAAACCGTGTGAGTTGCATTGCTGCCTACTGTCTATTTAGGCAGCTGCCTAACATTTTAACATTTATGAAACCTCTTATATGACTGATTTGGAACACAAGAGGAAAGATGTGATACTTTAATGAGCATAAATATGGCACAAACAAAAATTATAAAACGGTCTGTTTTTGATCTTTAATTATTACATTTATTTATATGATTTATTTTTATAAATACTTTTAAACAAAAGATTATGAGTACACTTACAATCAACATTTCTCTTTCTTCATCTGCCATCTTAGATTTTTTTCCCCCACTCGCTTGTCACAGTGCATTATAAAAATTGCCTTCTACTTGTGTGTCTGCCTTAGAATTTGGCCAAAACAAGGATGCAGCATCTCAGGATGCAGCATAATTAAGTCGCCTACCTTCATGTGGAGAGACGAGCCTGTGATGCCTTAAAACACTGCATGCGTAAGCAGCTCACTAGGTTTTAGAACAAAGCAAAATTGTGTTATATGCCTGTTTCTCTGTATGTGTGCAGAATTACATATGTGTGAGATGAAACGACTCCAGACTAGAGACTGTGGAAATTTATGTTTAATCCCCCTCGAGTTGCAAATACTGTGTCAAATAATATTAATCTTGAGGTCCAGTTGCTCGCCATGTAGTTGAAACTGCAGGCAGCCGGTCTTTGATGAGTCTATCGGTGGTTTAGTGTTTCTGTAACATCACAGACAGGCGAAGAGAAACCCTGTGCATATCCACCGCACTCCTGGAGACCTGCATTATTCAGTTCTGAAGTCTTCAAAGAACTTAAAGCCTGTCCACAAATCCACAAGCAAGCAGTTCAGTACCTCGAAATATCCTTTAAAAATGCACAAGGAACTCCTGGGATTTATTCAAGAAGAAAAAAAAGTTCCCGACAACATTGTTTCTAAATATAATTATGCAACAAACTGTTCGATTTTTCTCTGCCACACAACACGCCAGCAAAACGTTTTCTGCTACTGCAGGGATATTTGTTTTAAGTTGACAGCATTTTTGAAAATAATTTGTTTGAAATTCTTTTGAGCAAGATAACAGGCAAACCGAATTAAAACAGAGAGGTGTGTAATTCATATTCCACTCGAAGCTAGAGGTGTCCTCCCGGTTTTGCTCTGCTATTAATCACTGCTTTGCATTTAATGTGAGACGGGGCCATAGACAGGTGAAATACTAATTAGATTGTTGAACACACTCAGTCCTGTCATGGTCATGGACATTCACAAAGCATCCATACTGAAAATGGCCACCTGTGTTCCCTTGCCCTTGAAGTACCAAACAGAGTATAAGGTAGAATAGAATAGAATAGAATAGAATAGAATAGAATAGAATAGAATAGAATAGAATAGAATAGAATCTATATTTCCATGACTCACATGATGTCACTATACCACAGCAGCTCACAAAGTTTTCAGGATAGCTGGTGAAACCCTGAATTTCCTCAGCTGGCGCAGGTGGTACAGTCTTTGCCTGGCTTTTTTCACCTGTGTCTGAATGTGAGCAGTCCAGGTCAGGTCCTCGGAGATGTTTACACCCAGGTACTTGAAGCTGCTCACTCTCTCTACTGGTGACCCACTGATCATGAGGGGGGAGTATTTATTGTCACATCATGGTTATTGTTAGGTTTCTTGTGTTTTAGTTTGGTTTTCCTTAAATGCATGAATGTTTCGCCAATCATTATTACATAGTCAGGTCTTTAGCAACCCGGATCTATATCTAACACTGATGGATCTCTATATGTTGAGATAATATAAAACGTCTCGGTTATGTATGTAACCTTAGTTCCCTAAATAGGGAACGAGACGCTGCGTCACCACTTTGGGAATGCCTCTGCGTGATTATGTTGTGAAGCAACATATGAAATTATGAAATCAGTCCAATGGAGTGACAGAACGTCATGGGCTGGTGACGTCATCCACCAGGAAATTATAAAGCACCAAACACAGTCAGCTTCTGGATAGGCTGAAGCAAGACGATCGCGGGGATGCAGGGAGTATGGCAGGGTGACGCAGCATCTCGTTCCCTATTCAGGGAACTAAGGTTACATACATAACCAAGACGTTCCCTTTCAAGGGAACTTGCGCTGTGTCACCGCTTTGGGAACGAGAATACCCACATCCCCATAGGAGCCAGATGCCCGCCCGTGTAACATTATCTATGGAACGAGCACCCGTGCCCCCGGAGTAGTGTTGAGGTTAAGTTTGTAAACCTACGAATGTATGCAAGGACGCATCACAGACTTCCTGCAGACTTCCTAAGAGGCAGCCATACTCCTCGTAGAGTGAGGATGCTGGGCCCCCTCTCGAGGGTGCCCCGAAACACACAAACAGCTGTTCAGTTCTGTTCAGGGCAGCTCTGTGGACATAAGCATCTAATGCCTGAACCGGGCAAAGCAGATTCAGTTTTTCCTGGTCTGATGTCTGAAAAGGAGGACAAAAGGCCTGTAGTACAACTGGTCTTACAGTATTAGTAGGAACCTTAGGAATATAGCCCAGTCTAGGGTGAAGGAAGGCCTTAACCATACTGGGCACAAATTCCAAGCACGAGGGTGCCACTGACAGTGCCTGAACATCCCCTTTTCTCTTTAGGGAAGATATAGCAAGCAGAAGGATTGTCTTTAGCGTGAGAAACTTATCAGGAACCTCTCCAGTCGGCTCAAAGGGAGCCTCAGAAAGGCCCTGTAATACAATGACCAGGTCCTATGCTGGCACCATTGTGAGAACCACAGGTCTTAGCCTCAAAGTGCCATGAAAGAAACAAGTAATTAGAGGGTGTCGCCCCAAGGATATATCACCCAAAGGTGTGTGGTAAGCTGTTAAGACCGCCACGTACACCTTTATTGTGCAGGGGCCTAACCCTGCTGAGAAACTTTCCTGCAGGAAGTCCAGCACTGCACTCACCGGGCAGTTAACTGGTTCGCACTGGTAATTTCCGCACCATGAAGTGAAAGGTTTCCCCTTCAGCACATAAAGTTTCCTCATGGAGGGAGCTCTGGAGTGTAGGATGGTCTCAACAACCTCGGGTGAGAGACTTGAACTTATGCGCTCCAAGCCCACAGTTTCCACCATGCTGGGCGGGGGTGAAGCTTCGACCCACTCGCCTGAGAGAGTGAGTCCCTCATTAATTGGAATCTCCAGCGGAGAGCCAGCTAGGAGAGACACCATGTCTGAGAACCATACTCGGGCCAGCCAGAACGGGGCTATTAATAACAGATGAGCCCCATCCTGGCAAACTCTCTCCAGAACTCCCGCAAGCAGAGCAATCGGGGAAAGGTGTATAGGGGTAGCTTCGGCCACTCCTGTACCATGGTGTCCAGTCCCGGAGGAGCTGGATAACCACAGGATCTCCGCCACCTCGGTGTGGAGTCTCCATTCCCCGGGCCTCAGCCCCTGCCTCGACAGGATGTCTGCTTCCTGGTTAGGTACCCTGGGATGAAACTGCTCTGATGGAAACATTTCCCTTGGGCCCACAGGAGGATCTGGTGTGCCACCTGTATAAGGGGTGTGTCCACAGACCCCCCTGAATATTATATATACGTACAGGTTACAGATGAGCCCGCTTCGCTACCGAATCCCAAACCATACCCAGATAAGTGGTTCTCTGTACTGGAGAAAGCACACTTTTCTTTGCATTGAGCCTCCACCCCAACTTTTGCATATGAGCAAGCACAACATCTCAATGCTGAACCACCATATGCTCTGTTACTAAAGATTAACCAATCGTTGATATAAATGAGTATGCGGGTGCCCTGCATGCGCCGCGGCACTACTGCAGCCCCCACACACTCCGTGAAAGCAGGGTGACAAAACTAGACCGAAGGGAAGCACCCAATATTGGTATGCTTCTCCCCCGAAAGCAGACCTCAGAGTGACCGCAATCCTTCTTTGGCACAATGAAGTAATGGCTGTAAAGCCCTGACTCCCTGCTGGAAGGAGGAACCCCTTTTTATAGCCTCCTTTCGCAGAAGAGTCTCTACTTCCTGTGTCAAAACCAGAGCCTGCTTCCGCAGGACCCATCAAGATATAATTGGCAGATGTTTCCACCAGAAAATCTCTAATGGTACCAGTCCCTCAAGACTGCCCTGAAGTGGCGAACTGGCAGGGAACAACTGGCCAGACTGCTCTAGGACCCTCTGTGGAGGGGGTGGGCTACCCTCGGGTGGTTCGCGAGACCTTTCTACGCCCCGATTATTGTGGCAGGGTTGGCAGAATGGCTTCCTGAGGGTACCATTTAATGAGGTGGACACTGCCTTCCTATGGAGGGGACCCTCAGAAACAGACATCGATATCGTCAGAAAGTACTAAGGGTACCAGTCTCTCGAGACTGGCCTCTGGTGTACCATGAACAACAGCAAGCACAATGCCCTGAAGCAGTGAACCGGCAGGAAATGACTGGCTTGACTGTTCTAAAAGGCCTCTTCAGGTGACTCACGAGGATCCTCTATGCCCCGACATTGCAACAGGGTTGGTAGAGCGGTCCCCTGAGGGCACCGAAGGGAGACAGGCACCGTATAATGAGGTGGACACCGCCTTCCTACGGAGGGGACTACCCTCAGAAGCCTGACATCAATGGCATCAGGATCAAGCCCTCTTCATGACAATAACGGTCCTCAGATCCACCTTGCCCTTAGAGGACTTCGCTCTTCTTCCACATTTTGGAATTATAAAGGACACAAAGTACTCAGAGCATGCTCTTATTATTAACATGGATTTTAGAAATAGTATTTCACATAGGCATCTACATTTTTTCAAGCCAAAAAGATATGATTTAATTTCTCAAAATTAAATACATTGAAAACCAATCAGACAGACTGAATATTCATATTAGAATCTAAAATGCAAAGAGAATCATGACATGAACATAAAGAGAGAAAGGGAATTAAATCCTGTGAGCTCAGATCCCTCCGCTTATAAATAAATTGTGGATACATAATCTATGTGTTGCCTCGGCAAACACCAGATCCAAGCCATTGATTCTTTATTGCAGACTACAATCTACGCACTGCCTTGGCAAACATGCAATCCGAGCCACTAGAATCTTTATAGCAGACTGCAATCTATGCGCTGCCTCAGCAAAACGCGCAATCCGCCTTATGTGCTTTTCTTACACATTTGGGAAATTTATGAATGAACAATTTCAGTCCAACGAGAGCTGACGCACATACATATGATTATTGCCTCTGCGCTTCACTCGGCGCGGAAGAAACCGCAAAGTGTGCTTCCAATCCTGAGATGAAACACTGGACCCGGCTGGTGAAGGCAGAGAAAGGGTGATGCCCGTCTCTAACCCCTCTGCCGGATCCATTCACGATCCCCACGACTGAAGCCTGAAGTGGGACCAAGCCGCGGGGAAGAGCGTTCAGCGGGAGGGCAGCGTTATCGTGGGCAGATGCTCACAATGCTCACAACCAGGTCCCTCAAGAGCTGTGTGAGCATGCTGCGCTCCCATACAAACAACACACATAGAGTGTGTATCCCCACCCATGATGTAGGGATGAACACACTTTCTGAGCTGTTGTTAGCACGCCATTTAACGTAAATGTGTATGCCACTCGTGTCAGTATAAATGTGTTTTTTTTGTTGTTGTTTTGTGTGTGGTGAAAATTCTTGTTTAGTATTCTTTTCACTAAGACAGACAAAAACACCAAACTGACAGACAATGACACATAGAGTGCTTGCTGAAAGCACAGAAGTTGACTGTGTTTGGTGCAGGTGTGCTTTATAATTTCCTGGTGGATGACGTCACCCACCCATGACATTCCGTCACTCCATTGGACTGATTTCTAGGTGCTTCACGACGCAATTACGCAGAGGCGTTCCCAAAGCGGTGACGCAGCACGAGTTCCCTTGAAAGGGAACTCTCCTTATATTAGAGTAACAACTACAGAAGAATAAAATAAAGCATTTGTTGTTACCTTTTGGAGCTTGGAAGGGTTCAGTTTCATTGTCCTCATCAGAGCTCATTCCCCAGTACATTCAGCATCTGGCTCATATTCATGATCTCAAACATATTCTCAAAACTATAATTTTCAACATCTCTTAGCTTCTTCATCAGATCCACTATCAAGTGACAGTGACACTAATATTTGATTCCGTTCAGTACTTGCTCTGCAGTAAATCGCTGAGCCATTTCAAGTTTTGATGATACTTCCTATTATTTTGTTTTCTGCCTGTGGTATGAGTGAAACATCACTTCATCATTACGTATCAGACATTGCACCTTGTGGAATAAAGGTGAATTGCACTTATTCAGTCATCAAAGATTAAATTATTGTTGTGCAGAATGAATGAATGAGGAGGAGGGTAGTGAATGACGTTCCGGGTCACTAAAGACCCAAGGAATGCATTTATGGGTTAATATCACCTGCGTTCCATTTAGTTTCCTTGTTTTCTTCTCTGTACTCCAGAGTATTTGCGAGTTTTGTCCATTTTGTTGTCCGGTATCATTTGTGTTATATGTGGTTGTGTTATTCTGAGTTCTCCTGTTTGGATTTAATTATTAAAGACTGTTTGTCTTTGAATATACACCATTGTGCACTTCACTAGCCATCGTTGCTGACACCAGTAGTGTATATAAAAAAAAATGTCTGCACTACATACCAGGCTGTCCTTGCAACATGATTATGATAAGGACTTTCTTTGGACCAGAGTGAATCATGCAGCATCTATTCTGCTGTGTAGGGAAATGGAGTTTGCAGAGTCATAATTTACAAGATACTTCTGAATGCTTATTAATGATCTTGTAAATGGACACGCCAGCAAAACTGCAGTGATAGATTCTGAGCAAGACCAAGCAACCACAGAATTAGCATATGTTTGAGTTTGTCTTAACATAAATCCTACATAATGGACTGCGTGGACTAATGTTGCAATTGCACTAATCCATAGAACTGTGTCCTTTCTTTCAAATGTCACACTGAGCATGCTGCACTAATCTGTCAGCATTTTAATACAGCTGCATTTCCTCAAGATGTTGCATGGTGACCTTAAAGGGATATTTCACCCAAAAATGAAATTACTGTCATTGTTTACCCCCCAATCATGTTGTTCCAAAATGCTATGACTTTTTCTTCCATACTTTTGAGCTCCGAAAATGCACCTTAAAATGTCATAAAAGTAGTTTGTACAATTCGTGCACAATTTTAATGGAATCATGTTTCCGACACAAAATAATAACAGTAAAAAAGTAACTGACTTTTTAGCTCACAATTATGACTTTGTCAAACTTGAGATACAAATTTGTAATTGCAAGTTATAAGGTAGAATTACTAGAATTATTAGAATATATAAACTCGCAGAAAACAAAACTTGCAATTGCGAGGGGGAAAAAAAATATTTATAACAAGTTATAAAGTCAAGTTATAAATTGAGATATACTGTATATGATAACACAATTCTGAAAAAAAGTTGACTCACAATTCAAACTTTATAACTTGCAATTGCTATGTCTCACAACTCGTGATATAAACTCACAATTCTGACTTTTTTTCCTCACAATTGTAAGTTTATATATCATAATTCTCCGAAAAAAAGTCAGATATGCGAGATGTAAACTCACAATTGCAAGAAAAATGTCTTATATTATTAAGACTTGTAATAAAATTTTACATTCATCTCACATCCATTCAGGTTTGGAACAACATGATGCTGAGTAAATGATGGCAGGATTCTCATTTGTGGGTCAGCTATTCCTTTAACCCTTAAATGCATGAATGTTTTGCCAATCATTATTACATATTTGGTCTTTAGCGACCCGGATCTATATCTAATACGGATGGATCTCTACCTGTCGCAATAATATAAAACTCTCCTGATATTAGAGTAACAATTACAGAAGAATAAAATAAAGCATATTTTGTTACCTTTTGGAGCTTGGAGGGGTTCAGCTTGATCAGATGTTTTATACCATCATCACTCATTCCCCAGTACATTCAGCATCTGGCTCATATTTGCCATTTCAAATGTTCTCAAAACTATTATTTTCAACATCTTCGAAATCAATATTTTGATCCCTGACAACTTTTTCACCAGATCCACCATCAAGTGACAGTGACACTAATATTTGATTGCGTTCAGTACTTGCTCTTGCTGATAATACTTCCTATTCTTTTGTTTTCTGCCTGCGGTAACTATGAGTGAAACATCACTTCATCATTGTGTGAGACATTGTCACCTTGTGGAGTTAAGCTGAATTGCATTTATTCAGTCATAAAAAATATACTTACACTGTTACACACCTCGGGTCGTTAGCGACCCTATACAATTTTTACCAAAAAAAAAAAAGAATTATGGGAAAACAGGCATTTTTTTAAATAATTTAATTTTTTTCTTGTTATATTGTTTATAATGAATTGATTGAGGGATACTAAGAAGGTTGATGTCTAACTAAAAAAATTAATTAGAATGATGGTAGTGAATGATGTCCCGGGTCACTAAAGACCTGAAGTATGTGTTTAAGGATTAAATGCTAAAGAGGCTGTTATTGTATTTAAAAAAACAAAAAACAAAGAAACAGTGCAAAGCCTCAGTTACCTTTTAACAAGGAAATATCCTACCTCCTGCTAGTCAGCTCCTTGTCAGCTTAATTTTATGTGCATAGACCTTTTGTAGTGATACTGTCAGGGTTTGCTTTCATAGTGTCAAGCACATGCCACAGGCCAAGCAATGTAGGAGAAAGCCTGCAGTTATTCTGACAAGCCTAAACTCCCTTTGGGCACAAGTTAGAGATAACCTTGAAAGCAGACTGTCAAAAGACATCCTGGCGTATGACCTATTAAAAAACATCCGGCTGCATTATTTTCCCAAACAGGAAAAACAACACAGCTGAGTATTATGAATGCAAACATGTGACACCTTGGTGTGCTCAGATGGAGATAACTGCAGTCATGAATGCGTCACTGGCCTCAGTGTGGAGGAAAAACGACACAAGTAATGTAAATGAAGGACACACGTGTCCGTGCACACACAGCCCAGAAGGCGGGCGAGGCGGATGGCATCGCGCTGTGAAAGGGCTTGTTAAGGGCTAATACAAAAGTAGATTCAATAAGGGAGCTCATCTCCTTAATATACAGAGCAAGATACAAGATACACAGGCTCTGTAGGGAGGATAAGAGAAATGGCAGGAAGACAACAGAGGGGTGAATGGAATGAGCACAGGGAGGGGAGGTGCAGAGAGAGCTAGAGAATGAGCAAAAGTTTGGACAAATCAAACGGACACTTTATATGTTCAGAACAGCATAATAGCATTCTAACTATGTTATTTACGTCTGTTTTATTATTTTTGAAAGAAGTGTCTTGTGCCCACCAAGGCTGCAATTATTTGATTTAAAAATACAGTAAAAACTATTTATTTATTATTTCTTCCCTGAGTAAAATTTCAGCATCATTACTCAGTCTTCAGTATCTTTATTATAATCAATTTTGAAAACTACGGAAGAGGATTAGGGCCACGTAATAATACAAAAAATAAAACCATCTTGAGATTAAAGTCATTATATATAAATATATATGCATTGAGAAAAGAAAATTTGAAATACAATGTCGAGAATAAAATCATTAAATTGAGAATAAAGTCCTTGTGTTTCTAGAAAAAAAAAAAAACGTTAAAATTCGGGGATAAAGTCTAAATAAAATGTTGAAAATAAACTAAATTAAATTGAGAATAAGGCTGTTACGAGAAAAAAAACCTCAAAAAGTCTAAATAAAATACGCATTAGATCAGTGTCATGTTCATTGCATACTTATAGAGAACATGACAGAGCTGGATCACTTTGTCAAGCTATATTTAAGGCTTTCTTTCAATAACAGAAATACAATCAGCTTTAGCTAATTATAACCAAATAATAAGTAGCACACAAACTTTTAAAGGAAAAAGAACAGTCCAATTTGTGCGAAGTTCTCGCTTTTGTCCAACATGAAATAACCACCAGTGGACAAATGCAAAGATCTCGACGTTTTATTTAGTCTTTTTTCATCTTTAAACAAAATACATCTATACAGTGTTGTATTCAGTAAATAAGCTAGTATTCTTAACATAAAAACAGTATGATTGAGAGCACACATCATTGGAAATGGGAAGAGAGGAAGATTTGGGGAGAAAAAGAAATGGTAGAAGAAAAAATTAAAGAGGGAGGAGAGCAGTGGTATTTGAACATGTATGCAGTGATAGCACAAAAGATTGCGTGGATGGAGGGAACAGATCAAAGTTGTTGGACGGCAAAACGGCTAAAGGCTTTTCAGTGCCAGATGGCTCTGGTGTCGCTGACCAGATCAGTTGCTATAAATGGAACAGGTACCCAACAGGTCTGAACAAACACATGGATGGCTTAGCCGTGCATAGCTGAATGCAATTCAGTTACAGACACATAGCCCCTAACATTGTTTTAAAGAGGTTTTGAGTTGTTCAGTGCTAAAGTGGATTGAGAAGACACATATTGTGTGAAGTAGCCTATGTGATGCAGTGTTTTCTCGCAGTGTTTAACACCTTGCACCCCCTCACCCTCCACTTTGGCACAGTGTTGTTGATAACCCTCGGATGTGCCAATGTAAACAGTCGTCTAGCATTATGAGTAACTGTGAAGAACTTTGTTTTGTGGTTTCATAGTATGAGAGTGTTATATTGGCTCCTGTTTTTGGCCCAAGCGATATGTGGCAAGGGCGTTAGCACTATTATTGCCTGATTACCACATCAGTACTCATAACCAATATAAATGTGTCAAAATAGACTGGAAATATATTAAATACAAAGTAAACAACTCACCTACTCTTTCGGTTACATCCAAACTGGAATGAACTAACTTGGAATGATAATCAGTGAGTGAGCTGTTTTTTAGTAATCTCTCAGTCCGGTTAAAATAAAAATTGCCTCGCTTTCAAGTCATGAGTGAGGACTTCAACTAAACCTCATAGGATGTTGAGTTGGAATGACAAACGACAGTTGTAAAGTGAAAAACCAACAGTGTATTTACAATGTCACAACATACTGAAACTAGAAAACCTCAGGATGTTAAAGTGTAACTAAACCCCTGATCACAGCCTAACTCCACCCACTAGCAATATTTGAAAAATGCTGGGAAAGTGGGCCGAGCCCAGCGAAGACAGAGGGGACAGAGGGGACAGACCAAGGGTGGGGCTGAGCGGGGGGCGTGCACCTGAGACCCACAGTGACAGCTGTCTTAACTCCCTATATACGCCAGCACGTTACGGTATTGTTGTTCGTTACCATGGCAACCACTTTCCTGTCAGGGTTTGAAAGTGACGATGACCTATAACATCCAATAGGAAAATTCAACTGCAGGCAGCACTCAGACGTTTTTACACCATATGTTGTAGAAATAAAACACTTTATACCCAAATGTCAAAACATTTATTTGAATCAATGAACAGCACTAATAAAGCCCCAGTCTTGCAGATCACTAACTAAGAAAAAGCTTTTTTTAGGCTTTAGTTACCCTTTAAAACCAAATCTATCCTAATGAGTCCCAGTCCTTATGCAAAATTCCAACGGTATATACAATTGATAGTCAATCCAAATGCTTTTACTGGAAATGAGACAAATAAAACTCCACTTTTTGATGTCAGTGCATTTGTTAGTTCCCCATTGATTTGCCATGCTGCCTCCTTTATGCTGGTCTACTTCCTGTTTCCTGTCATGTGATCAGTCACATGACAGACAGACCCAGTAACATTTAAAGACATACACACATTAAAACAGATAAGAGGACTAAAATGGACTAAAATTATGACATGTAAGCCTATTAAAACTCTAATATACATAAAATAATAATATATAGAGTGGTTAAAACATGTGTCTTGTGTGACAGTGTCACAATTTATTTGTTCGTTCGTTCGTTCGTTCGTTCGTTCATTCATTCATCAGCCATATCATCCTGTAACCCAAATCAATAAGCAGGGCTGAGAATAAGTACCTAATGGGAGAAGCGAGGGGGTGCTCACCCCCAGTGGGTTGTATAGATGGGGACACTGTACTGTCAAAGAGCACCGCCCTTGGATGAGACGTTAAACCGAGGTTGACTCTCTGTTCATTAAAAATCCCAGGATGTCCTAAAAGTAGGGTGTAACCCTGGCATCCTGGCCAAATTTGCCCACTGGCCTCTGTCCATCATGGCCTCTTAATAATCCCCATATAATGATTGGCTTCATCACTTGTCTCCTCTCCACCAATAAGCTGATGTGAGAAATATGGGTCTATCATCCAGGTGGATGCTGCACATTGGTGGTGGTTGAGGACGTCATGATTGACGGCTTCTCTGTGTGAAGTTGGACCTCCGGAGGCTTCAATTACTTCAGCGGAAGAGAATGAAGTCATGTCGTCCATATTTTTTTATGGTCTATGGTCTATGGTCAGCCACCAGTTTGGATACTCTACTTTGGACTGTACTTTGGACCAAAATAAGAATTTTCACCAGAAAATGTCATCTGAACAAGTAACATTTTTGTTCTGACCAATGATAAATTTACCAACGGATTATTCGAGCTGCTGTGAAAAAAGTTATACTTTGTTCTCAAATTGTTAATGTTAACAAAATCAGCATTGCGTGACTGCCTGTATTTAGTGTGTATTAGCGTTACCTGTAGATTTAAATTTATGTACAATCTAATCTTTTGCTTTTGACTACAGGTGAATCTCCAGTTGTCACTGTTGATTGTTGTTTGGAACTTTCTGGATTACAATCCGCCATCAAAATGATACATTTAATTATTCCAGCTGCTGTGAGAAAAGGCTATAAATGATCTGCCACCTGCAGCATCATATGGACTACAGCTTTAATCAAACTTGTATAGTCATAAAAACAAATATGCCCACAACTGTGCTGCTTAATAATTTAGTTGAAACTAAAATCAAGATTATTTGATGAAATAATTTTTTGGTAACAAAGTCCAAATAATAATAATAATAATAATAATAATAATAATAATAATAATAATAATAAATGCTGTCTTAAATTAAGTACAATAAACTTTGTACTTAAAGTCATTTAAACTTAAAATACATAAACAAATAGTTTTTAATCTTATTGTTGTATAGTTGTATCTTATTTTGATGAGTTGGAAGTATGACCAAAAGAGACAATGTTAAAACATATGCTGTTATAACTATATGATATATATATATATATATATATATATATATATATATATATATATATATATATATATATATTTTTTTTTTTTTTTTTTTTTTTTGTAGTGTACTGTCATGTTATATCAATTTAATGCAACATTATTTAAAAACAAAAAGTTATACAAATTTGTTTGAATTGCATTCCATTTTAACCATAGCTCCTTAAATTCAAATTCAGTTCAAACTGGAATATTAAAGTCATTTTTAATTATTATGTGAATGAGACACAGCCAGTGCATTTGCACTGAGCATTCATGGAAAGCGTGCAACTGTCTGTGGCTGTTCTTCTCTACCCGAGCTCAGCCACTGGCACTTGGCTTTAATCTGCCACGCTGGGCCCGAGAGCACCAGTTCAAGTCGAGATTACTCCACGCTCAGGGCACATGCTGCCCAATTAAAACAGAGATTACTGAGAGCCCAGCTCATGAGACTCCAGCCTCCTCTGAGGGTAGACCTTACCACAATGAGAAACCTGAGCTTTGTCTGCCTGCCGAGAAGGAAGCAATTACAAGCATACTTACAGAGACTCCATCCTAATGAGGACGCCGCATCAAAGTCCACAGCGGAAAGTCCACAGTTACAGCCGCATTACTGCTGAATCAGATCTTCTAAGGTTGAGGAGCAGTCTTGCTGCATGGTGACTTCAAAGTTGGCCCTTTTGCTCTGTCTGTCTGTGTGTGTGTGTGTGTGTGTGTGTGTGTGTGTGTGTGTGTGTGTGTGTGTGTGTGTGTGTGTGTGTGTGTGTGTGTGTGTGTGTGTGTGAGTGGACGGAGTGAGACTTATTTTGTACAATAATTCAAATCCCAGTGCAGGGAGTTGATGGGGAAAACAAAGGCTCTTTTTATTTTAAAACAAAAGTTTTTTTTTTTTTTTTTTTTTTTTTTTTTTTACATTCTAGAGGAGAGCTATAAAGCTGAGAAGTTCACAACAAAACAATAAACAATGACAAAAAAAATAAAAAAAATAAGCATTTGTTCTGATATTCTTTGGGGAAATAAATGGAGTGTTTTGTTTATGCTTTGTAATTTCAGGCAAACAAATTTAGACCAAGAAAGCAGAACCCGTGTGTGTGGCTTGGAGACCCAAACAAACTAGGAATGAGTAAAGAAAGAAATATTACTAATGGTGCCTGCTTATACAAGCAATCATCATGCAGAACTGGACCACTTTATGCTTTATTAATACTGAGAATATAAACATGGAGATTTTTGTATAATGACGATAGTATGTTTCGTATAATGATGTAGCTGAGCCATGGTTGATTGTTCAGATTGAAACAGGAATATTTTAAGTGGTGCTCAAGCTAAACAGTAACTGCTGAACCCAAAACAAACACTTTAACATTCAGGAGTGAGTAAAAATCAGTGCATGACTTTGACCCTACCACAAACTTAATGAAAGAATATCAGCTCTGCCTTTTTTCTTCTCAAATCTGAGTTTGTTGTAAAAGTGAACACCCTATGACTTAGATTCGTTCAACCTTGTAATTGGTTGATGCTGAATAATTAGCAGCTCTAATTAATTATCAACAGTAGAGTGAGGAGATATTCCATTGAGACGTCAAGGTCACCACCGTTGTTTCTCTCAATCCAGGAATAGAGCTGCTTGCATTAGAAAGACCTTAATCAATTGATCCAATCTCAGGGTGCACCTGTGTTCATTTACTTCACCCCTGTAGGACGTCCTGCATGGCAGATTGTTTCGGGCTGTGTTGTCTTGTATATTAGGATTTCATGGAAGAAATTCTTTTGAAATTCACAATAGAGCAGTTTGCTTTGTTAAGAGTTTTCAAGCCATGGGTTCTTGTGTGAATTTCTTATGTAAAATAGGGTCTGGTGATGAGAGTTTCATATTTTGTTTTACAACATTAGTAACTGGGTAGCACTTTATTTTACAGGCATGTTCCAATGTACATACTATGTACTTATTTTAGTAATTACTTTAACTCAATAACCCAACCTTAACTAATGTAGTTACCTGATATAACTTTATTAAGTCTTATTAAGTCACGCAAGTGCACATGCTGTAAAATAAAGTGCAACTGTTTTCTCAATGCATCTTAATGATGTTTTCAAACATGCAAATATTTCATTTAATATATATATATATATATATTCACCCCTGTAGGACAAAGCCTTAATTCTACAGCAAAGCAAAGCATTAGTGAAGCCACAACACGCACAACCTTGAGGCGGATGGGCTACAACAGCAGAAGACCCCACCGGGTACCACTCATCTCCACTACAAATAGGAAAAAGAGGCTACAATTTGCACAAGCTCACCAAAATTTGACAGTTGAAGACTGGAAAAATATTGCCTGGTCTGATGAATCTCGATTTCTGTTGAGACATTCAAATGGTAGAGTCAGAATTTGGTGTAAACAGAATGAGAACATGGATCCATCATGCCTTGTTACCACTGTGCAGGCTGGTGGTGGTGTAATGGGTGTGGGGATGTTTTCTTGGCACACTTTAGGCCCCTTAGTGCCAATTGGGCATCGTTTAAATGCCACGGCCTACCTGAGCATTGTTTCTGACCATGTCCATCCCTTTATGACCACCATGTACCCATTCTCTGATGGCTACTTCCAGCAGGATAATGCACCATGTCACAAAGCTCGAATCATTTCAAATTGGTTTCTTGAACATGACAATGAGTTCACTGTACTAAAATGCCCCCCACAGTCACCAGATCTCAACCCAATAGAGCTTCTTTGGGATGTGGTGGAACGGGAGCTTCGAGCCCTGGATGTGCATCCCACAAATCTCCATCAACTGCAAGATGCTAGCCTATCAATATGGGCCAACATTTTTAAAGAATGCTTTCAGCACCTTGTTGAATCAATGCCACGTAGAATTAAGGCAGTTCTAAAGGCAATGGGGTCAAACACAGTATTAGTATGGTGTTCCTAATAATCCTTTAGGTGAGTGTATATATATATATATATATATATATATATATATATATATATATATATATATATATATTAATAATAAAAATAACTTGATCTTCCAGTGAAACAGCAGTATTCTCAGATCTTCCTTCATCCAGTGAACAAACGTTTAATTTTTTATTTTTATTTTTGATAATCCATTTCACTCAGATTTATGTCATAATACTGCAGGAAAAGATCTGGCACTGCTTCCTTTTCATCACAGCTTTAAGGTATGAGGTATGTAATTTAGGGCCCTATTTTAACTATCTGAGCACACGGTCTGAAGTGAATGGCGCAGGTGCACTTAGGGTGTGTCCGAATCCACTTTTGCTAGTTTAATGATAGAAAAAAAAAAAAAAAAAAGATCGGTGTGCCAGGTGTATGGTCCAAAAGGGTTGTCCCTTTTCTCTTAATGAGTCATGGATGTGTTTTGGGCATAACATGCAATAAACCAATCAGAATCTCATCTCCCATTCCCTTTAAAAGCCAGTTGAGCTTGCACCATGGCAGAATTTGCAAGCGGAAAGACTGAATGCTGGAATTAATTTTGTGTGCTGCTGTGTGTCCCTAATAAGCAGAGTGTACGTGTGTTGTGCACCCACCTATAGGCGCATATTACTAACACTCCCTTTAAATAACACAAAAAATACTGCGCTATTGACTTTAGATTAGGTTTTTGTTGGCAAGTTGTTTTCCTATGCCTCAAAATAGCAACATGCCAACAATGCGCCTGAACACACCTCGTGTTCATACCAGCACGCCCATAGGCGAACAGATGGGCACGAGTGCGTTTGATATTTAAACAACGTGGCGCTGGACATGAAAATGATAACTGTGTCAGGTTGAAACTAGTAAAAAACAATTGTGTCGCATCTGGTGTCAGATTGCGCCGGGTGTATATGATAGGGTCATTAGTGTATATTGTACAACAAATTGAACAAAATGTAGACTAAACTGTAGAACAATATTTAGCATAGACATCAATTTAGTCATGAATGGAAAACTTGAATAAAATGTTTGGTAACACTTTATTTTACAGTGTCCTTGTTAAATATGTTACATGTACTTTAACAGTAAATTATGCATAATTACATGCAACTAACCCTCAACCAAACCCTAATCCTACCGTAACCCTATAGTACATGTAGTTAATTAATATTACTCAGTACTTAAATATATAATTACACTGTAACAATGACACTGTAAAATAAAATGTAATCACATTTTTCTACAGACCCATGGGAATCTATGGCAAACTAGCCTTCTGGGTTGGCTTGCAGATTGACATCATAACTGCCCAGAGCTGCATTTCCCAAAAGCATCGTAAGCCTAAATTGATTGTAGAACAATTGCCATCAATGGTCTCAATGATAAACTTACAGTAGGATTATGATGCTTATGGGAAACACAGCCCTGCTCTATTTCTGTTATAAGAACTTTTCAAGCATTGGATTGGGAGAACAAATCCAATTTCAGGTGGCTGTGAGATAATTTCAAGTTGAATTGTTGTAAAATTTCACTGCTGTACCTTAGGGTACCGCCCCAGTGACAGCACTGTGCCTTTTTTTTTTCTGAGAGTGTGGGAATCAAACCCATGACCTTGGCATTGCTAGCACCATGTTCCATTGTCTGAGCTACAGGAATGAAAGAACATTCCAAGTGTTGCACTGATAGTGAAGTTCCAGTATATTGGATGAAAGAATTGAAAATAATCAAAGATATTTGATTTTTGAAAATGAACAAAGACATTTGCTTTACTGTTTTCAACCCCCATCTTTCTCACCAGAAGGGCCATTAGGACTTCCTAAAGACAAAGAAATGCTGAAGGCCTGTAGGCCAAAGGTCACACCTGTAGTTCAGCGGGGGAAGTTTGGTCTGATTGGTCAGTTTGAATGTCTCACATTAGGGTTTCAGTCACATGGTCAAGGAATAGATAAAAGAAGATTGTAACTGTTGCGCTGTCTTTTATTCTCTGGCTCTCTCTTCTTGGGGCCTTCTCTTTGGCTCTTCTCTTCTTTGCTCTCTTCTCTTCTTTGTCTCTCTCTCTCCCCTCTCTCTTTCTATCCTCAGGTAACATTCATGCTGGGTACGATTAATGGTATAAGTTTTCATCATCTCATACATTTATTTTGTAACTATTTTAAGTGTAACCATAACTAGATTTTGTCATTAAATTCTTTCAATTACAAATGAAGTGCTAACTAGTTTTGATTTGGTATTGACTTTGAAGTGTTACCTATTGCAATACAATATAGTCACATTATAGCAACGCTCTCCCACATGTTTAGCTATTGTAACTGCACTTATTTCCGTCGTTGGTATAAGCTGCAGTGGATGGTAAAGACGAGAAATGTACAGTTTTCTATCATCTTGCTGATAACGTCTCTTTAGTCATTCGGCAACCCTGCAGTCAGAACCACTGTAGGCGATCCACCCTTACATGGACATTTTGATTCAGTGGATCTATAATCTGTTCGCATTAATTGCACTTTGAAGGGTAGAGGGCTTTCCTGTCTTTCATTGGAGGTTGTTTCTAATGGGCCAATTATGTGGTAAATTGGACCAATTATGCGGAATGATCAACATTTTGGAGCTACCGCTTCCCATCCAAGTCATTGTTATATTGATCTCCTGGTTACCTGGTAGACCTTTGGATTTCTCTAATGTGAATTTCTTTCAAACAGTAAACGTAATTGAAAAGAAAAAAATAAATAGACAAAATGGAGAGCAAAGGCACTGTGTTCTAATTCATTACGCTAAATAGAAGAAAGGATAACACACTCCTCTGAATGCATTAAAAAGAAATGAAGCATATTGATTTAAATTAAATGAATAACTGATTTCACGCCTCTAGAATAGCTGAAAAGAGCTGCGAGGGAAAATGGGTTTTCGTGTGGAGGCAAAAGAGCAATAGAGGCCTGTTAGAGAGTGTGGAGGAAGCAGCCAGCAGTCATGTGTGACACACAGTCCCAGCGTTCCTCCCTGCGGGGCTCAGTGGGGGGACTGTGGGAGTGGTGAGCGTTATGATGCTGGTGGGGGGTCTGTATCGGAGCTGCAGGCAGAAACACAGACAGCTCGACACTGGCAGGGCGCTCACAGAGTCACCCGCAGACGTTCATGTCACCTATAGGGGGTCTCGTAGTGCACACAGCACCAGCAGATGAGGAAGAAAAGAAGGACAAAGAAGGATGTGGCGTCTCTCACTCACTGCCTTCCTTCCCTGCATGTGTCTCAATCAGTTCACTAGCTTCCGGGGCCGTGAATCAGTATATCGTGGACACGAATTCAGGCACTGGAAAGGATAGTAAGGACCCTGGCTCTCTACACATTGATGATACACTGATGACTCTATTTCCGGTGACATGGCAATGTCCTCGTTGTACAACATCACTACTGGTATTTGTAACAACAGCAGAATCTGTCTGACATTACTTTTTAATGGTAAGTACATTATAATAATAAAATAAAATAAATACTGCAATAATTTACAAATCTCACAAACATATTTTATTCACAATAGAATATAGATAACATATGAAATGTTGAAAGAGAGACATTTTTGAAATGTCATGCCAAATATTGGCTCATTTTGGATTTCATGAGAGCTACACATTCCAAAAAAATTGGGACATGTAGCAATAAGAGGCTGGAAAAGTTAAATGTACATATAAGGAACAGCTGGAGGACCAAATTGCAACTTATTAGGTCAATTGGCAACATGATTGGGTATAAAAAGAGCCTCTCAGAGTGGCAGTGTCTCTCAGAAGTCAAGATGGGCAGAGGATCACCAATTCCCCCAATGCTGTGGCCAAAAATAGTGGAGCAATATTAGAAAGGAGTTTCTCAGAGAAAAATTGCAAAGAGTTTGAAGTTATCATCATCTACAGTGCATAATATCATCCAAAGATTCAGAGAATCTGGAACAATCTCTGTGCGTAAGGGTCAAGGCCGAAAAATGTCATCCGGACTAAAGAGGACAAGGACAACCCAAGTTGTTATCAGCGCTCAGTTCAGAAGCCTGCATCTCTGATGGTATGGGGTTGCATGAGTGCGTGTGGCATGGGCAGCTTACACATCTGGAAAGGCACCATCAATGCTGAAAGGTATATCCAAGTTCTAGAACAACATATGCTCCCATCCAGACGTCGTCTCTTTCAGGGAAGACCTTGCATTTTCCAACATGACAATGCCAGACCACATACTGCATCAATTACAACATCATGGCTGCGTAGAAGAAGGATCCGGGTACTGAAATGGCCAGCCTGCAGTCCAGATCTTTCACCCATCTAAAACATTTGGAGCATCATAAGGAGGAAGATGCGACAAAGAAGACCTAAGACAGTTGAGCAACTAGAAGCCTGTATTAGACAAGAATGGGACAACATTCCTACTCCTAAACTTGAGCAACTTGTCTCCTCAGTCCCCAGACGTTTGCAGACTGTTATAAAAAGAACAGGGGATGCCACACAGTGGAAACATGGCCTTGTCCCAACTTTTTTGAGATGTGTTGATACCATGAAATTTACGCCGTTGCTTGTGTGAACAGCATATTTGTCTATTTACCGGTAAAGTGGTAACTTTTAATTTTATGGTAAGTTACCAGTATTGTTGTGTGAAAGGGGCTAATTATTTTCAGTTTTTAATAACAGAAGAACATGTAAAAGTATGGTATTTAGGATAAAAGGTGCCTCTGCTCTTGGGGCAAAGACACAATAATTAACATGATAATGTAAATATCTGGCTGACTTTTCCATTTGTTGACATGACATGGTTAGATTCAGATGTTAAGTGTCATATATTAAGTTTGGTGTCCACCTTAGAGATAATTACTATATTTATAATGAAACCATCATATTTAAAAAAATTCATAATAAAATATAATTTATTGTTACTACTGTAAGTCTATATTAAATTATTATAAGATCTCCTTGAATGCTTTCAGAAGCTTTACTTTTTAAAATAATTGTGTTTCTGTATGTAATGACAGTATATTTTTGAAAAAAAAAAATATTATTTTATTTATTGAAATAAACAGAAAATAGTTCAAACTTTGCTAAAATTGTTGTTTTGAACAAGTATTAACTTTTTTAAAATTATTGAAAACATTATTTTAGCTAAAGTAAATGTATCAATAATGTGTGCCTTTTGCCCCATGCTGGTGAGCCTTTTACCCCATGTGTGGAGTAAAAGGCCCCCCTCGCCACCTCATACATTAATAAAATTGTATGATGTTCAATCCATCAGTGTTCAATACCAACATATATATCTTTTTTGCAATCATACACTATGGGAGTAGTGGATTTTTCTTAAGGTGTGCCTTTAGCCCCGTTGTACCCTAAATGTTAGCTAAATTATGTTCATTTGTTGTCGATGTATGTTTATGCTGAAGTATAATTAAATAATGGTTTGTATTTAAAAAAACAAAAAAACAAAAAAAAACATCTAGTGTGTGTCATTATATGTAATTAGTTGGCTCACATGATTTATGTTTTGCGCTTCAGAACTTACGATTAAGGGAACATTGTCAGAATCGATGCTCCCTGGTTTTCATGGTGCAGTGTGGGACTTTTGAGGGAGTGAATGTTTCAGTGCACTGGAAAGATTTTGCGATTGAGACAGCCCTAGGGAACTAATTGAGATTCACCCCCTGACTTTGCTGACTCTATTTCCTCTCTGAGTTGTCTTTAAGATTATTCTGTTTATTTCTTGCCTTTCTACTTCCTGTCCCTCTCAGTTTTATATTTTCACTTTTAAAAGGCTACAATTAGGATGATGACTATCAATGAACTAGTTCCAAATTTGTTCTGTCAGCATGCTAAAAATATGTTTTAAAAAAGACATCAGAAGCATAATTCATACGTAGTTGATCAGACAAGGAACATAAATTGTCTTAGCACCAATATTTTCAATAATAATACAGTGGTTTATGATCTAATTAAAGTGTAGCCATGCAGAAGCCAGAATGTAGATCAGATATTTGTGATTATATCTCTCCTAGCCCAGTTTTAATGAAATATTACAATCAATATTTTAAATACAAACTTCCTTTTTGCAAAAGTTCAACCCAGCACTCAGGTAGAGTTAAATAATCCTTACTTGGTGCTCTTGGGGTAGGGAAAGATCCAATAAAACAATAAAGGCAGGTCCCAGGCACTCAGTCAGACGTAAAAAGAGGAGAATGAATAAATAAAAAGCTTTTATTTGGTATGGCTTAAGTCATTAAAAAACGTCTGACTGAGTGCCTGGGACCTGCCTTTTTGTTTTATTAAAGCTTCCTTTTGTTCTCTCTCTTTTATTTTGTTTTCCTTTGGTTACATTTTATTTTTGGCTTTACTTTTTTATTGTTTAGTTTTTTGCTTTGTTTGTTGCTTTGCTTCATTTTTGTATTTATTTTTTTAATTTTGTTTTGCTTTAATTTTTTTACTTTTTGTTTTTGAATTTTGTTTTGCTTTGTTTGTTGCTTTGCTTCATTTTTGTTTTTATTTTTCAATATTGTTTTGCTTTTTGTTTCGTTTTACTTTTTATTTTTTAATAGTTTTTTTGTTGTTGTTGTTTTTTGCTTTTGCTTTGTTGTTTGTTGTTTTGTTCTGCTGCATTTTTATTTGTTTTGCATCACTTTTTTATTTTATTTTTATTATTATTTTGTTTTGCTTTGCTTTTGTTTTATTTATTTATTTTGTTTTGTTTACTTTTCATTTTTGAGCATTATGGTGCCTTGCTGTGTATTTATGTTTTGTTTTGTGTCTGCTTTCATTAGCTTGGCTCCCTGGATGACACTGTGCTTATTTCATCAACAATCCCATTCGTACACTGCATATCACACCTATCACACCATGTGACTAAAAGAGCAAGTGAGATGAAGGAGAAAACTGTTATTGGGAAGCATTAAAGAGGTCCTGCTGATTTGTTAACCTTCAGAGAGGACTGCTCAGTATCACTGTGCTTTTTCTGGAAACCCTAATCGTTTTTGATCAGGATAGGAGGAAACATTTGTCAGTCTCTTTCAGGCAGGCTACATATAAGTGTCAATGTTTGTAGGGTGCTGTGTGGTAGATGCGAGTGATATCAACCTTTTTGTTTATGGATCTGCCATTCTTTGTCTTCTCGTTTCTATTTCAAAGGAAATAAAAATGTGAATTGGTAGATATCATTGTCAATAAAGGCTATGAACTGGAATTTTGGGTGAATCTGGCAATAATCTCATGAAAACATCCATGTCACACTTTTGTATATATATATATATATATATATATATATATATATTATATATATATATATTATTATTATTCTTAAAAAAAAGAAAATAATCTATGTTGCATAATAAAAATTTCAGGATCTTTTGTTGTTGTTATTATTACTATGTAATTAAATGTCCTCCAAAGGTTTAGATAAATGTTTGTTTGTTTCTGTAATGCCACGCCAGCAGAGGGAGCCCTCACCTGAATTCTGACTGTGTGCCACTTCCCCTGCTCACTCTGCAATCACTTCCTGTTTGGCAGCCATTTTAAGCATGGCATGACCAAACAGACCTTGTGAAGTATTGCCAATTTTACTGCCTTACCGAGTGTATACCCATTGTCAGTTTTGCCTTGTGTTTGACCATTTGCCTGTTTACCTTGATCACTGTTTCTGGATTACCCTTTTGACTTGATTGCCTATTTGGACTGTTTATTGTGTTTGACCGTTTGCCTCTCGACTCCTGCCTTTTTGATATTCCCATGGTCTGTTTGCCTATTGGACTTTTACTGTGGTTTTGACTCGTTGCTTAGTTTTATGTTTTATTCTGGACTGTCCTATTAAACTTCTGCACATGGATTCAAACATGGATTCAGCCCCTTCCTTACAGAATACTTCAATCCAGCGGCTTTTACTTATCAAAGTGAAGTCCTTCAAGGATACCAGGAACAGCTCAACAATCTTCAATCTGCCAATGAATACCTGACTCACTACATTCGATCGCTTCCTCCACCCATGCCACAAACAGTAAGTTTTGCTATGCCTGATAAGTTTGATGGTTCAGCTGAACAGTGTAGAGGGTTTATTCGCCAAGTGGAGATTTTTTTTTTTTTTTTTTTTTGATAACCAGAAGGACAAATTTAATTCTGATGGGAAAAAAAATGTGCTTTCCTGATGACACTTCTCTCTGGTAAAGCGAGCAACTGGGCTGCAATGGTTTGGGAGACTGATTTGAGGTTTAGAACTTCATATGATTACTTTATTCATCAGCTACGAGATGTGTTTGAATATCCTGCAGGGGGCAAGAATATGTCAACTCAACTGCTTCAAATGTCTCAGGGCAGTCGTACCGCTGCAGAGTACGCTATTGAATTCAGAACGTTTGCAGCTCAAAGTGGATGAAATGATGTTTCATTGAAGGCTGTGTTTCAACAAAGTCTAAATGCTGATCTACAAACTGAACTGGCCTGCAAGGGTGAGAATTCTTCATTCTCTGAATATGGGACACTTGCTCTCAGAATTGATAACCTGATGAGAAATGCGCCTAAGAAGAGATCTGCTCGATGGTCACAGTCAAGCACTCCTACCACATCAGTTTCACCATATTCCTCAGCTCACCACAATACCTGAATCAAAGCCAAGTCAGGAACCAATGCAACTGGGTTTATACAGCCTTCCACTTCCCCAGCTGCTGCAGGGTTTTCTTTTTGAGAAGGGTGGAGGCTTATGCCCATGTGTTGACTACAGGGGATTGAATAACGTCATTGTCAAGTTCTGTTACCCCCTTCCACTGGTTCCTGCAGCCCTGGAACTACGTGAAGCCAAGATCTACACAAAACTTGATCTCAGAAGTGCATACAATTTGATTAGAATTTGCGAAGGGGATGAATGGAAGACAGCCTTCCTCACCACTAGGGGGCACTACTAATATCTGGTCATGGCCTATGGACTTGCTAATGCCCCTGCAGTTTTTCAGGCCTTCATCAATGAGATTTTTCGTGACCTCTTGAATCAGTATGTTGTGGCCTACCTCGATGACATTCTAATATATTCCAAGTGTGAAGCCGACCACATTAATCATGTCAAGACTGTGCTCACCCGCCTAATGGAGAACCAGCTGTATGTCAAGGCTGATAAGTGAGAGTTCCATGTTAAACAAACAGCCTTCTTGGGATATAACATCAGCCATCAAGGTGTAAAGATGGACAAATCCAAAGTCCAGGTAGTCACTGAATGGCCCCAACCTACCACAATAAAGGAATTGCAGAGGTTCGTAGGCTTCGCAAAACTTCTATAGATGCTTCATTAGAAACTACAGACTGATTGCTTCTCCACTGACATCGCTTTTGAAAGGCAAACCTGCTAAGCCCAAATGGTCTGAAGAAGCCACCAAGGCTTTCACTAAACTCAAGGACAATTTTACCACAGCTCCCATTCTCAAGCATCCTGATCCCAATCTTCCTTTTGTGGTTGAAGTCGACGCCTCAGATTGTGGAATTGGAGCCGTGCTCTCACAATGTCATGGCCAGCCAGGTAAACTCTACCCCTGTGAATTTTTCAAGAAAACTGACTTTAGCCGAACATAACTATGATGTGGGACAAAAATCTGGACTACATTAAGAGTGTCAAATGCCTGAACCCTCATCAAGATCATTGGTCTCTTTTCTTCACTGCAGTCACATACAGACCAGGCAGCAAGAATAATAAGGCTGATACTCTGTCCAGACACCATGATCCTCCTGCAGAAAATATCTCACCCGAATCTATTCTCCCTCCAGCAGTCATTATAGCTCCAGTCTCCTGGGACCTAATGGAAGAGTTCCAACGAGCCCATCAACAAGAACCACTGCCTGTCAACTGTCCTCCAAACAAACATTATGTACCACAAACTCTTCATCAAAGGGTCATGCAATGGGTCCACAAAACTCTAAGCTCAGGTCACCCTGGAATTTCTTGTATACTCCGTCTCCTATAAAATTCCTTCTGTTGGCCATCAATGACTAAAGATGTTGCACTCTATGTTAAGTCTTGCCAGGTCTGTGCACAGTCCAAGACCCCTAAGGAGTTACCCTCTGGCCTCCTCCAACCACTTCCAATTCCTCACCGCCCTTGGTCACATCTGTCCATAGACTTCGTCACTAGCCTGCCCCTCTCAAATGGTTTCACGGCTATCCTGGTAATCATTGATCGCTTCTCTAAGTCCTGTCGCCTGGTTCCATTAAAAGGTTTCCCTACAGCCATGGAGACAGCATAAGCCCTATTCCATCATGTCTTTCGGGTATATGGCATCCCAGATTATATTGTCACTGGCAGGGGAACCCAATTCACATCTCAGGTTTGGAGAGCCTTCTGCAGGCACCTGGATATCAACATAAACCTCACCTCAGGGTATCACCCACAATCTAATGGACAAGTAGAATGCCTAAACCAAGAGATCAGCAGATACCTTATAAGTTACAGCAGTCGTGAACAACACCCCTGGATGGAATTCCTCCCCAAAACTCCTGACTCACTCTTCCACTGGCATGACTCCCTTCCAATGCGTCTTGGGATACTAAGCCCCCTTGTTCCCGTGGTCTGGCGAACCCTCATCAGTCCCTGCTGTGGATGACTGGATCAGGCATAGTGAGAGGGTGTGGGACAGCGTCCATGTTTGTTTACAGAAAGCCTTCAGAACACAGGAGTTCCAGGCCAACAGACAACATCGCTCAAACCCTACCTACCGATCGGCCAGCACCACGACCACGGGGACGTCCACGTCAAGCACCAGGAGGCGCTCCTGGGGGGGTTCTGTAATGCCACGCCAGCAGAGGGAGCCCTCACCTGAATTCTGACTGCGTGCCACTTCCCCAGCTCACTCTACAGTCACTTCCTGTTTGGCAGCCATTTTAAGCATGGCATGACCAAACAGACCTTGTGAAGTATTGCCAATTTTACTGCCTTACCGAGCGTATACCCATTGTCAGTTTGCCTTGTGTTTGACCATTTGCCTGTTTACCTTGATCACTGTTTCTGGATTACCATTTTGACTTGATTGCCAATTTGGACTATTTATTGTGTTTGACCATCTTGTCTGCCTCTCGACTCCTGCCTTTTGGATATCCCCATGGTTTGTTTGCCTATTGGACTTTTACTGTGGTTTTGACTCATTGACTGGTTTTGTTTTATTCTGGACTGTCCTATTAAACTTCTGCAGATGGATTCAAACACGGCTTCAGCCCCTTCCTTACAGTTTTCTTTTTTTTTTTTTTCTTTTTTATGGTGATTCTCATTACATTTATCAATATAAAAAAAGTGAAACAAATAACTTTATGTAAACAATGCAATTTAGTATAAATTCTTTACAATTTAAACAATACATTTTTTTTTTGTTTTTTTTTTAAACAACAATCTAAACAACTTACTTGCTCTTGAAATTTACTCAAAAAACATTAATGGACTTAAGAATAGGCTTTATTTTCTCAGTTTGTGTACACTATATTGCCAAAAGTATTGGGTCAGCCCTCCTAATAATTGAATTCAGGTGTTCTAATCACTTCCATGGCCACGTGTATAAAATCAAGCATCTAGGCATGCAGACACTTCTACAAACATTTGTGAAAGAATGTGTCACTCTCAGGAGCTCAGTGAATTCAAGCGTGGTACCGTGATAGGTTGCCTGTGAAATTACATTTGTGAAATTTCCCATACTACTAAATATTCCATGGTCAACTGTTAGTGGTATTATAACAAAGAGGAAGCAATTGGGAACAACAGCAACTTAGTCACAAAGTGATAGGCCACGTACAATCACAGAGTGGGGTCAGCGCATGTTGAAGCGCCCAGTGGACAGAAGTCGCCAACTCTTTGCAGAGTCAATAGCTACAGACCTCCAAACTCTGTGTGGCCTTCAGATTAGCTCAAGAACAGTGCATAGAGAGCTTCATGGAATGGGTTTCCATGGCCAAGCAGCTGCATCCAAGCCTTACATCACCAAGTGCAATGCGAAGTGTCGCCACTGGACTCTAGAGCAGTGGAGATGTGTTCTCTGGAGTGATGAATCATACTTCTCTGTCTGGCAATCGATGTGATCATGACATGTTCTTGACAGGTTTCATGTCATTCATCCTTTTATACTAAAAATATCTAACAAGATTTTCTATTTATTTTTTTATTCAATGTATTGCATTCCCTTTCATTTATTCCTGGGGTCAATTTAATTGCATTTCTAGATGGTGAACTAATCTGAAGGATGCTGGTTAGTTTTCTCTGTGAGAAGGCTAAGACAAATCACAATGAGCTGCTTAACATAAACTCAAGGCTAGAAACAAATGGTCATTTTAAGAGTGTGAGATTCACTCCCAGAACCCAGTAAATAAACATTTCTAAACCACATGTTGTCAAAATGTCAGGGCTGATGGAAAGCAGAAGCCCAGGGCTTCAAGCCTGGTCTTTATAACTGAAGTGTGTGTGTGTGTGTGTGTGTGTGTGTGTGTGTGTGTGTGTGTGTGTGTGTGTGTGTGTGTGTGTGTGTGTGTGTGTGTGTGTGTGTGTGGTGGATTCAAACCTCCATTGAAACAGGGCCACAGGTGTCATCCTAATCATTTTATGCAGTAGCACACATACACACATAGATTGCATTATTTATTCAGAGAGGAGTCATATTCCTGATTTAGAAATGAAATAGGAGCTACCTGAATACCTGTCTCTCACTCAAAATAGACTTTTTTTTTTTTTTTTTTTTTTTTTTTCAAATTGTATTCACATATACACACCCTGTCACATATGCATGATGATGCAAGGGTTAATTTTCACAGTTTGACACTGAGTGGCAACAGTGTGTTTTGGAAACTCTGACTGTCATTGTCTCGTATACACACATGCTAGTATGAACGGGTGAATCAGACAAATGCGTTTGACACACTTTGTGAAACATGAGCAGCGCTTTACCTAGTAAAAAATGTGTGAGAATTTGACATCGAAGGAGATAAATATCACAGTGCAACTCTGCTAAACTCTAAGTTTTACAGAGGACAAGTTTAAAGGATTCCAGGTTATATTTAGCTGCCTCCGAGTGTTTGTTTCGCAGAGTGAAGGCTGGCCTAGATAGAAATGAGGAGGGAAATATATTATGAGAAATAAAGCAATCAAGACAAGCAAAACGGAAAAAGGTGACAGATGTTTCATAGTGCAGAAAATTCATGACTCATAAAAAGACTTTCCTTGACTCTGAAAATGGACTGAATGTGACTGTGTAGTCCCATATCAGGGGCTAATATAAAAAGTCAACAAATGTTGTACCTACTAAGACTGTGTCAGCATTAATTTTTTTTTAGAATCGAAGTCTAAGAGATTATTTTTGTCTTTGCAAACCTGGACACATACACAGAAATACTCAGCACTTTGTTTGGCCCCAGTGATATTGCAATGACTGTGTCCTGTGCTGATGAATGTCCTTTTAGGAAGGTGCAGGGATGGCGAGAGAGACATTATATAGAGGTGATATTGCAAATAACCAAATATATAGTGTGTGCTTTAGCTCAATGAGTGGCCTTTTAGAGAAATATGATATTCTTGCTTGATTGCCATTGATTACAAACTTGTGCTATTGGTTGAGCCGATGTTGATATCTCAACGCTAAAACAATTAGAGTAATGTTTTAATAGTATAGAGCCACAGTTCAATAGATTGTTTGTAGTTGCCTAATCTCACATAGCCAGACCTAAGAATGTTGTGCAAGTTTACTGCAACAATGGAGCCGCGATTTCCACATACTTTTGAAAATCCAGCATTTAGATCCTGGTAAGCGCTCGTTCTCACAGTTGTAAACATGACAGCGTTCTTCTTCCACAAGGGAGTTTGGCATCATGGCATTTGTTTCCAGGAGGACCGTTAAAGAACGCAATACACAAGTCTCGCGGACATACTGTAGAAGTCAACCAATCAGATGACGACTTCAAAACTCCTGAAGTGTTTCCAGATAAGTGTGCCATTTGCATCAGACATTCAACCAAAGGTCCATGGGCGTGACGTCTGAGGCTGAGACTAGTAGTTGCCTAACTACATTTAGTATAAAGGGATAGGAAAAAAGTATATGTAATACTTTAAAAAATATCAAACAAAGTGGCTTTTATTTTATCCCTATAGGAAACATGAACCAAAAACATACACAAATGCTTAAAGGGTATTGGAATTAATGGTTTTCTTAAAAAAAAAAATGAAACACTCAGTTTCAGTCAATTTCATGTCAATCTTGAGTACCTATAGAGTAGTATTGCATCCTTCATATCTCCGAAAAGTCTTTAGTTTTATTATATTTATAAAAGAAAGATACGCTGTACCGAGTCTTTCCGAATAAAACCGACCGGCTGGAGGCGTATCGTGAGCTAAAGAATCACGAGCACGCGCAGTTATTGTGTTGAGAGCGTCTGAAAGCTTTAACATCCTTAAACGTGGAAAAGAAAAGTTATCCTAAATAGACCATGGCTATCAATCAGATTCAAACATACAAATATGATCCAGAATCTGATCCGGAGGCTGAAATTGAACAGGAACAGCAGCAACAGCGACTACAGCAGGATGTCTCTATGTGTGTACTTGTAGCGAGATCTAGCCCCAAGGGAAATGGTGCGGGATTTATGCATGCGTTTAATCGTGTTACGATCAAACATGCATAAATCGGCACAGAGGGGAATTTGGATATTAACAGTTGATTATAACTGATTATAACAATTATTAATAGCTAGGGCTTGATTCAACTTTTAGAAATTTCTTTGATTCTAGAATTGAGTTCAAAGGACGGATAATTGTCCACCAACTATCTCCTTTTTTTTAATAACTCTTAGACAAGGCTTCTCTGGCCAGGAGAAGTATCTTTCTTTTTAATTTGTAACAGGGTCGGTTCACCGTAAAAGGGACCTATGGGTGAGCAATTCAGGCACAATCACGTATGAATATATATATATATATATATATATATATATATATATATATATATATATATATTTTAATAAATCAACAAACAATAAACAAACATAGTCCACAAATTAACTGATAAGCAGGAAGAGAGAGAGGGAATTTCGCGATCTGGAGAGAGAGAGAGTCCTTGGAAGGAATTCAACTTTGGTTCCTTTGGTGGTAATGTACCGACACAACCTATTGAGCACAAGCAAGAAATCAGTCCAACTTATTGGTATAAGCTCAAGACTTTATAACGACAGCATGGGGCACGCCTCTTAGGGATACTTGCATATGTCTCCCTTTGTCTTCAGGTCTCGCCTCATTAACATGTTTATGCGTGGGAGAATTGGGGGCGATCCGGTCCGTGTTTGAATCACAGTACCACACAACGCACCTAGCCAGCCTACAAATTGCTAGACAAAGATTTCGAGATCAAGCACGGGGAGTTTAACTTAAGAATTAAAGGAACGGCGAGGATTGACGTCATTCTTCCTTCTTCCAGCATTCACTGGCTATAAGTTTCTAACCTATCAAACACATCTAAAATGGTTATAACAAAAAGCATGCATACATACAGGGAACACAGCACATCTAAAAGGAAAAATAACTAAGTTAAAAGTCATATAACCTATTTGGGTGTTCTTTGGTATGTGTGCATGGGTGGGGGGCCTTTATTTATGATGGTCTCTCGTGGACTGCAGGAGGCTGGTTTGTGTTCTTTAGAACCGTTAACCTGTCAGTCTGTAGACTTCACGGCGCCGGTCTTGTTTGATTCATTTTGAATAATCAATGTATTGGTCCGTTCGATCATTTATGAGCACCGTCCATACGCTACATACTGTAACTGTATTTGCTTAGCGGCTTGTCATGTGCGAGTTTTACAACATTTGTGTGTGTTTACTCATGGTTTATGAGGACATGATTTGGTTTATGGTCTACTGTATGCGACTAAATGTTAGCAGCAGCAAGCGGAACGGTTTTGCACATCACACTAGTGCTATGTAAATAGAAAAATAATGGAATAGTAGCGCATTTGAATTAAGAAGCACGCTTTGTGCTAGCGCTAGGTTTAATATGTTTGGGGTGGTTTTACAATAAACAGACACCTATAGTGGTCAGCTAAACACATGTAAACACACAACATACATCGCATGCTCCATTGATAAATTAACTATACACGATCATGTTGTTTACTGATGTGCACTTACGCGCCGATAGCCAACAACACAGACATTTGAAGCAGTTTTACTCACCGCCTGTGGTTCCAACGCACTACCGTGAACCTTTATCGCTGGGACCGCTCCATCTTTCAGCATTTATGGGCCCATGAAATAATTAAAATAATTGAAGACAATCAAGCATGATTATGTGTCCACTTTCCTTATATGTGTGTATTACAAAATATGAAATGTATTGTTTTTAAAAAATTAGTTGTATCTTTTTCTTGAACTCAAACATAAACTGTCACGATACATCAATTCACTTCTTTCTGGGTTTGTGTGGTTGTGTTGGAGGCATGGTCACTGATTGCGGAGCTCATCGTCTCTACCTGCTGCACTCATCAACCAGCCTTTATCTACGTGTCTCTCACCTTCACTCATTGTCAGATTGTTTCAGGCAGTTCCTGGTGGTGTTCCTGTGTGTCTTGTCCTCGTGTCTCCCAGTGGTTCTGTTCCGGGTTCTGGAGGTTCGCTGGCCATGTTCCCACTGCATCCCTGTGTCACTGCCTCTGTTTTGCCTACCTGCTCTTGTTGCCGCTGCTGTGGCTGTCTGATCTTCGGTGGCCGTCTGCTTCTACCTGCTGGTTCCTGCCTCGTGCTCAAGTGACTTTCTGTGGTCCTTGGACTTTTAGTGAGAACTGTTGCAGATTTGAGTGTTAAGTGGGACAGATTCCTGCATGGGCTGGCTGACCGTGTACAACAGGAGGTGTACGCACTGGACCTACTTTCCAGTCTCAATGGTCTCATGGAGCTCGCGCTACGAGTGGACTCACGAATAGAACTACGAGATCAACGCACCCGCATGAGAAGGACCCTTGAGTTTCGCGAACCCTATGGTTCTGTCACGGTCAGCCCACCCAACGATCCCGAGCCAATGCAGGTGGGCAGAGCTCGGCTTTCCCAAGAGGAGAGGGAGAATCATAGGACCGGAGGACTGTGTCTGTATTGTGGCGCAGTGGGCAACCACTGCCCATTAAAAGATAGAGCCCGGCAGTAGAAGGGAGGCTATTGTCGGGTAGGGCTTCGTTGGGGAAATCCTCGTCCGTGACTCTCCTTCCGGGAAGATTGCAGTGGGCAACTGGATCATACATCTGCCACGCACTATTGGACTCCTGAGCAGAGGGTAATTTTATTGACTGTTCTTTGGCTAGACAGCTTCAGGTCCCTGTTATTCCCATCTCCAGTACGATAGCTGTTCACGCCCTTAACGGTCAAACTCTCCCCACCATCACCCACATCACGGACAATATCACACTGACCTTTTCAGGCAACTACGTGGAAACTATCACATTCCTTCTCACTGACCTCACACCCCCATTGTCCTCGGTCATCCCTGGTTGGTTAAGCGAAACCCCAGGGTTGACTGGGGACACAGTTCTGTTGCGGTTTGGACCAATCAGTGCTATGCCTCTTGTCTTGTGTCAGCCGAACACAATTACAACATTGGTAACAAAGAATTGTTGGTAGTCAAGCTTGCATTGGAGGATTGGCATCATTAGAAGTTAGAAGGGTCGGGGGTACCCTTTATCGTATGGACCGATCACAAGAACTTGGAGTATATCAGGTCTGCTAAAAGACTTAACTCTAGGCAGGCTCTGTGATCCCTTTTTTTTCTGACGTTTTGACTTTTCTCTTTCATTCCAAGAACATCAAACCCGATGCTTCTTGCACATTTTTGACCGCTCTGAACGCCCATCTACTTCGAGTGCATTTTACCGGAGAGTCTCATTGTCTCCACACTCATATGGGAGGTCGAGTCTAAGGTTAAATCAGCCTTAGAAGGGGTAACGCCTCCGCCCGGAGGACCCCCGAGTCGTTTATTTGTGCCTGAGGGAGTACGGTCCGACGTAGTACGATGGGGTCATTGTTCCAATGTAGCTCGTCACCCAGGAGTTAATAGAACCAGGTTTCTGGTAAAGCAACGATTCTGGTGGCCTGGGATGGCTCGTGACATTCGGCAGTTTTGGCCTGTTATATTTTGTTTTGGTCTGTTCAGTCTGTGCCATGGGTAAGATGTCTAATCGCCATCCCGATGGGTTACTCCAACCGCTGTCTGTTCCCTCGAGGCCCTGGTCCCACATCGCACAAGATTTTATCACCGCCCTCCCGTCCTCCCAGGGCAAGACGGTCATTTTGACTGTTGTGGACCAGTTCTCGAAAATGGTTTATTTTATCCCCTTGCCTAAATTACCCTCTGCCAAGGAGACAGCGGTAGCTGTCGTTGATCATGTCTTTTGTTTACATGGCCTTCCGATGGATGTGGTTTCCAACAGGGGGCCCCAGTTTGTGTCCAAATTCTGGCGGGAATTTTGTAGATTACTGGGGGCAACGGTTAGTCTGTCTTCGGGGTTTCACCCCCAGAGTAATGGTCAGACTGAATGGGCCAACCAAGACCTTGATAGAGGGTTACGATGTTAGGTTTCCAAGAATCCTTCCTCCTGGAGCCAGTGAATCTCATGGATTGAGTACACTCATAATTCGTTACCAGTGTCGGGTACAGGCCTTTCGCTGTTTGAGTGTAGCTTAGGGTACCAGCCACCAATTTTTCCCAGTCTGGAATCTGAAGTTGCGGTTAAAAAAAAGACTCTGCTCCGGGTGGGCAGACGCACCAAGACCGGTGGCGATCGGCTTGGGCCTAAGCCTCCTGTCTACGGCGTGGGTCAAAAAGTGTGTCTTTCTTCTAAGAACATTCCTCTCCGTTCCGTAAGTAATAAACTGGCTCCCAAATTCATTGGCCTATTCACTGTCACCAAGATCCTTAGTCCGGTGGCAGTACACCTCAAACTACCTCCTGCGTATGGGAGGATTCACCCCGTGTTTCATGTCTCCAAATTAAAACCCGTTTTTCATGCTCGAATTAATGCGCCTACCCCGGTTCCTCCACCGCCGCGTCTCGTAGATGAGGAACCTACTTGTATGGTTAATCGTATTCTGGACTTGGGTTCGGGTCGATTCCAGTACTTGGTGGACTGGGAAGGTTACGGTCCGGAGGAGAGAAGCTGGGTCCCTGCTAGGGACATACTGGATCACTCCCTTATTGATGATTACAATTGACAGGTAGGTCCTCCTGGGAACTCCAGGAGGCGCTCCTAGGGGGAGGGGTACTGTCGCAATTTATCAATTCATTGTCTCCTTCTTTCTGGGTTTGTGTGGTTGTGTTGGAGGCGTGGTCACTGATTGCGGAGCTCATCGTCTCCACCTGCTGCACTCTTCAACCAGCCTTTATCTATGTGTCTCTCACCTTCACTCATTGTCAGATTGTTTCAGGCAGTTCCTGGTGGTGTTCCTGTGTGTCTTGTCCTCGTGTGTCTCCCGGTGGTTTCCGTTCTGGGTTCTGGAGGTTCGCTGGCCGTGTTTCCACTGCATCCCTGCGTCATTGCCCTTCTGTTCTGCCTGCCTGCTCTTGTTGCCGCTGCTGCAGCTGTCTGATCTTCGGTGGCCGTCTGCTTCTGCCTGCTGGTTCCTGCCTCATGCTAGAGTGACTTTCTGTGGTCCTTGGACTTTTAGTGAGAACTGTTGCAGTTTTGAGTGTTAAATAAAAGAGTTATTCTTCGCTATTGGATCCTCCTGTCTCTCTCTCAGTCCACGTAACAAACTAATTTAGATATACTGTAGAGTATATTCTAGTCTGAACTTTCACTCCCCACATTTCTCACAGACCATGTGAAAACGATCTTTTCAGACAGAGATAAGTTTTCACATAAGATTTTGGGCAGAGATTGCACTTCTTTCTTTGTTTGGGCCTTCAGCTGTATATAAAATATCAAGCATGAATGTGTGTAGCATGAATGCAGTCTGAATATATTAAATCCGCCACCATGTTAGCATCATCATGTGAGGTAGTTGTGTTGTTTCCCCTGCCATTCACGACTCCTCTCCCATGGTTTATGAACAGTAAAGTGTCCATTTGATGTGATATTAAGAATCATGGCAGAAGTAGTAGGTCACTTTTTTACCTACTGTTTTATGAATACAATGTCACAGAGTCACAACCATCACAGATCATTCCATCATCACCAGATCAGTACACTCCACCCACTTGTTTATTCTCCCTGGAATTCTGATTCACTGCACCTCATCATCAGCACTCACTATAAAGAGAGACACTTCTCCTGCACTCCCTTGTCTGGTCTCGTCCTTATGAATACCACAAGACTCTACCTGCTACCTACCGAAGACATTTCTGCTACTGCCAGCTTACTGTCTGCATCCTTCTGTTTCATGACTATATATCACTACTACCACATCAACTTTGAGGACAACATGTTCTCTTGCTGCCTAATATATCCCACCCACTAACAGGTGCTGCGATGAAGAGATAATCAGTGTTATTCACTTCACCTGCTTGATGCTTGATTATGCTTAAAAATAAATATATATAAAAGAAAAGAAAATAAAATTTATATATATATATATATATATATATATATATATATATATATATATATATATATATATATATATATATATATATATATATATATATATATATAAATTATTTATTTTTTATTTATTTATTTTTTATTTTTTTTTTTTCCTGGATTCTTTGATGACTCAAAAGAACAGCAAATGTCTTTACTGTCACTTTTAATCAATTTAATGAATCCTTACTGAATAAATAAAATAAAAATAAATACCTAAACTTATCCCCAAAAATATATAATCTCACAGTTTCTACAAAAATATTAAGCATGCACAACTGATGAATGCTTAAAACATTGACAGCCAATCAGAATCCATCTTGCTTTAAAGAACTGAAGCATTTAAAGCATTTGTTAAAGACAAAATTGCTTTGAATACACACAACATTATCATTCTCTGTGTGGACGCTAATAGTTATCGTTATAATTATCTTCATAGTTATCCTTCTTGATGTGAACGGGCCTTGAAAATGTTTCTTGAGCAACAAATCAGCATTTTAGAATGATTTCTGAAGGATCATGTGACACTGAAGACTGGAGTAATGATGCTGAAAATTCAGCTTTAACTTTACAGGTATAAATTACATTTTAAAATATATAAAAATTGGTAATTATTTTCAATTGTAATATTTCACAATATTACTATTTTTACTATGAATGCAGCCTTGGTGAACATAAGAGATTTATTTAAAGAGAAAAAAAAATATCTTACTAACCCAAGTTTTTGGATATACTGTAACTGGGTGCATGGTTTGGGATTTGTGTGTCTATATGAGTGTAAATTCAGTGTATTTGTGTTATTATTTAAGAGGTATTTTGGCATTGATGGTTGTGAGAGAGATGTGTGCACTCTGTACGAGGTGTGTGTTTTGCTCTCTCCAGCTTGAGTAGTTGTGATGAATTTGTAGTCTGCCGGCTTCTGTCAGGAGGAGACCGCTAAAGACTGATCTCTGATCAGGAGAGGCAAGCAGGGCATCAATCTCCCCCATTGCTGATGGGCCCCACTCAAGTCCTACCCATAATTACCGGAATGTTAACAGTGACACCCTGCTCATTAGGGAACAACTTTCCCTAACATGCATTCCTTAATAAGCAGATGTAGGTGGGGACATCATTTATATAAAATTAGAGTATCAGGGAAAGTACAACCTGTGTCAGAGCCATAACGCCATAACCAGCCTAACGGTTTACATTACAGTTTCCATTTCACATATATTGCATGCTATTATATTTAATTATAACACAGCACTTTCCACACAAAGGGTATAAAATAGAACCTGAAATGCGTTTTTAACCCCTATTCAACAGTGAATTGGTCACTGATCACTGAGGTCAGTGAATTGAGGTGCTTCACCAAAATGTTGATCACGAACCTCAGGAGATCAAAGTAAATATTATATGAGCAGTTTTACTTATTTTAGGATTAAAGAGACACATTTTATGGGGTTTGAACTGAGCTGTTTCTCAGTAAAGTCTAAAGTTTGATACCATGTTAGTTTGTAGTTTGTACTGATGCTTCTGTCACGCGTTGCACAAGAACGGACTGGGAGTGAACACATATTTAACACAAACAATACCGGACAGGGAACTCAGACTGAGGGCTTAGAGGAGTCATGGACTGCGTTGTTTTATTGTTTTATGATGTTTCCTGGGGTGCACTTATAATGTTAGAATGCTTTTAACATCAAAAATTGTCATATTTCATACAAACCCGATTCCAAAAAAAGTTGGGACACTGTACAAGTTGTGAATAAAAACAGAATGCAATGATGTGGAAGTTTCAAATTTCAATATTTTATTCAAAATACAACATAGATGACATATCAAATGTTTAAACTGAGAAAATTTATAATTTTAAGGGAAAAATAAGTTGATTTTAAATTTCATGGCATCAACACATCTCAAAAAAGTTGGGACAAGGCCATGTTTCCCACTGTGTGGCATCCCCTCTTCTTTTTAGAACAGTCTGCAAACGTCTGGGGACTGAGGAGACAAGTTGCTCAAGTTTAGGAATAGGAATGTTGTCCCATTCTTGTCTAATACAGGCTTCTAGTTGCTCAACTGTCTTAGGTCTTCTTTGTCGCATCTTCCTCTTTATGACGCGCCAAATGTTTTCTTTGGGTGAAAGATCTGGACTGCAGGCTGGCCATTTCAGTACCCGGATCCTTCTTCTACGCAGCCATGATGTTGTAATTGATGCAGTATGTGGTCTGGCATTGTCATGTTGGAAAATGCAAGGTCTTCCCTGAAAGAGACGACGTCTGGATGGGAGCATATGTTGTTCTAGAACTTGGATATACCTTTCAGCATTGATGGTGCCTTTCCAGATGTGTAAGCTGCCCATGCCACACGCACTCATGCAACCCCATACCATCAGAGATGCAGGCTTCTGAACTGAGCGCTGATAACAACTTGGGTTGTCCTTGTCCTCTTTAGTCCGGATGACATGGCGTCCCAGTTTTCCAAAAAGAACTTCAAATTTTGATTTGTCTGACCACAGAACAGTTTTCCACAGTCCATTTTAAATGAGCCTTTGCCCAGAGAAAATGCCTGCGCTTCTGGATCATGTTTAGATATGGCTTCTTTTTTGACCTATAGAGTTTTAGCCGGCAACAGCAAATGGCACGGTGGATTGTGTTCACCGACAATGTTTTCTGGAAGTATTCCTGAGCCCATGTTGTGATTTCCATTACAGTAGCAACGCCAAGGTCATAGGTTCGATTCCCAAGAACTGAAAAAATGTAAAAATGTGTACCTTGAATGCAATGTAAGTCGCTTTGGATAAAAGCGTCTGCCAAATGCATAAATGTAAATGTGATTTCCATTACAGTAGCATTCCTGTATGTGATGCAGTGCCGTCTAAGGGCCCAAAGATCACGGGCATCCAGTATGGTTTTCCGGCCTTGACCCTTACGCACAGAGATTGTTCCAGATTCTCTGAATCTTTGGATGATATTATGCACTGTAGATGATGATAACTTCAAACTCTTTGCAATTTTTCTCGGAGAAACTCCTTTCTGATATTGCTCCACTATTTTTGGCCGCAGCATTGGGGGAATTGGTGATCCTCTGCCCATCTTGACTTCTGAGAGACACTGCCACTCTGAGAGGCTCTTTTTATACCCAATCATGTTGCCAATTGACCTAATAAGTTGCAAATTGGTCCTCCAGCTGTTCCTTATATGTACATGTAACTTTTCCGGCCTCTTATTGCTACCTGTCCCAACTTTTTTGGAATGTGTAGCTCTCAATATTTGGCATGACATTTCAAAATGTCTCACTTTCAACATTTGATATGTTATCTATATTCTATTGTGAATAAAATATAGGTTTATGAGATTTGTAAATTATTGCATTCCTTTTTTATTTACAATTTGTACAGTGTCCCAACTTTTTTGGAATCGGGTTTGTACATGTTGCATTACTGTCGAGTCCAGGCAATATCCTCAATGGCATGCTGCTTGGTAGCTCGATCTGGTTTAACACCACATAGGCCTATGTTACTTAGGCTACCTATTCTATTGCATGTCATGCGTGAATCGGTGGGCCAGGCTAAACAGGCAGTGAAGAAGTAGGCGTTGATATTCTTCTGCAGAGGCTGTGCTTGCCTCCTTTTGTCATTTGCTGGGCCTGGTGTCAATAAAAGCTTGTATTGGACTAACAAGGAAGTTTTCAGTTCTGAAACTTAGGGTATACTCACACTAGGAATGGTTGCCTTGTACCATGCCTGAGCGCGATTGGCCCCACTCCCCCACTGGCCTTCACTCACATTGCACTTAACGTACCGGGCCCTCTTCTAAAGCTCTTCCCAGGCGGGCCAGGGCCAGCCAAACGAACCGTGCCAGGGCACAGAACGGAGTACTCACACTTGTCAAACGAACTGGGCTTTGGGTCAAACGCGCTCGGGCATGGTTCAGAGTGCCTATAGTGAGTCACCATTATAGGATATTCTTATAGTATGATGACCTCTTATATGTCAAAAGCTCAAGGAAAATTTGATTTCTCAGTTCAGTCCTTTAAATATACAAACAAAGGAAACTAGATGGTACACAGGTGAAGGGAATCAATAACGAGGAAAATCAAACCAGTAACTGACAACCAATTAACTGTGCTATCTAGATCAAACTAAACAGGCAAACAGAAACATGGAAAACAGAACATAAAAGAATGTGAACAGTTTCCCATAAACAAACTGTTTGATGATTTTTTTTTTCTACTAACATTTTTTTTTTATTATTTGGGTAATGGTTGAATGGTTGAGCTTGACGTAAAACGTAGAATTATGTGATAATAGGAAGTGACCTAATTTTGACCCTACAATTTTAAAGTCAGAATTGGACAGGAGTTATGAAAGTCTTTTCTTCTCGATTGTGATGTATATCCGAGTGAAACAGCTTCTGGAATGAGGAAAATGTTGGGTGGGGTATGATTTTGTCCTTTGGGAATTAATTGGATCATGAAGTTTGGTGGGAAAAGAAAAATCATATCCCACCCAACATTTTCCTAATGAGGCTACGAGCAATAATGTGAAAACAGCTTTTTGGTAATTAAAATGAGCAACTCGTTATTAAGCAAGTGAAAGTGTCCATTGATTTTACTTTTTTAATCCAATGTTGCCCAGCTCAATTATAAATCTGTAAAGGGATAGTTCGCCCAAAAATGAAAATTCTGTCACTTACTTATGCTCATGTCGTTTCATATCCATTAGACTTTTGTTCATTTTCAGAATACAGATGAAGATATTTTTAATGAAATCTGGGAGATTTCTGTCTCTCCATTGAAAATCTATTCCCAAAAACTCTGAATAGACTAACTTCTTTATATGAACAGATTTAAAAATAATACTTAAATATATGAGTGCTCTATGTGCGTTTACTAATCAAAGTTTATTTGTGAATAAAAGCCTAAATTACATCTGTTCGCCATATAAAGCGAACAGCGAATAATATCTCTTTATGAATGTTTTGAAGCAAACATAGTTTTGTGTTTTGGGTGAACAGAGTTTCAATGGACAGAATAAAATATATTTGTTTGTGTTTCAAAGATGAACGAAAGGCTTTTGGATTTGGAACAATATGAGGGTGAGCAATTAATGAGCGAATTTTGCATTTTCAGTGAACCTTTAAGCTTAGGTTTATGTATTTTGTAGCTGTTCTTTCCCCCAAATGTTAATTTTTGTCATTTTATTTCCAATTGCTTATTTCAGCTGAAGAATCAACCACATCCTGACCGCATTGTCCATATGTCCCACCCAATGAGCGATGGTGGTGGAGCGCTTTTCAGGGACAGACGAGTGTGTGCGTCTATGGACTCGTGTTTGTGTGTGTCACCGGGTGATGGATGCCACCCCAGTTCTGTCAGCCTTCCACTAGGCTGACAGCAGCAGACTGCAGCTGCCCTCCCAGGATGCAGCTCTGCAGTGGGGGGTCGGATGGAGCGTGTATGCGTCTGTGCTGGTTTGTGGTGTCATAAGGAGCCAGCGTCTGATCCTCTGAGCCTAAAACTCTCAGCGCAAACTCACTACCCACAGTCAGCTTTCTCTGCTTCACGCTGCCAACTTGCACTTTAGGGAAATCTAAACTTTGAGTCAGAGTCCCAAAAACTCTTATTGAAACAGTGTGGCCTCTCCAGTGGCTGCCACTGCAAGTGCCACAGGGCCTTGTTTTCAATTTCACATAATTGTCTGAACTGCAGTGTCAATACTGGCCCAGAGTAAAGTTTTCATGGGTTTAACTGTTTTGTTGAGTTGCTGGTTAGCTTGTCTGTAGTATTGCAGCTTTAAGCAATAGCTGTTTTTTTGTTTTTTTTTCAATGTTGCCTGGCAATGATTTAGAGAATCTACTGCATTCCCATCCCTTGCAAAAAAAAAAAAAAATTAAAAAAAAACATTTTAAAAGTCATAAAACTCTAGATGGCGCAGGCTCATAGGCCCTTTACTAAATTTGTTTGCAATCACATTGTTCTCTATAGGGCACAGCTGATTGGTTCAGCCAATGAGCTTGCTGCTCAACTTTGAAATACTTGGTCAACATTTGTAGCAGTTTCCAAGCTCCACCTGTATAGATCTGCTATGGGTAATTCATGTATGCTATTGTACAGCAGCAGCATGTCTTATTTGCTCACATCGGCATGTCATGTATGTATTGGCAGTAGCAATAGTTGTTCTGCAGCAGCAGCAGCGTAGCAAATCTATTCCGCCAAGACCAAACATATTAACATTGTCATATACATTACCATGCCAAACCATACGTTAATATTGTGTCTGTCTAATGCTGTTACTAAATGTGCAGTATGTAATATTGAGCTAGTGGTTGAAATGGGTACTGCAGTCTAAATTCAAAATATTGGAGAGAGTTGTTTTCCTGCCTCGTCCTCCTCAGACTTGACGCTCACGTGGGTTGCCAGATTTAGGACATGCAACAGGAATTAGCACAATTGACAATGGAAGTCGAGGAGACTTACACAAGTTAATGAGTTGGTTTATCCGCATTTTAATATGCTCCCATTTATCAAGCTTTGGATGCAGATGCTTTTTTTAGGCCAAGCAAGCCAGTTCGTTTGCTGGCTTCCATGGCTGCAATACGCTGGGTTTTCTGCCAACTGGCAACCAGAGGTGTTGAAATACTATTGGGTAAATTGACAGTGGGCGGGATCACACAGACCAAAACAAAAAAAGACATTCCGACACGGAATGCATTTTAAAGTAGAATAACTGGCTGTAGCATTGTTTTACAGAGAATCAATTATGTGAACATAGCTTTCTAAATTTCTGCAAACATTTTATAATATTTTTATGATTTAATTCAGTCAAAAAATTACATACAGCAACTCTAACTAATATTTTGTTTTAAAACTATGCTTAACATGGTGTTTTGTAATTTTTCACAATGGATATTAATTTTGAGATTTCTTAAATGTTTGTGTTATTAAATAATTAGTGTTTCAGGAGATGCTAAATTAAAAACATCTAATACTGGCTGATAACAAACATAGTGCAAGATGTATTGTGCATCCTTATTTTCAAAGGTACTGTGGAGAGAAATGGAAGTAAATTAAATTTCATAGCACACTAACCGCTAGATCCCAGCTCTTTCAAGATTCAAGAGTTTTATTTGTCACATACACAGTTATATACAGAATATACAACCGGCAGTGAAATGTAAACATTTCTGAATAGGATTATGCCTAATAATTATACTCAAGTAAAATAAATAGTTATGGCTATGCTTCCTCTTTCCTTGACATTTGTAGGAAACACTTAGCATTGGTCAGCAACACTGCTCAGTCCACATCCATTTGATTGGAACAACTGCTATGTCAGAACCCCATGCATGTTCACGCTACTGCATTCCAGGAGAGAAGACACAGCAGCCGTGTGCTATTGTTCTAGCAGAGGGTTTCATAGCATAACATTAGACAGGCTGAGATGCCTGACATTTAGCAATGACTGTGACTAATGAGATAAATTGTTCCAGCAACAGAAAGGTTGTAAATCAACCTGTCACCAGCATTAAAGGGATTTGTGTTTGCCCCAACCTAGATCCTCAACATTATTAGCAAATATTAACTTTCATTTCATCCCAATTCACATATAAGCGGAATGGCTTGCAGTATGTTATACAAAAGAAGTTTCGTTCTGGTTTGGATCCTTCTCATATGATACACACCATTGAACAGCATGCTAAATTATCTCTTTAGTACCATGGTTTATAGATGGTATAGTGCTTTAATGAATATACCAAGGTACTGAATTACCATATTTATGTACCATGACATGTATATAATATTCTAAAATGCTGGTAGGCCTACTTCCTTTTTGATAGTCTTCAGCACAGAAAGTTTCCAATTTTCAAAACAAAGACCATCTTCTCAACAATAGAATGAAATGGATCTGTCTTTTGTGTATGTTGTTTTCTGTGTTCATATATTTTAAAATGTAATTTATTCCTGTGATGGAAAGCTGAATTTTCACCATAATTACTCCAGTCTTCAGTGTCCCAAAGTCCTTCAAAAATCATTCTAATATGCTGATTTGTTTCTCAAAGAACAATTTTGAAAAAGTTTTTAAATATCTGTTTTGAAAACAGTTGTGATGCTTAATCAACGATTTTATACACTCATCTAAAGGATTATTAGGAACACCATACTAATACTGTGTTTGACCCCCTTTCGCCTTCAGAACTGCCTTAATTCTACGTGGCATTGATTCAACAAGGTGCTGAAAGCATTCTTTAGAAATGTTGGCCCATATTGATAGGATAGCATCTTGCAGTTGATGGAGATTTGTGGGATGCACATCCAGGGCACAAAGCTCCCGTCCCACCACATCCCAAAGATGCTCTATTGGGTTGAGATCTGGTGACTGATTTAGTACAGTGAACTCATTGTCATGTTCAAGAAACCAATCTGAAATGATTCAAGCTTTGTGACATGGTGCATTATCCTGCTGGAAGTAGCCATCAGAGAATGGGTACATGGTGGTCATAAAGGGATGGACATGGTCAGAAACCATGCTCAGGTAGGCTGTGGCATTTAAACGATGCCCAATTGGCACTAAGGGGCCTAAAGTGTGCCAAGAAAACATCCCCCACACCATTACACCACCACCACCAGCCTGCACAGTGGTAACAAGGCATGATGGATCCATGTTCTCATTCTGTTTACGCCAAATTCTGACTCTACCATCTGAATGTCTCAACAGAAATCGAGACTCATCAGACTAGGCAACATTTTTGCAGTCTTCAACTGTCCAATTTTGGTGAGCTCGTGCGAATTGTAGCCTCTTTTTCCTATTTCCTATTTCCGTTTCAAAGATGGCCGCCAAGTGAAATTACTTGTCTTAAAGAGACCTTGGCTTAATATTTTGGAAACTTTTTTCAGGATTTTTTCAGGATTCATTGATCAATGGAAAGTTCAAAAGAAAGGCATTTGGTAACACTTTATTTTGATGGCCCACTTTAGACATTCTACTAACTAAAAGTAACTTTGCAACTACCCATCAACTAACTCTAATTAGAGTATTAGTAGACTGTAGTAGACTGTTAGGTCAGGGTTCAGGTTAGTAGAATAAGTTGACATGTAGTTGCAAAGTTACTTATAGTCAGTATAATGTCTGTTGGGGAACCATCACAATAAAGTGTTAGCAGATATTAAGCAGACAGTCTACTAATACTCATATAGTTGCAGAGTTACTCATAGTTAGTAGAATGTCTAAAGTAGACCATCACAATGAAGTGTTATCTAGAATTTATTTAAAACTGATAGAACATTATAAATGTCTTTATTGTCACTTTTGACGAATTTAATGCATCCTTGTTGAATAAAATTAATCTTACTGATTCTTAAACCTTTAAAAAATGTTAAATGCTTCATTGTTTTTCTGTTTTAAAAAAAAAAAGAACATTGATGACTCCTTTTGCATTCATGTGTATCCAAACATTTTGTACAATTAAATTTCTTTTTACATCAATACTGTCAAGCCATTTCATGGGTCTTAAGAGATGCAAAGGTCTAACAAGGCCCTTATTTTAAATCTAAATGGCCAGAAAAAAGGGTTACACGTGTACCTGAAGCAATTGCAGCAAAGAGGCTAGTTAACCTGGAAGTACACTGGCCGTCTCAGAGCACAACCTAGCCTTCACAGGGGAGCGAAGGCCAAATAGAGTGTGAAGGGAAGGAGGAATGAGGTCCAGAGGAAGAAAGCATGACTGTCAGACAGGACATGGTTAGTTAGACAACGTCTGTACATACAGGAAGGGAAAACAAGCTCCAAGGCCGGTATGCTGCAGTGAGACGAGGGCCTCTCTTGGAGCTGAGCTGGAGGACTTAAAGATAGATGGCCTGTTTTCTCTGGAGGATTTGGACTGTGTGTTCTGGCCAGCTTTCCTGCTGCTATGAGCCTGCTGGGAGGGAAAAACAACATCTTTTTCATAGCCCATGTTTATTGTTTACGCTTCAACATATACAATATGCAAGATGACAAAAAGCAGTAATAGAAAAAAAGATGGCAGATTTGGCCCGTCTAAGGACGGGTAACATCACTGACTTTGCAGTGAGAAGCCAAAAGCTCTTGACATGCTAATAGGGTGTCACTTGCTATATGGTGCCTTCCCCAAATGAATCCTTTAAGCAAAAAAGTTGAGGTTTTCCTGTTTGGTAATGACTTCAGTAAGCATAATAGAATACAGGCTGTGCTCTTTTAAATTGTCAATGGCAAGGTACAAGGAACTTTCACACACACACACACACACACACACACACACACACACACAGGCAGAGCTATTTTTCCTACGGCTTGACAGCTCACGCCATAAACATTTCGCAAACAACTTGCCATCTACAAATCAGTTAGCGGTGAACAGATAAAATCCACAGCTAAAGTTTGTGCATGTCATATTCTTCCAATCAAAGCCCACAGGTCACAGAGGGGAAAAAAGGGGGGGAGGGGACGCTTGTGCTGCTGTTTTCCACTAAACATCGATTTAAAAAGAGCTGGCGCCTCTCCCAGCCTATCTCTCAAATGGCATTAATGGCCTATCTCTCTCTTTTATTGTTTTCCAGGAATCTCCTCAGGGATGGTTTGCACCTTACATCAGCACACATTCCTCAGTCCTGCATGCCACCCCGAAACAATAACTCAACCAAATTAGCATATCAAGAGAGCGATGCGGAGCCAGGAAATTTGGATCATGTTTCATGGGACCGTGCACATTCTGTTTTTTTTTGTCCCACCTTTTGTACTCACATTTCTGGCCCTCAAAAGTCAGATTAAATCAAAAGCGCTTTTATTAACATGTGAAACGCCTTTGCTTACATGTAGTAATATAGGTTTGAGGAAATGTTCTCATGAACATAGAGGCTAAAAATATCATTAGTCATCAGTTCACAGGCTAGACTTCCTCTCATTAACTGCTTTGGACAGCTAATGTCCTATTTGCATTAGGCTTATTTTTCTCATGCAGCTGATGCTCGCCTGGCAGGTGCCAGAGTAGATAATGGTGTCTCTATCAGTCTCTGTGAAATAAACAACGTTTGAAGTCATCTAAAGCTCCTAAGAAGACAGAAGAGACAAAAGTCAATGTCTTCCTGTGGTTTAAGATGTGACGTAATGGATAGAAAGCCCAGCTTCCATTCTACCTCAGGCCCTTGCTTTCTGTTTGACAGAAACATCGCAGCTAGCCCCCATGTGACCCTTCTTGGAATTGTAGATAGGAAAAGTCTCTTTAGGTAGAGTGGGCTGGAATCATGCAGGTGGTTTGCTTTGATGCACAAACTTGGCAGTGCATTTGAGAGAATACCACAGTATAAACTTCTTCCTGTTTGTTCTTTTTTTCTCCATCAAACTTTGTTGAAAGGCGTTCACAGGCTGTGCAATTATCCACTGACCAGCTCAACAAAAACCGTGACTGCGGTTCATTCAGACGTCCCTTTTGTCTTGAATTAGGCAGCTAATTATAAACCGAACAAGCGTATTAATTGATGCGGGTCACTAGAAAGGGCCAGTCCAAGTAATTACAAGAAGCAAAATACACGCCAATGAAGGGAGCGCGGAGAAGAAAAAACACGCCAACTCACACTGGCTTTCAAGTAAAATATTTCGTGTCCTTCAGTTTTAGGCAGGAATTCTGTTGCCTGGGAGAAACATATGTTGGTATGAGAGGAGCTTTAATTTTTCACATGTCCTAGTTTCTGCTGCTCTCTGGGGAGGGCTGACCCACTGAACACAGACAGAACTGGGGATTGGTGTCTGTCCAAAAGTGCTTACAGTGAAGAAGCAACTATCTGACCGATGGGACAATCCTGAATTTCTCACAGACAATGTAACACAGATAAAGCTCAGTGAACAGTGTCACAGTGGAAACACGGACATTCATGTTTCACAAATGCATGTTTCCTTTAGCCATGTGAGTCCACACTGATTTAGATTATATTCTACAGGAGTCCTCCAAGTTTTATTTTCATTTACTTTATACCTATGATGCATAATAAACCCAATTGTATAAAAGAAATGCCTTATGAGAATGTTTCAGATAAAATATGCATTTTGTGATCACCCTATCTATCTATCTATCTATCTATCTATCTATCTATCTATCTATCTATCTATCTATCTATCTATCTATCTATCTATCTATCTATCTATCTATCTATCTATCTATCTATCTATCTGTCTGTCTATCTGTCTGTCTGTCTGTCTGTCTGTCTGTCTGTCTGTCTGTCTATCTTTATTTTATACTAAAATCTATTACACAACATATTAAATACTGTATTTGTAGAGGAGAACTAATTTGCATTCTCAATGTTTTGAATGTATTTTTTTGTATTATTACAGGATTGATTAATTATTGAAAGATAAGTGTCCAGCCATTTCTTACTTGCTTCTTTACATTACATTTAGTAATTATATTTTGCAAGCATGCACTGTGCTATTTTTTAAAACTGTTAAAATTAATTAGTGATTTTGAAGTGAAGTTTAATGTGTTGATATAATGTGTGATGTAATTTGATTAAAGTTATCAAGTTAAAGCAATGGTTTTTTTTTTTTTTTTTGAGTGCATACTTAGTAGTATGCATACTAATATATTTATTTTTAAATAGAGTATTTTCATGACACTAGCACCACCAAATGGAACCAACTTTCAAATGGAAGTAATGACTGTTTTCAAACAGGCTTCCTTAAACACTCCCCCATACAAATGACTTTGAGCCCCCTTTTTTTCTTTTTTTTTTTTTTTTTTTTTTACAGAATACTACACTCAAAAAAAAAAAAAAAAATGGCTCTTTGTCTGAACATGATTCAGTCATGGACAGTGGTTCCATGTGATTGAAACAATTAAAACCTAATAGAATCAACCATGTGCAACCAACTAGAATCAATGGTGTTCATTTAACTTGAATGAAAGGTTTTAGTTTAACTTAAAGCTACAGTCTGTAAGTTTTGCCTCTTTGTCGCCATCTCTGTTTGAACCCTGCAATTGCAGTTATTTGCGGAATTATCGCCTTTATGTGGGTTGTGCAGCGCGGATGAATCTAATGTTTTGAGGAGTGTGTGTGGCTTGCTGTCAGTCACAGTGGATACTGTACTTTGGAATCACAGATTCTGTTTTGGAAGTATGACCAAAATAAGAATTCCACCAGAAAATGTAATCTGAACAAGTTAAGTTAAAGAGTTACTGTTTCAAGTCAATTTAACATGAAGCAATCACATTTGAACCAGAAACCTGATATAATGGTGTTAAATCAAAATGAATTGCTTAAATAAAATCGACAGTATCATAAAATCTTTTTCTGAGAGTAAACACAGAATTCAAACCTAAGCCTGTGTTTCTGTGTCGGTCAGGTTTGGATGTTTATAAAAATGTTGTTTTGAAAGCATTAGAGAAACTTATTAATACTTTTGAATCAACCTACAAATGCCTTACTTATTGTTTCTGCTTATACAAATTAAACTGGGATAAGAAGTTTTTAATATTGAAAAAAAAATACATCATCTTTGATATCTAGGGTAAACAACAAAATAAGTGTTTTAAAATGTGCATGCTTGCCATTTTTGCTTATTTGGTTGGCAACTAAATGGTTTTACTTCATTGGGCCCAGGAAGACTTTTGGATCTGAATGAATGCAAATAACAGGCTCATTTTATGAGAATCTACTTAATGAGCAGATTTCCAGGAACAAATGGTGCTCATAAAAGGGCTGGACAGCTGTATATCAGCGGCAGCCTTGAGTCTGGCCATGATGGTTCTTTGATGTGCTCTAGGCCGCCTCTGCTCTTTTCTTAAACACCATCAGGAGGGTGTAAATGATTTGAAGTGCTGTAGTATGTTGTACTTGATTCCTGCTGATCCTGCTCTCAAGTCGTTATTAAACTCTTCTCTCAGCCCCTGCTCGCTCTCTCTCGTTGTCTCTACCCCTCTCTCTGTTACCAGATAGGTTAATTAAGTGAGTAATTCAGCTTGGAGTTCCTCTGGGCTTTCAGGTAGAGAAAATTGACTTGAGCCTTTTATTTCAAGAAAACTGGCGAGAGCCTTGCACATCAATAACAGCCTGAAGCCTCTTGGTGAGCAACTTTTACATCCCACAAACAAGAGCAGCTTTGCGGCACTTAATGACCTCAGAATGTCAGCAGTTTATGGTTTTCATGTGCTTACGAGCAACTTTTTAAAAAAAAAACTCATGTTGTCTCAGCATAATCTGAAATGTCGATGAAAGCATTTGTAGGATATAGATCATGCCGATTTTAGATTAGCGTTTTTAAACTTTGAAGCCAATTAAAATGAACTGTAGTTAAAAGTGCAGCTAACCCACCAGTATCTTAAGAACCTTTTTTTTTTTTTTTTTTTTTTTTTTTTTTTTTTTTAACGGAGCACGCCGACTTTTGGGGACTTTAGCTTATTCACCGTAATACACCCCAGAGTTACATAAGTCCATACACACCATTCTCATCTCTGTGCGTGCATTAACTCTGTCTGACGCACCCACCGCTAGCCTAGCTTAGCACAAAGACTGGAGGTAAACGGCTCCAGCTAGCCTACTGCTCAATAAGTGACAAAATAACGCCAACATTTTCCTATTTACATGTTGTGATGTGTATAATTACATTGTGTACTAAGACCGATGGAAAATTAAAAGTTGCGCAATGATATTACATAGCGAAAATAGTCCTCAGCACACTCTCTGTGCAAGCAGGTTGTCATGTTGGTTATGTCGACGCAAGTTAGCCTATTTTCAGGTGCATGATATCATTGCGCCGCTGCACCCATAGTACAGCAGCAAAGTTCCCTGATTATTACGCAGGAATAAGAGTATAGTTCCTAGCCATATGGTCTAGAAAATCACAACTTTTCATTTTCCGTCGGTCTTAGTACACGATGTAACTATACACATCACAACATGTAAATAGGAAAATGTTGGCATTATTTTGTCACTTATTGAACAGTAGGCTAGCTGGAGCTGTTTACCTCCAGTCTTTGTGCTAAACTAGGCTAGCAGTGGGTGCATCAGACAGAGTTATGGAGATTAGAATGGTATGTATGGACTTATCTAACTCTGGGGGATACGGCGTATTCCTTTAAAAAATAGTATTGTTTTAAATGGACTTAACCCTTGTATTAGGCTCAAATTCTCAAAATTTTTATGGAGGGTTTCAAATTGACCCTAATTGGATTCAATACAATTAATCAAAAATCTAACTTTATATTAGGTGTCTTTATATTGTATTCCAAAACACCTTTGCTGCTATTGCGGTGGGATACAGGTAGGTTAAGGACAGGTTTGGTGTTTAATGTTTAATGACTCAACAGTGTAATTTTAGATGTAAATACTTAAGATAATTAGAGCTGTAATTACATGCAGGTATTTTTTTAAATATAAGTACCATGTAAAAACATGTATATGTACGCAATAAGTGAATTGTATCAAATTATTAATTTAAATGTTAGTACATAGTAGTTAATATAAAGTGGGACCAACAAATGTGGAAAAGCCTTTATTAACCCCTCATGTGGATTACTTTTAAAATGGATGGTGTCACAGATCAGCCAGGCACTCTCACTTCCACCACACAGCGATCCCTGTCAACAGAGTATTGATCACCCGTACCCGTCATCAATCACCTCATCAGCAGCGCACTATATATTCACACAGCTCACCTTCAGTCAGTGTCTGGCCTTGAACTAGAAAAGACTCACTTACCTGATCTCCTTGGTTTTCCCAGAGTGTGTTCCTGCGACTTGGTCCCAGTGTGTTGGCTTTCATTACTTACTTCTCATCTCGGCTGCTCTGGTGTCCGTTTCTCCATCTCCATACATCTTCTGTAAGACAACCATCAAGACTGTTATTGATCTGCCATCTCTCTCTGTTATTTAAGTGCATCTTCATCACTCCATTCTCTGCCCTGTGTTCCCTAATAAAGTGTGTGTTTGGATCTTCACTATCTTTGTCCAGTGTGTATATCCTGACAGATAGATACACTTTTGGGCTTCAAATTTTGGGCTGCCATTCACTGCCATTATAATGTTTGGATTAGCCAGGCCATTTTTTAATATAAGTTTGATTGTATTCGCCTGAAAGAAGAACTTCATATACACGTAGGATGGCTTGAGGGTGAGTAAATCATGGGCTAATTTTCCTTTTTGGGTGAACTATCCCTTTAACAGCTAAACGTATATTTAAACTATGTTATTAAATATTTATCTGCCAAAAGCATAGTGATGAACAGCAATCATTTACAAAATATGTTGCTGCAAATAAAACATAAAATACTTTGTAAAGACTCAAATTAAATCTGTGACTCTTCAATTAAAATGATTCATTTCATCAATCCAAACTGATTCACCAGAATATTTTAAATGAGAGAGTGAACAGTTTAAAGGAGCATGTTTGATCTCTGCCCCAGTTTACTTGGCTGTTACAAAAAAAAAAAAAAAAAAAAAAAAAAAAGTGGAGAACCTAAAAGCACCTGAGCTACTGAAAAATGTAGTAACATTGGTTAGCGTTACAACTTTTAGTTAGTTCCTTTGCAATGCAAGTTATTTGTACATGTGGATAATTTCTATGCAATCGCTTTTATGTTTTGAGAATTTTGTTCTTGTAAGTTACATAATTTATTTTCATTGTGCACAACTTTTAGTTAGTTCCTTTGCAATGCAAGTTATTTGTACATGTGGATAATTTCTATGCAATCGCTTTTATGTTTTGAGAATGTTGTTCTTGTAAGTTACATAATTTATTTTCATTGTGCTAGTTTAACGTATTCCCATCCTTTTTCCTGGCTCACTGTTCTTCGGCGCAGGAGAAGGTCACGGGAGGCACGTGCAGATGCTGAAGCGGTCCCGCGAGAGAGCAGTGTTCACTGGATCCCGCTGCCTGTTCCGCAAACAGCACTCAAGCGTGTCTAACAGGAACAGGGACTTGACGCTGTGACATAGCCCACTTTATTCAGAGTGCACACACACACACACACACATGAGAGAGAACATAGCTGATCAGCTATAAAAGGACAGGTGTTCTGAAATGATGATTGTTGTGTGAATTGGTGTGACAGGTGTTCACTGTAACATCTAAATATTCATCAAAACAAAGCTGGTGAGAATGTAAGAAAAGCTTTTAAAGGGAGTTTTCACATAAATTTGACGATACTTTCATTTACTGATTCTCATTCTTCAAATCAGGAAATTTAATGAAGTTATTGTTTATTAGGGATACAATGATGGCAGCGGCTATTTGCACTAAGTGCAAATAGCGATAGATGCTATTTACACCAAGTGTTAATAGCAACTAGATTCTATTTACACTCAGTGAAAATAGCATATTTTCTTACAGATATATTGCTATTTACACTAAGTGCAAATAGCGATAGATGCTATTTACACCAAGTGTAAATAGCAAATAGATTCTATTTATACTAAGTGAAAATAACATTTTCTTAGCGATAAATGATATTTACACTAAGTGCAAATAGCTGTAGATGCTATTTACTAAGTGAAAATAGTGATATATTCTATATACACCACATAAAAGTAGCAGTTCTTTGCAATATAAATAGTAATTACATGTAATGTATGCTTTATTACACGGTTACGCACCTGGCCCAAAGTTAACTTCCGGTCTGTATTTGTTTATCAGTCTGGCTAGTGGATAGTATGGTAGTTTTTGACATATTATTCTTGGATAACATGATGTAAATATTAATGATCAAGCAGAGAGCACATGACACCAGCACAAAAACAGTGTGTGCGATTCACCAAAAAGCCTTGAAAGCGTCATAAATATCCAGTCTCACTGCATACGAGAGCAGTGTCTAGTGTAATTTAGACTGTATGTCTAATGTAATTTACTTGTTATTTATTTTGCTTGTTATCAGAAATAATCTACTCTAGAGGTAACTTATTCTGGCTGCGTTTACACTTGGCATTAACATGCGATCACCGTGATCCGATCAAGCAGACCGGCTCATCATGACACAGCGTGTTTACATTTGTTCACATCAAGTGGTCGCCATCTGGATAAATGATCAGATTTATGTTTCCTGCAAAATATTTTAATTAGGTATGTAATAGGCCTTTATCACAGAGTGTAAAACAACTTTCGCTTTATCCTCTATTAATGGCAGTGCCCATAGAGCACGGGATTTTACTGATGCATTCATATACAATCAATCTCAAATAGGGTACTTTATCTACAAGTTAAGTTTCCCAACATTAATCTTATATTATGAAACAAAGAAACATGTTATCCCGACGCATTGCATTAAGGGGAGTGTGTAAGCATTTATATAGGCCACTGTACAGAAAAAGGCATTACACAGTCCTTAAAGGGTTAGTTCACCCAAAAAAATTTATTCTGTCATTAAAAACTCACCCTTATGTCGTTCCAAACCCGTAAGACCTTCGTTCATCTTCAGAACACAAATTAAGATATTTTATGGGTTGGGATCGACAGGAGGGTGAGTAATTAATGATAGAATTTTGAGTTTTGGGTAAACTAACCCTTTAAGGGGGAACGTTTCCCCCACTCTATATTGCAGACAGAAATGGGTTGAAACAATAAAAACATATCAATTAAGATAATGTTACACAATTAAAATGAAAGATGATAATGTATAAGAAAGATAATGCAGCCTAAGTTTGGGCCACAAAAGCACGCATGCACAGTAACATTTGTTTATGTTGTTGCCGTTGAAATCGTCTATTGAAGCTCCACCCTGGGAGCAGCAGCTCATTTGGATTTAAAGAGACACACACGAAAATGGCGTGTTTTTGCTCACCCTCAAAAAGTGGCAAATTTAACATGATATAAAAAATTATCTGTGGGGTATTTTCAGCTAAAACTTCACATACAAACTCTGGGGACAGACTTGTAAAAAGGGGCGGTATAGGACCCCTTTAATAATGTATTGGTAAATGTTGAAATTAAAATTATCTAAGATAAATAATGCTTTAGAAATATTTTTCACTGTTAGTTTGTTAACTAATGTAGTTAGGTGAATGTTATTTCACACTGTAAACCTGAATAAGTTGGCAAAACAAAAAAAAACAAAAAAATGAGGTAATCAGTTCCATTCAATAAGCTGAACTGGCAGATTTGTATTTTTACTTAACTTTACTTAACTTGAAATATTTGAGCTAACTCAGACGTTTAACTTAAAAATGATCATGTAATCAAGTATAAACTTTTCAGCAAATACTAACTTTATGAATGAATGAGTGCAGCAATATAGAATATTCAATATACCTGTGCTGAAACCATGATGGAAACCCCAAGAAACCCAACATAACAGAAATACTTCTAAATTAACATAGCTAAACATTAAACTCTAATAAATCTCCCACTCCAAAAAAAAAAAAAAAAAAAAACATTATTTAATACTTAATTTTAGAATTTACTCTCAATTTCAAGTGCCATGGCAAAGCATGCTGTGAAATAAAAATCACAGCCCAGTTTCGGTTAAATTTTAGTTAATCTAAATTAAAATAATATTAATAATAATATTTTTTTACATTTATATAGAGCTTTTCTAGGCACTCAAACTGCTTTAAATATAGAAGGGGGAATCTCCTCAACCACCACCAATATTTTTTTTATTATTTTTTTTTACATTTATTTTACCACCACCAATGTGCAGCATCCACCTGGATGATGTGACTGCAGCTATATTGCACCAGAACGCCCACCACACACCAGCTCATAAAAGAAACAAGTTCATAAAACTCAAAACAATGAGACAATTCAGATTACATAAAATGTGTCCTGTTTTGTGAACTCAAAAGAAAAATAAATTTCTATATACTCATACAAGTTCATTTAATTGAACTATATTTAAATTTAAGTTTACCCTATTCAAACCAATTTTATAAACCAAGCAAACCTTATTGTAAAGTGTTACCAAATAAATATGTCTGCGCGCAATGAACAGGCCTTCATTTTGCAAGTCTCTGATGTCTAAAATCCGGATCAGCAGGATGAGGAATATTTCATATGTGAGGAAGATTCTGTATTCCGTGTGTTGGTTAGCTGTTAGCCTCTAGAGCTTTGAGGTGGTACACAGAAGCCTTTGATGGTTGAGATCCAGCTCCCGGAAGAGATCTTCAATCTGTCTTTCTGATGTTTAGCAGCTTCAGTACCTCCTGATAAAGGTTCTTTGCCCGGAAATCCATAAAGCATTATGCTCGGGTGATGAGAATTCCTCGCACTGCCCCGTTGACCATCTACTGATAAGGTATCGCTGCCATGTCTGCAGTATTTCAGTGGTGTCTTCTCTTAATTAGGTTGCTATCTGTGCTATCCACATACAACCTGCACAAGTGCTCTGAATGTGTACTCAGAAGGAAATGTGACCCTGTGCTGGACCATAAGGAGGTGTAATCTAAATCAGAGAAAGATAAACACAGGTGAAACAGGGTTAGCTTGTGAATTTGTCCTGTTAGATCTAAGAAGATAGAGAGAAAACTGGTCCACATGTGACCTACACGTGTAAGTCCATGATGTAGTGTTTGTGTAGCGCAGCTGATTCAATTCTCAGGTAATGTATAAAAGTGTGCGTATACACTACTTGTTACGTGCTGCTGCGATGAAGCACACAATCGTGAGGAGTAGAACAAAAAGTATTTAATCATAATCCAAAAATGGAACATGCAGTAGATAGCCAGGGTACAACTCACAACAAAACGTTAAAGGGGTCATATAATGCTATTTTTGTACAAGTTAATATGATTCTTTAGTGTCTAAATGAAAAGTTTGTAATATACTTTAATTAAAAATTCTCATTAGTATTGTAAGAAAACACTCATTTTACCTGGTCAAAAACAGCTCTGTTTTCAGCAAGCCATTTCAGTGCATGTATCTTTAAATGATAATGAGCTTTGCTCACCCCGCCCCTCTGTTCTGTGGGGCGTTTTGACACAACACACATGGAGTGTTGCCTTGACAACAGTTGACGGTATATGTTGGAGAAAGAATGGCAATGGGAGGCTCTGAGGACACGTTTGTGCAACTGTATCAGTTTGAACCGGAGTCGGACCCGGAACAAGATGACGGTCCCAACGAAGTTCGACAATTAAGGCTCGAATAGGACGTTTCTGAATGGTTGGTTAATGTAATGTCACTTTGATCTATCTTTGTATGTACTGGCAAGGTAGCGTAGTGAGATGCGAATGCTATGTGTTTATTGCATCCGTTAGTTCAATGACAGATTGATGTTACAGCTAATGGTCATGAAAAACGTTTTTTCGCTAAATGTAGGCTTGTCAGTGATGCGTAACGTTATCTATGCAGTGTTAGGTACAACCGTCAGGGCTGAAGCACTGACATTAGGTCGCCACAGGAATGTTTCTAGCAGTAGTTGAAGGACACCTAAGAATTTGTTGTAATGTACACTCACCTAAAGGATTATTAGGAACACCATACTAATACTGTATCTGACCCCCTTTCGCCTTCAGAACTGCCTTAATTCTACGTAGCATTGATTCAACAAGGTGCTGAAAGCATTCTTTAGAAATGTTGGCCCATATTGATAGGATAGCATCTTGCAGTTGATGGAGATTTGTGGAATGCACATCCAGGGCACGAAGCTCCCGTTCCACCACATCCCAAAGATGCTCTATTGGGTTGAGATCTGGTGACTGTGGGGGCCATTTTAGTACAGTGAACTCATTGTCATGTTCAAGAAACCAGTTTGAAATGATTCGAGCTTTGTGACATGGTGCATTATCCTGCTGGAAGTAGCCATCAGAGAATGGGTACATGGTGGTCATAAAGGGATGGACATGGTCAGAAAAAATGCTCAGTTAGGCCGTGGCATTTAAATGATGCCCAATTAGCACTAAGGTGCCTAAAGTGTGCCAAGAAAACATCCCCCACACCATTACACCACCACCACCAGCCTGCACAGTGGTAACAAGGCATGATGGATCCATGTTCTCATTCTGTTTATGCCAAATTCTGACTCTACCATCTGAATGTCTCAACAGAAATCGAGACTCATCAGACCAGGCAACATTTTTCCAGTCTTCAACTGTACAATTTTGGTGAACTTGTGCAAATTGTAGCCTCTTTTTCCTATTTGTAGTGGAGATGAGTGGTACCCGGTGGGGTCTTCTGCTGTTGTAGCCCATCCGCCTCAAGGTTGTGCATGTTGTGGCTTCACAAATGCTTTGCTGCATACCTCGGTTGTAATGAGTGGTTATTTCAGTCAAAGTTGCTCTTCTATCAGCTTAAATCAGTCGGCCCATTCTCCTCTGACCTCTAGCATCAACAAGGCATTTTTGCCCACAGGACTGCCGCATACTGGATGTTTTTCCCTTTTCACACCATTCTTTGTAAACCCTAGAAATGGTTGTGCGTGAAAATCCCAGTAACTGAGCAGATTGTTAAATACTCAGACCGGCCCGTCTGGCACCAACAACCATGCCATGCTCAAAATTGCTTAAATCACCTTTCTTTCCCATTCTGACATTCAGTTTGGAGTTCAGGAGATTGTCTTGACCAGGACCACACCCCTAAATGCATTGACGCAACTGCCATGTGATTGGTTGATTAGATAATTGCATTAATGATAAATTGGACAGGTGTTCCTAATAATCCTTTAGGCGAGTGTATATTTATGTCCAGTGCCATAATGCGTTGTTCATTATAAACGTGGGATTATGAATTATATTGAGAACGTCATACATAGAAAGCATGCCGTAATGTAACTTACCCTGTAAACTTTAGCCGTATTCATTGTGAAGCGTGCAAGGATTTGCAAAGATTAATATAAAAGTTAATAAAAACATTACACTCACTTCTTCTGGAGGTGCAGCAGGAACACGAATAGTTGGTACCGATCCTTTTTTCAGGAGCAGCTTCTTAGCAAAACCTGTTTTATACTGATCCTCGTTTATAGTCTGGTGAGAAATTATTCGCGCAAACATGAAAGCATTGACGTTGATCGGGGGGAATGTTCCCTTCGAAAACAAAACTCAGCCACTGCGTCTTCAGCGGTTCGGATTTAGGAACATCAAAATGACTGCTGTGTTCCTTATTACACCCAAGAACAGAACACCACAATCGCTTAGACGCCATTCTGCTCCAGCGTATCAACAATGGCGGACTATGATGACAGCTTGCTCAGGGCGGGTCTGTGTTGAAACGCTGCTGTCAATTCACACAGTCAGACAGCTCGAATTGAGACAGGGGAAAACATATAGGATGGTTGTGTACAGGCACTGCCAACACACATTTCCGTACAATCAACTTGTAAAAGTGCATGTACCGTTATATGACCCCTTTAACAACACAGAACTGAGGAAACTAAGGACTTATGCTGCCTTCACGTGCGTTCGGAAATTTCATAATTCCCACTTCAGAATTCGTAATTACGAACTTGTTGCATTCAAGTGCTTTGTGGTCGGAATGAACAGGAATCATGGAGGACACCAGGGGCCAGATTTACTAAGCAGGGAAACAAGCATTAGAACACAATTCCATAAAAGCGCAGATGGGAGCGGACAGTTCTGCATGTGATCTATATTACGACAAATTAAAGCACACAGACGCAGCCGGATCATTTCCATAATGACCAGTGCAATCTACCAGTTAGTGTCTGGTTTATGACATGTCTTTTTGGGGCGGTAAATAATGGCTCAAACACCAGTAAATTGATGAGCGCAAACCTTTGTAAATAACTTTGCGTGATTCATTTAAATACCCTCCTCCCATACATTTTGTGCCTAAAAGGGAAACTCCTACAAATGCATATGCAATAAGTTCAGCCGTAAAAATAACTGTCCACACCTTTTTTTTTTTCCTTTTTTTTTCGCTAATTTGTCACTGCACGTCTTTAGTGAATCCTGACAGTTGTTTTTTAATGCCAAAAGAGGGTTTGCACTGGCGCAAGCTGTCAGTAAATCTGGCCCCAGGTTAATTCTTGCCAATTTATTGGGAAAATCGAATTAAAACCAAAATGTTATGTAGCGTCCCATGCACTGACAACCATATAAACATTTACGATGCTATCCAGATAGTCCGCTTGTTGGCGCTTCTGTAATTTTGGTCCAAAGCAGGCTATTTTTGCTGTATATAAAACACACAATAAGCTTCAAATGATTACTCATATATGCAAATATGCACTGCAAATATGCACAAGACAATCTAGCTGTTGTGGGGGGAAAAAACTAATAAATGATTCAGTGAGCAGTAGTTCTCCCCACCACCATGTTTAAAGTTTATGGCACGCCCATCTCGAGAATTTGGGTATCAAAATTATTTCTGAACTTCGCAGTTATAATCACGACATCAGAGGGCGCGCATGTGCAATTTTTACCTAGGAAATTGATGTAATTCCAATAGCACATAAAAGCATAAAATACTCTGACAGAAATCAAGGTAAAACAGTACAGGTGTAGAGCTAATAAACAACAAAGGAGACAGAGGCCCTGTCCCAAATGGCACCCTAAACCACTGAAGTGTGCATCGAGGGCGCATAGCAGCCATAAAGGGGACGCTCACAAGCACCCTTCTTTAAGCTTAAATGACTAATGGGACACTTTACAGTCTTGTGGACTTAACGGATATGCGCATACAGCGGCCATTGTAAGTCCACAAGACCGAAAGTGCACATGAAGTGTGCCATTTGGGACAGGGCCTAACTAGGAGCACAGACAGGCAGGCAGACAGGGAAAAAAAACTAAAATCAATGACAATAAAACAGGACTTAGACGTTAAACGTCTCATTTTGTTTTGTTTGTTTTTTTGTTTTTTGTTTTCTTTTGAAAGAAACACTTCAGCAAGGACACATTTTTTTGTGCATCAAATCAGCATCAGCGATTTCTGAAGGATCATGTAACACTGTAGTTTTCCACAAAAGGCACAAATAAAATCACAATTGAATAAGAGTTTTCCTTATTAATAATCTTTCCGACAAATAGTGCAAAATGCTTAAATAATACATGCAAACAATTTTGTGGGCAGTCACGAGTCATATTAACAAATCATCTGTCAAAACGGCATTGACAAAACTCTGTGGGTATTTTAACACATTTCCATTTCCACCAGACACATTCATCTTGTGAATGACCAAAACACTTAGCTTGCAAAACAAGATGCAGCTCTGAAAATGATTGTTTTGTATTCTGTGCTGGTAATGATGCCTTGTTTTGTTGAATTAGCGATCAGTCTGCTAAGTCATTGATGAATTAAGGCCATTGACAGGCCAAATTTCTCAGATATACCAGTTCTATTTATCTTGGTAGCGAGTCAATGAAAGCAGCCTAAGGAAATCAGAAGGTCTGCATTTTAGATTGAATTTATGTGTGAACATTTAGTTCTTTGTGTTTCACTCTTTGTTAACAATGCAGTGATATTGGTATTAATAATTTGCCTCTTTCTGATTACATACACTCTGTGTAATGTTTCCTTGATATTCAGTCAAACCAAAATTTACTAATTTTCTCACATTATCAGTTTACACTCACCTAAAGGATTATTAGGAACACCTGTTCAATTTCTCATTAATGCAATTTTTCCAATAACCAATCACATGGCAGTTGCTTCAATGCATTTAGGGGTGTGGCCCTGGTCAAGACAATCTTCTGAACTCCAAACTGAATGTCAGAATGGGAAAGAAAGGTGATTTAAGCAATTTTGAGCGTGGCATGGTTGTTGGTGCCAGACGGGCCAATCTGAGTATTTCACAATGTGCTCAGTTACTGGGATTTTCACACACAACCATTTCTAGGGTTTACAAAGAATGGTGTGAAAAGGGAAAAACATCCAGTATGCGGCAGTCCTGTGGGCAAAAATGCCTTGTTGATGCTAGAGGTCAGAGGAGAATGGGCCGACTGATTCAAGCTGATAGAAGAGCAACTTTGACTGAAATAACCACTCGTTACAACCGAGGTATGCAGCAAAGCATTTGTGAAGCCACAACATGCACAACCTTGAGGCGGATGGGCTACAACAGCAGAAGACCCCACCGGTACCACTCATCTCCACTACAAATAGGAAAAAGAGGCTACAATTTGCACAAGCTCACCAAAATTGGACAGTTGAAGACTGGAAAAATGTTGCCTGGTCTGATGAGTCTCGATTTCTATTGAGAAATTCAGATGGTAGACTCAGAATTTGGCGTAAACAGAATGAGAACATGGATCCATCATGCCTTGTTACCACTGTGCAGGCTGGTGGTGGTGGTGTAATGGTGTGGGGGATGTTTTCTTGGCACACTTTAGGCCCCTTAGTGCCAATTGAGCATTGTTTCTGACCATGTCCATCCCTTTATGACCACCATGTACCCATTCTCTGATAATGTATATATACGGATAATAAGGATAATGCACCATGTCACAAAGCTCGAATCATTTCAAATTGGTTTCTTGAACATGACAATAAGTTCACTGTACTAAAATGGCCCCCACAGTCACCAGATCTCAACCCAATAGAGCATCTTTGGAATGTGGTGGAAGGGGAGCTTCATGCCCTGGATGTGCATCCCACAAATCTCCATCAACTGCAAGATGCTATCCTATCAATATGGGCCAACATTTCTAAAGAATGCTTTCAGCACCTTGTTGAATCAAAGCCACGTAGAATTAAGGCAATTCTGAAGGCGAAAGGGGGTCAAACACAGTATTAGTATGGTGTTCCTAATAATCCTTTAGGTGAGTGTATTTGCTATAGTTTAGAAAATGGTTAAACTCTAAACTCAGAGTTAAACTGTCAGAACAAATTCATCTTGACAATGTCTGATAACTTTGATAGAAAGGTATGTAATGGATTACAATCAACCAATCAGCTGTCAGGTGTTAAATTTTAACATTTATTATTATTAGATATTATAATTAGATAATTCCAATTTAGGTCAACCAGCTTAATTCAGCTTAATTTTGTTCAGTCTGTGGTGTAAAAGGTTGCATTAGCAATGAAAGAATAAACACTTAAGCAAAAAAATTGGCAGGTCAAAGTGTCTGAATAATTTTGGCATGAAGAATTTTTACATTTACATTTACATTTAGTCATTTAGCAGACGCTTTTATCCAGAGCGACTTACAAATGAGAGCAATTGAAGCAACTAAAAACAGTCAAGTGCAACAATATGCAAGTGCTGTAACAAGTCTCAGTTAATCTAGCACAGAACACATAGGACATTTTTTTTAATTATTATTATTATTATAAATAGACAAACAGAAAACGAATAAAGTGATAAGTGCTATTCTTTATTGGTCAGGTACTGCTGGAAAAGATGCGTCTTAAGATATTTTTTGAAAATGGCTACCGACTCGGCTGCTTGAATTGAGACAGGCTGGTCATTCCCCCAGGTGGGAACGGTCCAGGAAAAGGTCCATGTGAGAGATTTCATGCCTCTTTGGGATGGCGCCACAAGGCGCCGTTCACTTGCAGAACGCAAGCTTCTGGAGGGTGTGTAAGTCTGAACAAGCGAGTTTAGGTATATTGGTGCAGAGCCAGTGGTTGCCTTGTAGGCGAGCACCAGTGCCTTGAATTTGATTCGAGCAGCTATTGGCAGCCAGTGCAGACTGATGAAGAGAGTCGTGACGTGCGCTCTCTTCGGCTCATTAAAGACCACTCTCGCCGCTGCATTCTGGATCACTTGCAAGGGTTTGATAGTGCATGCTGGAAGGCCCACTAGAAGACCATTACAGTAGTCCAGTCTGGAGAGAACAAGAGCTTATACCAGGAGTTGTGTGGCCTGCTCTGATAGGAAGGGTCTAATCTTCCTAATGTTGTATAAGGCAAATCGGCAGGACCGGGTTGTTGCAGTGAAGTGGTCAGTGAATTTTAGCTGATCATCAATCACAACTCCAAGGTTCATGGCTGTCCTGGATGGAGTTATGGATGATGAACTGAGCTGAATGGAGAGAGTATGGTGAAGTGCTGGGTTGGCTGAGACCACAAGCAGTTCTGTCTTTGCCCGATTGAGTTGAAGGTGTTGTTCCTTCATCCAGGCAGAAATATCTGTCAGGCAGGCAGCGATACAAACACCAACTGTGGGATCATCTGGTTGGAGTGAGAAGTAGAGTTGAGTGTCATCAGCATAGCAGTGATAGGAAAAGCCATGTTTCTGGATGACAGATCCCAGTGATGACATGTAGATGGAGAAGAGAAGTGGTCCAAGCACTGAGCCCTGGGGAACTCCAGTAGCTAGATGATGTGACTTAGACACTTCACCTCTTCATGACAACCTGAAGGACCTACCTGAGAGATAAGACTTGATCCACTGGAGAGCAGTTCCTGAGACGCCCATCTTCACGAGAGTTGACAGGAGGATCTGGTGGTGAACTGTGTCAAAAGCTGCAGACAAATCCAGTAGGATGAGTACTGTGGATTTGGAAGCTGCCCTTGCCTGTCTCAGTGCTTCAGTAACCGAGAGCAGGGCAGTCTCAGTTGAGTGACTGCTTTTGAAGCCAGATTTATTTATATTTTTGGGTATAATATGTCACAGTTTACTTTATTTTGCTACTCTCACTTACATAAATGAACTATCAAATCAAATCACATTTATTTATATAGCGCTTTTTACAAATCCAATTGTTTCAATGCAGCTTCACAGTGTTAACAGGAAAACAATGCAACAGAATTTGATTCGGCTGTACAGCCGCTCTGGTGAAAACGGTGATGTCATCCAGCTAATTTCAAGTATCATATAGTGTCAATGCGGGCAGATCAGTAATATAGTTGAAATTTAGGTGTCTCCAACTGAGCAAGCCAAAAGCCAAAGGCAACGGTGGCAAGGGACCAAAACTCCATCAGGGCCAGAATGGAGAAAAAAAACCTTGAGAGAAACCAGGCTCAGTCAGGGTACCAGTTCTCCTCTGGCCAACGAACAAACAGTGTATGATTATAATTCTGGCAACATTGCAGGTCTTAAGTCATATTAGGTAAATAGATATTCGTAAGATTGTTCAAAAGATTGGAGTCGTCATGCCGGAGATGGGTTTAATGAGGATGTTGTGTCGATGCGGCAACTATAGTGTCCTGCACCCACTAGTAAAAAATGATATCTTGTGTCTGAATAATTTTTGGTTTGACTGTAATTACCTCAGATCTGAGAAGGCCTTAAAGATAGTGTTATACAGGTTTAACCACTGAATACCATCAATTTACCTTGGTCTGCCACATTACTTTTAGCCATTCCAACTGAGAAAACCACATATAGTCCATCATGCACCACAGGTGTTGACACAAACATCCTCAAGCACATTTTCTGCGGAGGGCTACATGCTTGGCAATACAAAAGCTCCAAGCTGTGCTGAAAGTTATCAATTTGGGTAATCTACCATTTCTCTCGCTCTCTCCATCAGTGGACAATTACAATATTTATGAGTACAGGCTTAGATATAGAACGACGATTTATTCTACTACTTTATCTTCGTCCTCTCTTTAGGAGGTTTATTTTAATGAAAGTGCAGCAGAAAATCAGTCAAGCATTTGTCAGTGTAATTGTACAACACAATGACATGAATAAATATGAGCTGACAACGCTGGTTTAAATACGTCTGCAGAACAGGGGATTAGCCAAAGTCCTCTTTTCTTTATTTTCGTGTTCTTTTTCTCTCTTTCACCCATAAACCATCCTTTAATTGACAGGAAATAAAACATTCATTGGTTTGACCTTTGCGAAGAATTATAGAAACAGTGCAAGCAGGCTAGTTAATAGGATGCTGAGAATAGCTTTAGCGTGTTATTGTAATGCTCTTCCCCATGAATGACCTAATTGAGTGTGACTCAGATGGTTATCAGATATGATTGTGTTAAAGCAGATTTAAATTGTCAACACATGTCCAAAAGTTTGCTATAACTTAACTTGTCTAAGACAAGAATTACAATCACTGAATGGCTGCTGGGTTATTCTTTATATGCAGTACATCTCATTTATCCATAATCCTGTTCAAAGGTCATTATACTGTATATAATACGTTTTATGTTTTTGGTATCACTTTAGTATGGGGAACACATATTCACTATTAACTATGACTTTTGCCTCAATAAACTTCTAATTTACCGCTTATTAACTCTTTCTCCACCAAACACAGAATTTTCCGTTATTTGTAAGAAAATGCTTCCTCGCCAAACACTGAATTTTCTGTGTTTCCGTGTTTTCCCTGTTAGACACTAGGGGGCGCTATTACACATCTTCTGAATGAGTTCAGAATCTCCTGATCAAAACACATGTGAGGAAGACGCAGTAAAACAAGCGATTGTATGTAAGCAGATGCATATGTAAAATAACGTGATCATCAACATTAAACATAATATAAATCAAAACTATCTAATGTTACTGAATGAAATGTCGACCCAGGACGAGCTATAGGACTGTGCATTAGGGGTGTTGTTGGACTCGATCTACTCCCTCTGTGTTTGATCATCCTTCTGAATCTGATCTGGATGTAGTCTTTGACACAAACGTGATTGTTTCAGCTTTTTGTTCAAAATGTTGCTTTTTTAATGAAACTTACCCATATTCAAGTGTTGATAAAAAGGAATGCATGAAGCTAGAATAAAAAGGTTTTGTTTAAAAGAAGAGGGTCAGCTCTTTCTTTTGATATATTGCATGCTCAGATATTCATAAAACAAAATATTCTATGGGCTATTCAATTTTTGTGAAAATGGTCAAAAACCCTAGCGGTGGCTGGCAACTTTTGTTTAAATCGCTGGCGGGGAAAGAGTTAATAGTTAGTAAGGTAGTTTTTGTGGTGTTTAAGTTTAGATATTGGGTAGGATTAAGGGATGCAGAATAAGGACATGCCGAATAAAGCATTTAAACTTACTACTTTTCATCCTGTCAGTGTTTTGTAATATACCTAAAAAAAAAAAAAAATTATATAATGACTTCATTCTCCAGGAAGTGACCATATTTGGTGGCATATTATAACAGCAGCACAAACATCTGTACATATTAGCAATGGATCTGATGAATTCTGTGAGATGACTGTTTAAAGAACATGACTAATTAATTTTAAGCCAATTATTATTGTAGTCACATTCAGTACTTGTAACATTTGTAGCGAGATGTCATGTGGAGCTGCTCACTAGTCAAACAAAAGTCTTCGTTTGACCACAAACACTGAGCGCACTCCCTTTAATCGGGAAATAAAATGATCTCGGTTGATCTAAAGGAGCCAGCAGGGCAAGTGATCAATGGATGAGGCCGTATGTCTGAAACATCAAAGTGTTAGCTGGAGTGTGTGTTCTCTCTGCACATTGTCAAAACAAATTGGCTGTTGGAGGAAACTGGCTTGTGTAGTGCTGATTAGCCTGACGTTCACAGGCGAGATTCTGCATGGCTTTCAGTCAACATTTGCTATGGTGTTTGCTTTTGTTTAACCCCTCATCCTCCTCGACTGCCTGTCATAATGCTAGACTTGGACTAGCTGTCAGAAAGTTCAACCTCAAAGCCCAACTATAAAAAAAGAGAGCTGTTCTGCTTAGCTGGACATGTCATATCACAAAAACTAAGGAGAACCACTCTGGGTGCTAATTAGTCAACCTTTGAACTTTTTTTGTTGGTCAGGTCACATCATAAATCTCATCAGCTTGAATATTAATGAGGTAATATGACATATGGCCAGTGAGAAGGGAGGAAATCGGACACTAGCTATATACTGTTTTATTTACAACATCGAAAACAGACTTAATTCTACTTCAAAAATGTTCATATTTCATTCAATCTCACTTACCATTTCTTTGTTATTATTTGTCAAATTTCCTAGCAATTTCTGAGCGAAAATTGTTTCTACCTTTTTTTTTCTCTTCAGTGTAGTGTAGTGTAGTGTACACACCGATCAGGCAGACTCTTCATCACGGTACATGTTAGTGGGTGGGATATATTAGGCAGCAAGTGAATATTTTGTCCTCAAAGTTGATGTGTTAGAAGCAGAAAAAATGGGCAAGCGTAAAGATTTGAGCGAGTTGGACAAGGGCCAAATTGTGATGGCTAGACGACTGGGTCAGAGGATCTCCAAAACTGCAGCTCTTGTGGGGTGTTCCTGGTCTGCAGTGGTCAGTATCAAAAGTGGTCCAAGGAAGGAACTGGTGTCAACCGGGTCAAGCGGAGGCCAAGGCTCATTGATGCACGTGGGGAGCAAAGGCTGGCCTGTGTGGTCCAATCAAACAGACGAGCTATTGTAGCTCAATTTGCTCATGAAGTTAATGCTGGTTCTGATAGAAAGGTGTCAGAATACACAGTGCATCGCAGTTTGTTGCGTATGGAGCTGCATAGCTGCAGACCAGTCAGGGTACCCAGGCAAGCCGAGGCAGTGTGATGCTTTGGGCAATGTTCTGCTGCGAAACCTGGGGTCCTGCCATCCATGTGGATGTTACTTTGACACGTACCGCCTACCTAAGAATTGTTGCAGACCATGCACCCCATGTTTATAAGGCCACCATGCATACTAAATATATAGTGAAAATTATTTTTCAGCTGCAGTTTGTGCATCAGCTTCAATAAGTCTCTTCACTACACATGCATTGAATACTGCTCTTACTAAATATGACTTTTCATATGATCATTATTTGTGAGATTTATTCCATCTGAACCATTTTGAATTTACAGCACCTTTTTTCAGTTTATTAATGGAGAATTGTGGACACGTTCATTCATTTAGACTTACAAATTGTTTGAAAAGTAAAAAGACTTTTTACTTTTCAAACTTTTACTTTTCAAAAAAGCGAATTAGCTCAAAGGGGAAATATTAATAATTATGAATATTTGAATCAGTTAATAAGATTAACTTGATGTAACTACATTAACATTATTATCAATCAATCAATCAGTTCATCCTGTGAACACTCAGTATTGATTATTAATTAATTCTAAGAAAAGGGTATTTTTCATGGCCACAGAAAAATAATTCTTCCTTTGCACTTACAACGCTTAGAGAAGTTCGATCATTTAAGTGACAATTTGTTTGCAGGCAGAGAGTCAGAACCAAATATGTATTGTGCACAATTTGTATTAACTAAATATATATAGTACTATATAGTACTTTACTTGCATTTAGCCTGAGTGGTTAAAGAGCGTACGATGTAAAATCACAGGAGAAAGCCTTGATAGTTCGGTCCGATGGTGTTAAAGTTGCAATCAATTTCTTCTGCAACGTGTCGGTCAAGAGAGAGAAGGTGGATCTGTGCGTCTCTCTTTAAGGTCTACGAGAAGTCACACCCCCTAGTGTTGACTTGACCAATGGGATTGTTGGGGATTTTCCAGCAGAAAATTGAGATTTTATGGAGATTTTATGGCTCTTTGTTTCAAGCATGATTAAACTGGGTTTGTGCCCATTTACACTCCATTTAATACAACAAACACACACTGCCTCCTCTGATGCACGAAAGTATAAGTTGTGAAACAAGCATTCATTTGACAGGAGACACAACATATATGAGGTTACATGACCTTGTAGTTTGCTCATAAGATATGCATAAAACGAAATACCATACAAGAGGCACTTTAAAAGACTATTTGTATACATTCTTTCAAGTCATAAACAAAGTCTTATCTGATGGTAGCCCTGGTAATGGAGACCTTTCCTGCTCTTTTGGGGCAGAAGTATTTTCTGATGTTTTATTAATGTAGTTTCTTAATTATCATAAATCATAAATGTAATAATTAATTCATAGAATTATATGAATCCTAAAAGACATGCAACAATGTACATGTAATATGAGATGAACAGCAGACAGATGTTGTTTTCCATAGTAACTTTACTTTTCCTTGGAATAGTCACCTAGCTAACAAATATTTGTTCTAAGAACGCTTTGCTAACATTCCCATTTAGTTATGGAAGCGTTATTCCTGGATGTTCTCTAAATTAAAACATAATTTTATTGCTTTAAAACATCAAACATTGCGTTAAAAACATCATTTTATTGCTTTATTTTTTTATGCAAACATTAAGGGAACATTACATTATTGTTCTTTTTGCAAATGTGAACGTTGCTTTGAATGAATGTTCTGAAACAAGTAGTAACATTTTAGAAAGTTTTGAGAACAGTCCCTGTTAGCTGGGTATGCAGGAAGTGAACAAAACAACAAAAGCAACTAACAACAAGCATCTTTTTTATTTATTTATTCTAATTAAGAACAACTCAGCTGTAACAGGCGATTCCACTGTGTAGGGAAAAACGCAGATCATCTGTATGTTCTGATTTTGTTTGATCATATAATAAAAAAATGTGCGAGTCAGGATGCTTTGGGCAGTCTGTCTTAGATAGTACGTGTCTCGTATGGGACCAGGCTGACCGAATGTGTCAATAGTGGGTTCAAGGGTTGAGCAACTGGACAGACAAATCTCTAGGACCGAGAGTAATATATTGTTTACTCACTGGAACCATCATTCTCCATCATTCAATTTTTATTTGCTTTGTTTTGTGATATTCTATAGAGGAGCTGACTAGCATGACAGGAGGTGGAAATGGATATCGGTATGATCGGTGTCTTTATGTCGTAGTTTCTGATTGATTTTCTGTGCGAATGTCAAAACTCCATTTTTATCTCCCTGGCCCGACTTGCAAAAGTCAGCTTTAATACAGGGCAGACAGTCCATACTGATACAGTCTATGATAGTGTATTTGCATAAGAAAATAACTTGGCAGCAAGGAGATTACAAAAGAATTGGAAAGCAATGCTTCTGTCTACTATGTCCACTATGTGTATCGGAATACTGTTGTTAGTGAAAAGAAGAAAAAAATATATAACAGAAGCCAAAGACTCCTCGCAGAGAGATGCTTTGTAAATCACTGGTATTGTGATTCAAACTTTTTTGCTTGTTTAAAAAGAGTTTGCCCAAAAACAAATGCTGTCTTTTTGCTGTTTTCCATGCATTTTGATGAATAGGGACTGATTTTGCGTCAGTACACTTTGTAAATCAGACCAGTTTTTGTAACTTGGATCAACAAATACTGGTCAACAAAATCATAATTTATTTTTTTGTAACAACGTGAGAATTTTCTTTTCATTATTATTTAATTTATCAAATAATATTTTTTATTTCATTTAAGTGAAAAATTATTATATATATATATATAAAAATGCTGGGTTTAAAACAACCCAAGTTGGGTTGAAAATGGACTAACCCAGCGATTGGGTTGTTTTAAGCAAACATTTAACCCAACCGCTGGGTTAAAACAACCCAATCGCTGGGTTAAAACAACCCAATCGCTGGGTTAGTCCATTTTCAACCCAACGTGGGTTGTTTTTAACCCATATGTGGCGAGGCAAGGGACCGTGAGAGCAGGCCGGTGGCGAATGATGATGAGCGTCAGCTGTGCACCACACCGGTCTCGTCTCACGGAGGAGTGACGGGAGCATAAAAGGAGGAGCGACGACAGTGCAAGACGAGAGAGGACCAGGCCTGGATTTTATGTCATGTTTTTGTTTTGTTTGTAGGCGGCAGTCGTCCGTGAGGGGCTGCCGCCGTCATTGTATTTTGTTGGTTTATTTTTGGATTAAAGTTTTTAAATATTCGCCGGTTCCCGCCTCCTTCTTCTACACATTGAACATCTACTCATTACACCATATATATGGCTTTTTTATTGTTGTGATAATTCACTGACAAATGTATTTTTTTTTTTTGCACTCCTTTTTTGTGGGCTAGGGTTACAGTCCTATTACTTATTAATATTTTGCCATTATTAACTGAATAAAATATATTGTGTGTAAAAGTCAGAGTAAATTCCTGTCCTTATCTTTACTTAAAAGACACACACACACACATGCACATGAACTTTTATTGATTTTTAAAAGCTTATGGAACATAAAACACAGGGAACTGTGCATCTAATGTAATTTCATTACAGCACACTTTGAAGAACATGACAGGATTTACTGCATACAACTATTCAAGGTGAGACAGTTAAATGTTTCTATTACATCAGATCGATCTGCAATAAAACAATGACGCGTGAAACATTTCTAACTAAAATATCTTATTCATGAGGCTCAACCCTGTCGGATACAAAGTAATCGCTGAAACATAAAATAAATCTCACTAATACAGCTGTTTCATTGAGAAGCATTTCAGATGTTAGTGTTGAATGCAAGCGCTTTGGCAGTGATCCGTCAGTAGAGAAGAAAGGTGACCTGAAGCTGTTTATTATTTCTCTCCTGAGACAGAAACACCCTAAAGTGCATTAACAGTCAGCGACGGGCACTGAGGCTAGGAACTGCAGGGCTGCTGAGTTCACCATCAGCTGCATTAAAATGCAAGAGCAGCAGTGCATCACTAGACCTCAGAGATAGATAAATCAACTATTAAATAAACAAGCGCAACGTATGCACTCTGCTACAAAAAATGCCCGCGTTGCATGAACAAATATCATGCTCTGAGGACCTCTAGCTCACTCTCTCTCTTCTCTTTTACTTTTCTTCGCTCTTTCTTCTTCTCTTAAAGCGCATACATACACAAACACATCAGTAATTTCAAAGTAAAGAAGCATTATACCAGTTTTTTTCTGACCACTGGTCAAGTGAACACTTCTATTTCTCTCTTATGCACTTTCATTTCACAAATAATTGCAAAGAAATGGCAAGACAAGGAATTAAACGTGTACATTTGAAGTACAAAGTCTGAAATAGTATTTCCTTGTAAAACACAGTCCAATATCCTTTCTTTTATTTGCAATATCAAAAATATTTTTTACTATGTATTTAATTATTCTCTTATATATTGTCTTAATTGTATTTATAGTGTAACTGGATTTTTTTTGATAAAATGCTCTGTCAACACAATCTTTTTGCTGCATAAAGTGTTTGCTATTTGCTTATTATTTGAAAAATGCACGTTGTACTTGATGCAAGTTCCACAGCAGAACAAATTTAACAGCCTCAAGATTTTTTCAGTGAATAAAAAACTTGAAATATAGTGCATGGGTTGTATAGTTTTCAGTTTTCAAGTAGTTACATTATATTGAAAAAAGAAAGGCTAGGATATTCTTTATATATATATATATATATATATATATATATATTTTAAGAATATCCTAGCCTTTCTTTTTTGTGACAAACAGGGTGGGCAAGAGCTTTCTTTTTGTGAGAGATGGGAGAGCCTGTGAGAGATGTGAGACCGCGCAGGTGACGCTCATTTGCAATCACGCCACCGGCCTCGCTCCGTTCTCTCACGGCTCTCGTCCGCCCTGCTTGTCACAGTGTTCCACAGAAGAAATAAAATAATTAATGTTTGGAGCAACCCAATGATGTCTGAATTTTAATTTCTGGGTGAACTATTCCTTTAACCCTAAGGTGCACTGTGTAAATTTTAGCGGCATATAACGGTGAGGTTGCGAAGTGCAAACGCCCACCGCTCACCCCTCCCTTTCGAAGCACATAGAGAAGCTATGGTGGCTGACACAGGACAAAGATGTCGTCGTCTGAGACAACAGAGAGTAGGTAGTGCTCTGTAGAACAGTTTCTCCATTTAGGGATACCATAGAAACATGATGGCGCAAAATGGCGATTTCACTGTAAGGGGACCCTCGGTGTATGTAGATAGAAATGGCTCATTCTAAGGTAATAAAAACATAACAGTTCATTATGTAAGGTCTTTATACACCACTGAAAACAGTTACATATATTATATTGCATTTCTGCCAATAGATCCTCATAAATATTACACACTGCAACCTTTAAACGCATACCTCAGGTCTTTAGTGACCAGGGTTGTCATTCACTACCCTCCTCCTCATTCATTTTTTTAAATGAATAGTATTCCTCAATCAATTCATTATAAACAATATAACAAGAAAAAAAATTATAAAATGATAAAAGAACCGTTTTCCTGTTCACTTTTTGTAAAAATTGTATAGGGTCACTAAAGAGTCGAGGTGTGTAATGGTGTAAGTATATTTTTTCTGCACAACAATAATTGAATCTTTGATGACTGAATAAGTGCAATCCACCTTTGTTCCACAAGGTGGAAATGTCTGATACACACTGATGAAGTGACATTTTACTCATAGGGTGTTTCTCAAACAGAATCCTACAAATTTGAAGGATCCTTGGAGGGCAGCCTTCATTTCGCGTCCTTCATTTGGCCTGTTTTGTAGGACGCGTCGGATGTATCCTTAGCAGCCTTAAATCACCCACAATCCTTTGCACACATTCCAATTCATGAAAATAAATGTGCGTGACGTAGCCATGCGCACTTACTAGACCATTTCATTCTAGCATTTAATTGCTGATGAGGACACTAGCCTACAAGTTACCGCAGGCAGAAAACCAAAGAATAAGAAGTATCATCAGCAAAACTTGAAATGGCTCAGCAATTTACTGCAGATCAAGAATTTTGAGAATACATTTGAGATGGTGAATATAATCCAGATGCTGAATGTACTGGGAAATGAGCTCTGACGAGGACAGTGATGATGGTTTAAAACATCTGCTCAAACTGAACCCCTCCAAGCTCCAAAAGGAAACACAATATGCTTTATTTTATTCTTCTGTAATTGTTACTCTAATATCAGGAGAGTTATATATTATTGCGACAGGTAGAGATCCATCAACCTGTTAGATATAGATCCGGGTCTCTAAAGACCCGAATATGTAATAATGATTGCTGAAACATTCATATATTTAAGGGTCAAAGTTGGCATGAAATTGAAGTTGTGATAGTCTTTTCTTCCCTATTGTGATATATATCCGAGTGAAATGACTTCTCAAACCAGAAAAAAAAAATGGAGGACAGAACTTGATTTTGTCCATAGGGAATTGATTGGATTGTTGTGGTTTGATATTGCTGTGATCTCATGTGAGTGGGTGTCCTCGCGCCAGTAAACACGTCATCAGAGAAGAGATGTTTCTGAAAGGGAGGGGAATTTTATTAAAGATTACGAGGACCTATGAATTAAAAATAATAATAATGTCCTCTGATAAATCATTTATAATGACTGCTGCAAAATGACGTGGTGACTTTAAGAACTTAACCAAATGAATTTTAGCATCTGCATTTATGAACATACACAGACTCGCCTTTAAAGTGAAGGGGACACGTCCCCTGCGTGATCTATGCCTGATGCACATGGAGCCTCAGAGAGCAGGGTTAGAGGAATGGGATGATCCCTCATAAGCTAGAGCTTGGCTGTGGTTCACTGTGTCTTTGATGTGTGAAACTCATGAAGGTCTGCTGCCGCGCGCCTCATGTCCTGGGGAAGAGTTCAGGAAGCTTTATTGAGTAGGCCGTCGGGAAAACAACATTTTCCAGAAGCCTAGCCCAGCTAAGAGGAAATGTGCCCCTTGCTGAGGAGATTTTCTTTGGGAAAACAACTGTGCTGAATAATTTTTTGACATTGGCTTTGTAATTAAATAGCATTAGCATTAATAGCATTAGTCAGAGATGCATTTTGTATCTTCATAAATCTGTATGTAAAATCTGGTTCTGGTACATGTACACTAGTGTCCAAAAGATCAGATCAGAAATATTTTTTGTAACACTTTTTTTTTCGATAGTCCACTTTAGACATTCTACTAACATCTACTAATGTCAATTATCGGTCATTAGAGTATTAGTAGACTGTCTACTTAATATCTCTAACACTTTGGGCCCTATCATACACCCAGCGCAATGCGGCACTAGGCGCAACATTAAAAAGTGTTTTTTGCTAGTTTCAGCCCGATGCAGTAAACAAGTCCTGCGTCACATTGTTTAAATAGCAAATGCATTTACGCCCATTTGTGCTCCCATGGGCGTGCTGATCTAAAAAACAAGGTGTGTTCAGGCGCATTGTTGGCGAGTTGCTACTTTGAGGCAACTGAAATGTATTTATTAATGTTTATTAATTTATTAATGTTATTCAAAGGGCATGTTAGTAATATGCGCCTATAGGTGGGTGCACAACGTGCTTATTACACACACAGTGCAGCAGTACACAAACATGCCAAATATTTAAAATAAAAGGATTTCAATCATGACAACGCTCGGAGTGAATAGATTCAACCAGCATTTTATTAGCATAGAGCATGGAATGTGCATAGGCTTGATTTTGGCGGATGAGATCTGCTACACTGCTGCTGCTGCTGCTGAGCAAATACATAATGTTCAGCTTAGTCAAGATAGCAACGAGGAAAGGCTGTTGCAGAATGATATAACCCCCTGTAGCAGATGGGGTGGCACTGGGGAGGAGATTATAGGAGATCTCATATTGCGCGGCGTGCTAGGATACGGTATAAATAAAGCTACGTAAATGAGGAAGTACCTCTGATTGGTTGGTGTCGTAGAACTGAAAGAACCAATCAGTGATTAATAGTGTTTCATGACTGAACTTTATATTCCTCTCTGGAGAAGCGTTCAGTCTTTCTGCTTGTAAATTCCGCCATGTAGATAGTGAATCTGCCATGGTGCAAGCGCAACTAGCTTTTAAAGGGAATGGGAAATGAAACTCTGATTGGTTTATTGCACTTTACGACCAAAACACACCCATGACTCATTAAGAGAATAGGGACAACCCTTTTGGACCATGCCCAAAGTGTAACCATTTTCTTTTTAATGTTTTTGAAAGATGTCTCATATGCTCACCAAGGCTGCATTTATTTGATCAAAATAAAAACAGATTTTCTATTTGAATATATTTTAAAATGTAATTTATCCCTGTGATGGCAAAGCTGAATTTTCAGCATCATTACTCCAGTCTTCAGTGTCACATGGTCCTTCAGAAATACATGTGAAGGCTTTACATTTAAATGCTGTCAGTATGATGTTACTGTATGTTTTCAGTGTCTATCCAAATGTTAAAAATTAAGTCTACATGAATACTTCTGAGATCACCAAGGGATTTGCTGTGGTAGTAAACTGCTGATTTCTTTAACAGAGCAGCATAACTGACATCTAAAAATAAGATATGATAGATGAACAGTGTGCCGCTTCCCGCTGTGTTCAAGGCGTTGGACTCCCATGGGCTGCAATATTCTCAGATGCTGAATATTAGCTGTATTTATATTGACTGCATGTAGCCTCACATGACATGAGATTGACATAAGCTGCTTATGACCTGCGAGACAGGAAAACGGCAAAAAAAAAAAAAATGAAGCTGATATTCCTCTCCATCACACCCTGTTATGTAATATATCCCCACCCCACACACACACACAAAATAATTTAGAACCACACACCTCAAGGGAAGTGGTGATGTTGGCGATTCATAAAAGTCTGACATTTTAATCAAACACTAAGGGGCAACATTGTTTCTTTATTTGTTACCTGTGAAACGTTAGAAAACTTTGATTGAGCTGAATCTTTGTATGACATTGAGAACCTGTTTAAAGGTGCAGTGTGTAATATTTATGAGGATCTATTGACAGAAATGCAACATAATGTACATAACTATGCTTCCAGTGGTGTATGACCTTGCATAATGTACTGTTATGCTTTTATTACCTTAGAATGAGTTATTTCAATCTTCATACACTGCGGGTCCGCTTACAGTGAAATCGCCATTTTGCACCGCCATGTTTCTACAGTAGCCCTAAACAGACAAACTTTTCTACAGAGCGCTAGTCACTTTCTACTCTATCCGACAACGATATTTTTGTCCTGTGTCGGACACCGTAGCTTCTCTATGTTCTTTGAAAGGGAGGGGTGAGCGGTGGGGCGATTGCAATTCACAACCTCACCACTAGATGCTGCTAAAATTTACAAACTGCACCTTTAAAGGGCATATCGCAGGCTAGAGACCCCAGTGAGTAAATGTATAGAAAAATTATGTAGGAACTAGATTTTCTTTAAAATATACTTATAAATACGCTACTAAGGCTTTTGGCTTTTGTTACTTCCGCATCTAAAAATGCCCCAAAAAAACCCGGAAGTGACAGGAGTGCTGTGAATTTCAACGATAGGAAAACAATGGATCGCAATGACAGTTCAGACGTTGAGGAAGTTATAAATGTCTATTAATACTCATATGGCAGACCACAGCCATACAATTATGACACACAATTAGGGACAGGCCAGGGTAAGACAGAACAACGATTAGAGGAGACAAATTGAGTTGTGTGAGGAGAAACAGTGGAGAACAGAGCAGGTGTCTCGGTGAGAGACCAGTGTTAGCTAATGATATAACGTTATATACGCTAGCTACCAATATGAACACTGTGCTCGGATTATAATACTGTACAGATTATTATCATATATCAGGCAATAGCAAAGCGGGTACTGGTCATCAAGGAGAATTGATGCTTACCAATAACAGAAACTAATAAGCTTTGATCAGGCATAAGTCACACTCGTTAATATCCATCCACACTAAACATTATGTGATATAACGTTAGCGGTTTCTCAACACGACTGGTTTGGCAGTTAGCAAATGTTTAATTTAAAAAAACAAGACTTACGATGCAGAGTTCACGTTTTCCTCGAGCTGCATCTCTGAGGGATCCGTGACTGTCACATCTCCCGCCGGTGGCCGAACCACAGACACTATAGTGTTATTGTGTGTGTTTCATGTTATCCTTTATTCATTAATTCTGTGTTATGGCTTTATTTCGTGCTGATTCACCGATAATGAGAGGATCTATATGATGTTAAGAGTATGTATTTGAGTGAACTTGAATGTACATACAGTGCATGGCATGAATAAAATATTTACATTACCAGCACATAATTCCAAACTTTTTTGAAAAGTGTGAGACTGTATGCATTTGTATTAATGTATATATTTTGTATTCATCAATGCTGAAATTGATTCACGTAAAAACGGCAAAGAAGCATCGCGTGTGGATGTTTATTAATTTAATATCATCCTTTATCTGAGTATTGCAATGTTGAACTCCATCATATTGCCGGGATGATAATCCTCCGGTCTAAAATGAACGCTATACACCACCGCGTGTTTCGAAGCAGATGCAGAAGTGAAGTCCCATCTCTTCACCTGCACAAAACGCCACCCATTCAGGTTTTTTTATTTTTATTTTTTTTTAGGAAGCCTGTGGACTCGATGTCCTGACAGGCTGGACACAATAATTTACCATGACAATGATAAACTGAAATAGAAAAACTACCGAAAATACACGTACTGAATACCAACCTATTCTGCACTGAGCCAACGCAGAGCCCGGCAAACGACTCCCTCTCGTGACGTAATATGATACGATGTTGAAAAAAAGCGTTTTCAACAGAAAATCATAAACAGTTATGTCTTTTTAAAACATTTTAAATCCTGCATTACCTTTTCATATGGTATTTTCATACAAGGTTATATATGCATTTGAGAAAAATGCATTTGGTAACACTTTACAATACGGGTGAAATAATTAATTCATGCTTAACTAATGCACAGATAATCATGAGTTAATGTATGACTCATGAAGAACTAAGCCATTTATTAATGATTACTGCATCAGCAACTAATGAACATTCTACATGATTAATAGATTAAGTAATATATGAATTGCTATGTTATGTTAATAGTTGTGCCTCAACAAGTTAAGTCATAACATAATGATACCTTTGTAAGTCATTAGCTAATGATTAATTAAAGCAGACAACTGGAAGTTGAAATGCATGGCCCATTGTTGTAATTAACACGTTGATTTACATTATTAGTTAATATATGTTATTAAGGAATTAATACATTATGACACATTTAATTAATAACAATTCATATATTACTTAATCTATTAATCATGTAGAATCTTCATTAGTTGCTGGTGCAGTAATCATTAATAAATGGTTTAGTTCTTCATGAGTCATACATTAACTCATGATTATCTGTGCATTAGTTAAGCATGAATTAATGCATATCAGTTCACCTGTATTGTAAAGTATTACCAAATTTTTACCTGCAATATGCCCTTTAAGGAGATTTCTGCTACTGTAATATTCTTGATTTATTTGCACGTATTAAGGTCACTAATCATTTTGAATCCATGCATATTTAGTTGTGCTTATTTTCTATAGACAAACCTCTGTGGAGAGTGTTTACTACATCTGTTTGATAGTGCAGATGCCTTGTGATGCATTATAGTTGGTAAGAGATTAACAGAAGTGGAGCATTTCAGGCATCCCGGAACAAAGAATTTCAGAGGGACTGAAAAATCCCCAAGACTCAATCAGCGACACCTTAATTCCATCTGCCAGCCTTACAATTAATACTCCAGCTGTCTGGGAAACATTTCTTCTCATCCGTCGTTTCCGCTGTGTCTCATTTTCGTCTTCTCCTGAGACATGCTCAGGGTGGGATGCAGTGGTGGATGATGGGAAAACAGCACAGCGGACCAGTCACTATTTAGCGCCGCTTTCCTGCGTTACTTTCCCGCTGCGTTGTCAACCACTACGGCTCCCTCATACCTTTAACAAGCTGCTAAACTCTGCCCCACATCCCTGCGGAGAGCCCACCTGAACATGGCCGCCGCGCCGCTCCCCGTGAGGATGTTTTATTAGATTCACAGCAGAAAAAAAACTGATTTAGCTCAACTGGTGGGTGGAGAGCAACAGCGTTCCCTCAGAGAATGAAGTGCTTTTAATTATGGTGTCTTCAGATTACATCTCACAATCACATTGCTTGAGATATTATAAATGTATAATTCATTTCTTCCTTGTTGTCTTTTTATTATTCACATATGAATTAGATTGTATTTCTTTTTCATGGTGTTTCTGTTGGTTTAAAAAGGAAATAATGGGGCTGTTGGATAAAATGGGTAGAATCTATAGACGCTTGCCGCTCTTTTTTCATATCACATACTTTAGTAATTATCATAAATTAGGTGTCCTTCGAAAGCTTCAAAATTCATCCTCTGAAAACTGTTTTGAAATTGGACGTTGCGTTACCATTGAAGCAGTACTTTAAATTATTTTAGCGGGCTCCTCCCCTAGTGGGCATTGTCAGGTTTCATATTACTAAATTTATCAAAACCTTTTCTAATCTTGACAAAACATATATCATCGTCTGAGACTCAAGATTACATATTTTGTGATAGAATTGATATTTGTGATATACTGAAATTTATTCAGTTATTACAGGAGAATGCATCAAAAAAGAAATCAATGGAATGTGTGTCACCCAGAGGCGATGTTTGGTATTACGCCTAAACAAAATCTCACGGGAGGCGAATTTTTGTGATATCAACTTCAAATTTGGATAGAAACTTGACATAAAGACATATGGTTTTGATTTTATAGTCATTTTAGAGTAAAAAAATATTTAGTAAAATATATATTTATATAAAATAAAATATTTAGAACAGTACATTTGATTTACAGTAAATTTAAACTTTGATAACTTTTTCATTCTTTCATTTTTTTTCACAGTTAAGGGGTTAAAAACGTATTTGTTTTTTCCTAAATGTAATTGACATATTCATTAATAACTGAGATCCTGGACAAAAAAACAAAAAACAAAGAAGAGAGATAATAATAATAATAATAATAATAATAATAATAATAATAATAATAATAATAATAATAATAATCTAGAAAATTATTAAAAATCTTTTAAAGTGACAGCTTTAATTGTATTATTATTTTATTATTTTTATTTTATTATTAATAGTGATGATGATGATGATGATGATACTTGCAATAATAGCTGTCACTTTAAACCATTTTCATTAATTCATGTAACAAATGTAATCATTAAAATCACACAGAGAGTATTATTATTATTATTATTATTATTATAACAATAATTAAAACCATTTTTAAATAGATAATGCTAATAATACTATAATATGTCAACAGTTGTCTCACTTGTGGCTATTTTTATTTGTTTTTAAGGGATTTTATATTCATTGAAGTGATTTCAGAAACATCTGAGACCTAATACTTGACACTTAAATGAAACATGACTAAGAATACGAATAAGTCTCCTAAGAAGAGCAACATTGAGCAATAAAATACTGTCTCTGGGTTGCCCAGCATGGTGCATTTTAGATGCTTGAAAGTGTTTCTTATTTTTGGTTTTGTTGAATGTCAGAATTAAAATAGCTGCATATATTTTAACTGTACCATTTGTTTTTTGGGGTAGGTTGTTTACCACTTTCAGCTGTGTTTACAGTGCCATGAATGACCTCCATGCTATACTTGATTTTCTCTACTGTCCCTGTAGGTTGAACTGATTTAATTTACGCCCCTTTATTAGAAGCAAATGGTGCGATCCTCTCCCTCACATATCGTGGACAGTGGTTCGTCCCTCTGGGTCAGTCATTAATAATGTGCAAGATGAGTCACCTGCAGCTGAGAGAGAACTGGCCCATAAACGCCTGGGCAACAAGACTGTCAAAAACCAACCAATCCTTTCTAATAGATGACCATGGCTACACTCAACCAACACATTTCCCCATATCATTAATTAAGGGAATTAAGGTAAAGGAAATATTTATATAAATGCCTCCACTGTCTGTGGCTGCAGCTGATAGACCATTAATCAGTCTCCAGCCTTTGTGCAGTTCAGCACCATGGACAGGGTCTTAAAGCAAACTCAAATTAGACTGCGTTTGAAGGACACAGATTGTACTTTACTTGTGAAGAGTCGAATTATAGTGTTCGCCAAACTGTTTGAATGATGGGTTGTCAGTCATTCTAAATAAGGATTGTAAAATGCATGTGTTATATAATAAAATCCGCATTCAGCTTTTGTTTAACACCCTCTGAAATGATCTTCACTTTATGCTAAAATCCTGTTGAAATCCTTTTGAAATAAAATGCTCAAAGTATCTGGAATCAGAATGTAATTCTATTTTTACCCCATCCAGCAATAAAATAGGTTTCTTTGATATGAACCTGTTCAGATTCCCCAGGCTAACACCAAACTGGCTATTAATCAGTTACACACACGTCTGTGGGGCTTTTTCCCAGACGTTCCGTTTTATTAAAGCTCGGGATGAAAGAAGCACTTTCGCCTGAGTTCTTTGATGAAATGCAGAGGGGTCACAGGGCAGGAGAATTCAACATTATCTCTTTACATTCTTCTATTAACTTTCATTCCAGTTGGATATTTATTAACGCAAGAACGATAAGGGCTTCGCAGTGAGGATTTTTCATTACTTAAGGCAAATGGGCCGTAGGGCATTCTGTCTGAAGTCGAAGAAGTTTCCATGACCTTTTCTCAACCTCCATGAGGGATTTTCCATTGTTATTTCCTTTCTAGGGTCTTGTTTTGTTTTAACACTTCATGTGTATGTTCCTGTGCTGTGCTTTTGACTGGGGACTGTTAATACAGAGAGGTGATTGTTTGCGCTTCTGTATCTCTGCTGCCCCTCACAGGACAGAACCTGCAACTGCATGTTTTTTCTTGTTGTTGTTGTTGTTGTTGCTTTTTCTCGCTCTACTCTCTTTTCTCTTCCGCTCTCATTTGTGTGTGTGGGGGTATGTTCAGAATATGACTCAGCATGTCTCTTTATGGTCAGTAAATCATGCCTGTCTGTTCGGAGTAAGTGGGTTATATCAGACTGTAGTACTCTAGTGGGGAATCATTCCCATTACGCACACACACACACACACACACACACACACACACACACACACACACACACACACACACACACACACACACACACACACATACTATATTAACCCATTTACTTGCATGCACAAATCCACTTATGGACCAAGAGGGGTAAACAGCAAATCCCAATGAAATCTCAAAGCTTGCCTTAAACTTTTATTAGTTTTAATTCATGTCTGATATTCATCAGTGGAGGATGAAGTACATAAATGATTTGCTCTATCCGAATATGCCTACTTCCAAATCATACAATAGGCAAAAAATAGTATGTGAGCCAAGTAGTACGACCAAATTCATAATATTCATAAAAAAGTAGGCGACAATTCCCTAGTTCAGTAGTCAGGGCACTGATCAGAGAGTTGCCATTTTAAGAACTGTCTCAATCGCAAAATCCTTCCAGTGCACTGAAATGTTTGGTCCCACAAAACACCGTGAAACCAGAGAACATCAATGCTCCCTTAACAGAAGTTCTGAAGCACGAAACACAAATAACGTGGGCCAACTCACAAAATTGTTATTTAATATTATTTCAGCATTAACACATCTTTAGACAGGTACTGAACATAATCTAGATAACATTTATAATGTTATGGCTGTTGCAGCCATATGTATTTATCATAACTTTAAATAACATAAAAAAATAAATGAAAAATAACAGCTCTGATGTTGTTCATAAATACCAGTAGTGACGTACAACGAGGATGCTGTCATGTCATCATCAGTGTCGCAATGTGCCATGGTCCATACTGTCTTTTCCAGTGCCTGAATCCATGTACATGACATTCTGATTCACCACCGGGAGCTAGGGAGCTGATTGAAACGCACCCACTTATTCGATGGATACTTTACTATCCGATGAGGCGACGGGAGAGAATTTGTGAATGGAGGTGAACAATGACAATATGGTGGATGTTGTACATTTATGCATTCATACTATATAGAACAGACTTTTTAACAGTCAAAAAGTATGTTTCTAACCAAATGTAGTGAGCGACCTACTATACAGTATGAGATTTTGGGTGCAGCAGTTGATTTTAAGTACAGTTATCATGATAAAATATTACTCCAGTATATATATATATATATATATATATATATATATATATATATATATATATATATATATATATATATATATATACTCAGTATATATATATATATATATAGTATATATGTATATTTTTTGTTTTTTTGCTGGGTAAGTACCAAAGTATCATATCAAAAGTATTAAGTACTTATTTTGAGCTGGAGAAATGCATTGATTTGCTGATTTGATCAATGAATCGGTGAGTGCTGCAATCGGAACAGTTAAATTCATTCAATGTGATTTTATGAATCAAACTGATTAATTAAAAAAAGAATCGACTGAATGATTTGTTGAGAATGATTCGTTGAGGAAGCTGACAACACGGAGTGGGCCTTCGATTTCTTTACTTCATATAAAGGAGGAATGTGTTTTTCTGGAACATATTGGAATAAAATGTCAAATATTAAAACTCGGAGCATAGTAGTTAAGTAAAAGTTTACCAAAATAATGAAAATAATCTGATACTTGAAAAATGTACAAAGTAAATATTGTTTTTATACTGTTGTGGGTGATTTCTATGTGGTTGCTAGGGTGTTTTGATAATCTTTATCTTTATCATCTTGCTCATCCTTCAATTTTAGGTCTATCAGTCATTTTATCATCCAACAGTTGAAAATATTGTATTGTATGATGCAGGACGAAATATGAACTGAATTTTACTATTTTGTGTTAGGAACTTTATAAACAAAGTTCAGGAGAAACACGTTCAAATTGCCTATCCAGATTAGGCCTATATATATATATATATATATATATATATATATATATATATATATATATATATATGACTATATATACAGCTGACTTTCCTAACAGTTTCCTGCATACCACCACCACCTTGTCTCCTCACACATGCTTGGTTAACTAATCAGAGAGATACGGGGGGGATTACTCTGGGTTCAGGCCAAAATTTCGAGCTCGGAGCCCGGAGCCCAGCACGTCAAATACACATACATTTTATTTGATTATTTATCTGATTATTTGTAAGTGTGAATTTGTGAACCCTAAGTAATAGTGATGCTTGGCTTAGCAAGAACAATTAATAATGTATATCACTAACCTAAAAGTAGATTAATCTATTTCTAATCTATTTAATCTATTTAAAATCTGAGTATTTATAAGTTTGGGTAAGGCAGTCGCACAGAGTAAACAGAAATATATAGCTACAAAGCAAGCGGATTATGGATTCCCTCAGAATTTTTTTTTTTTTTTTTTGTATCATATGAGTATTTTTGTCCTCCTAAAAGTCATAAAACCCCACTGGCCTTGATAAAAGTTTCTGAAGAGTTGAAGGAGCACTGACTTCTGAAAAAGAGATGAGAGGAGCACATTTTGATGGATAACTCCAATATGCACTAAACATCCAGGGATCAAATGTGCAGATGAAAACACCAGCAAAACGAAAGAGAAATATCTTTGGCATAGCCTATAGGGGAGAGTAAAAACAGAGGGTCAAATTTATTCATTCGTGTGTTTTTGTAGCTTAAGAGAGAGAGAAAAAAAAAAAAAAACAAGTGAGCTAGAGAAGAGGCAATGGATTAGACACAGACACACACATACACACACACACACACACACTATGTGTGATTATAAATCAAGTGTGTGTCAGGCTGCTCTCTATGATTCTGATGCAGCAGCAAAAATGCGGCTCCTGCTGCTCATTTCTGACGGGAAGTTTGCTCGGAGTGATCTGGAATGTTGGGGAATTAACATTGAAATGATTCTGCTGACAGTTTCACACTATCTACTGCACATTCCCTCACAAACAGGCTGCGTGAATCCTAATGACATGCCAAGCAAACCTCTCAAATACCCTCTGGATATGGTCTGAAGTCACATGAATGCATAAGCAGGAACGGCTTGCATGAACCCGCATTAGATGACCACATATAGCTATGTGCATGTATGTGTGTGTTTGTAAGCTCACCAAATCGCAGCAGGCAGAGATAAAACATAAAGGCACAAGCAAACACAAATGCACACACGAAACGTTCAACATCGAATTGCACTTAAAGAAATGGAAAAATTCGAAGACCACTGTGTATTCAGTATTCTCCTTTTCTCTACATGTATGGTGAATAGTACGGCACTGTTTGCAAGACTGAGGCTATGTTTGGAGTAACACTTCATAATGTGCAGTATTCAACAGAGAACACTGCAGGGAATAATGTATCCCATAATTCAATGCACTCAACTAGATCTGTTATTTAAATATAATTTAAATGAAAGGTTGTTGTTTTTTTTTTTATGAGTTTTTAAGGGAACTCCACAATGCGTGGAGGTGGATATTGTGAGCATTGAGGCAGGGGAATTAGAGGACTCACCACCTCTTTCCCCTGCTTACGAGGAGCTGGTGGAGGTTGTTACTGGTGCCGTTGCCAAACTCAATATCGACTGGCCGGCTGAGAAGCAGGAAGCCCATCGTAAGAGTAAATTGTACGAGCCTACACGTCAAGTAAATCTCAACCTCCACATCAGGGCCTGCCTTTCTTTCCACATTTCCACACTGAGGTATCGACGTCCTGGAATAAGACATACCTTTCACATATCCAGCCCTCAAACTACGCCTCGATCGTGGGAATGAAATGCCCAGGGTCGAAGAGATACTGGCATGTTATCTCTCCCCTAAAGGCCCATTCACACCAAAGATGATATCTATAAAAATAATGATAAAGATATAGTTCTAAAATCGTTCTCAATATTAAATAATAGCAGTGTAGAGTTCACACCACAGCTATAACGATAACGGCACTTTCTGAAAGATTTTTTCCAGCTCATGAACAAAAAAAAAACATTGACAGCCCTTCGGAATCCATCCTGCAAACGAGCTTTAGCATTCAAAGCAACAGACAAGCACATGCTTAGAATAAACAGAACAATATTGTCCACTGGTGTGGATGCTAATATAGTTATCTTTATAGTTATCTTTATATTTATCATTCTTGATGTGAACAGGTCTTAAGGCTGCATCTTCCCTTAAGGCCCCAACCCTTCCCAAACCCTATAGAACTACATAATTTCAGGTGGGAAAAGCTTACATGGCAGCAGGTCAGGCTGGTGCATGCATTCACACTATATCCATCCTTCATGCGTACCAAGCCAACCTGATTAGGGAGTGGGTCGGGCCTCACACGATTAAGGAGCTGTGTTGGGCCATGGACCTGCCTCTCCAGGCCACCAAGGATCGGCTGCTCAATGTCAGCTCTGGTGGTCACAGAGTGGCATCTCTGGTTAAACATCTCAGGCAAGGGAAAAAAAGGATTAACATTCCTCCATGATGCCTGCTATCTCCTCCTGGCCTCTTTGGCGATGCTGTCAGCTCGGTTGTCGAGAGGTTCCGGGAGGCTAAACATCAGTCTCCAAAGTTTCAGAGGTTTATCCCTCGCTGTCCCCATGTCCCCAGCCATCAGCTCCTCGAATAGGAAGCAATGTCATCCTCACCCACATAAAACGCTTAGGGCTAAGACTGAACTCCAAGAAGATTATGCTTTCTCCAGTTCAGAGGACATCTTTTGTAGGAGTATTTTGGGACTTGGTTACAATGCAGGCATGACGGCCTCCTGCTCGTATCGAGTCAATTCTCTTTTTTCTCATTTCAAAATCTGTTGGGACTTATGACAGTCATGTCCAACATGATACCGTTTGGCCTCCTATACATGAGACCCATGCAGTGGTGGCTCAAGACCAAGGGGTTTTCCTTGAGAGGCAACCCAATTTGCATGATTAAGGTTACATGCAGATGCCTTTGCTCCTTGGTCAAGTGAAAGAAACCTTGATTTCTGTAAGGACCTGTGCTGGGGGCCTCTACTCTGAGCAAGACGCTTACGACAGACACTTCACTTACAGGCTGGGGTGCAGTCCTAGAGGCCAATCGACTCAAGGTCTGTGGAGAGGACATAATCTCTCTTGGCACATAACTGCCTGGAGATGATGGCTGTATTTTTAGCACTGAAGTACTTCCAGATATCATGTCCTTGTCCGTACAGACAACACATCAGTAGTCTCATACATAAATCACCAAGGGGGGTCAGAGGTTGTGCCCTCTTTGCCGACTGGCACACAATATCCTCCTGTTGTCCCAGGGCAAGCTGCTCTCCTTGAGGCAGTCTATATCCCTGGGTACATAAATCAGGTCAGTCTACATTTAAAAGCCCTGTTCTGGCTGGCCTAAGTGTGGTTTTCGGGTTCTCTGTGGGAGATTCTCATCAGGAGGTGCCTTCTAACACAAGCCGGGGGCACAATCTACCACCCCGGCCAGAGATGTGGAAGCTTTGGGTTTGGCCCCTGAGGAGGACCAACTCCTGAAATATGACAAGGACGAGGTCGTTGAGACTATCCTAAACTCTACAGCTCCCTCCATGAGGAAACTTTACACCCTAAAGTGAAAGTCTTCACTTTATGTTGCAGAGAACGCAGGTTGGACCCAGGTAATTGCCCAGTGGCTTCAGTGCTGGGGTTCATTCAGGGCCACTTTTCTGCTGGTTCATCCCTCCCCACACTTAAGGTCTACATGGTGGCCATAGCTGTTTTCCACGCACCATTAGGCAATGGGTCTCTGGGGAGAAACCATTTGATGGCCCATTTCCTTTGTGGCATTCTGAGATTGAGGCCTGCAGTTCATGTGAGAGTCCTGGCCTGGAATTTGGCCGTGGTACTGGAAGGGTTGTTCCTGGCACCCTTCGAGCCCCCGGACTCTGTGTCTGAGAAATTTCTTACACTAAAGATGGAATTTCTCTTGGCAATTATGTCTCTCAAGAAGGTAGGAGATTTTCAGGCCCTGTCAGTTGCCTCCTCTTGCCTAGAGTTTGCGCTGAGTAGGGTCAAAGCAATTTTGTTACGTAAATTCATACGTGCCTAAAGTACCTATGAATATTGCATGTTCTACGATCTTGCAGGCGTTTCATCCTCCTCCTTTTGTGTCTGTGGAACAGGAGGAGCTAAATCTACTTTGCCCTGTTAGGGTCCTTGAGACTTATGTCCATCGGACATTTGTGACGTAAGACCGACCAGCTGCTAGTTTGCTTCCTCGCACACATTTATCAGGTTTTATAACCTGGACCTGGACTATACACCAGGGCCGCAAGTGCTCTTGTCCTAAGATGTGCTCTTAATGACTTTACACTATGACAGGCATTCATCAGAATGGCACAGTGGGTATTTCGTGGGGTTCCCTTGAAAGGGAACGTCTCAGGTTACGACTGTAACCATGGCTCCCTGAGAAGGAAACAAGATGCTACGTCACCTTGCAATACTGCCTGCATGCATCTGAGCAGCTTACTTCTGCCAATCAGGAGCTCACACTGCTTTGCTCCGGGTATCCTTTACAGCTTCCAGATATGAGTGTGTATATATATATATATATATATATATATATATATATATATATATATATATATATATATATATATATATATATATATATATATATTTAGTGGGTTAGTTCGTTTTATTGGGAATCAACACATTCCCATATATAATATTGTAAACCAGTTCCATGATGACATCATCTTCCAAGAAGTGACATCATTTTGGTGGAAAACAACAGCAACAGCAACAAAGTAAACTGCTCTTTTAATTCTTTCAAATAAATAATATAAAATTGCATTAATTATTTATGAGTATTTACAAAGTATTTAATGGGTGAATTAAGTAATTAAATTACAGTTATTAATGACTTAATGTATTACACTGGTTTTGTGGTATTATTTGATTTGTCCCACAAAATATAAATATATCTTGTTTGATAAAATTACAGAAATATGCAATTACACTTTTCTAAATGGATTTAATTTTTTTTTTTTTAAGTTTTAAAATAACAAAAATATTTAATTTAATTAATTTAAACATTAAAGACATTTTTACATTAATTATTTTTATTTACATACTAGTAACTGGTACCTGAAGAGGACTTTTGACAACATATAGCACACAACTGTTTGAAATGTTTATCGTTGAATAATTTAAAAGAATAGTATGTACTATACAATGCACACATTGCAGTATTTAATAAATAGTGAGATACTATTCCATTCTAAGCATATTTGAGACTCTATATATTTTTATGCCTCTTTTATGTCTTATCTGTGATGGTGACACTCTTGCATTCAATGCATCAAAGCCTATGATATTTTGGGAATTAATTTCCATACATACACATACAGACCAATCAAATGGCATGAGTAACATAACTTTGTGAAAATAGTAGCCCCAAGAGTTTTAACCATAGTTTGACATCATAAACTCAATAAAGTTAATTCTTCATATTTTTGACCTCTCTATCTTTCTCACTTTAATTTCCCAAAATCTATATGTTCCTTTCCCCTCTAAAGGTTTTACAATCGCTGATCAGGGAAAGTGTTTCGGTGGGTCAGCTTCTGTTGGTTTATGCTGATTCAACATCTGTGGTTCACAGCCGGCTAGCTTTGGGAGTTCAATTTCCTACCTTTTCCTTCCCTTCCTTAATGTAAGGCAGTCAATAATTGAGAATGAAGCACCGCTTTACACTACGGTGTAATTATGCCAGATTGGAAAAGAAACAGATCAGGCATGTTGCTTATTAGTTGACCTGAGAAAATTAAACAACACCAATTAATAGGCCACAAAACAGATTGGGCTGCAACTTGCACTACAGGATATTGCATTATTCCCAGCTGTGTGATAATATGGATTTATGTATAAGTGTCTACTGTTTTTTTAAACATATGGAGAGTATTATGAGAGCACATGTGCCTACAAATTGCTTTTAAAAAAACTTAAAGGGTCACTGCTGCTAAAAGTACATTTGTACAAAAGTAAATGTTTGTGTGTATATATGATATTGACCAGTTTTAAAGATGTAAATGTTTTTTGTTTTTTTAATCACAATATAACTTTTATTATTTTATTTTATTTGGTTGTTTTTGTTAATCAGAATGATTCAAACTAATCATGTTTTGGGGAATATATTTATAAATATCAAAATAATTATTTTAAAAATCTGTTCATTTTGGTGGGAAAACAACAGCAACATAGATTCAAGATTCAAGAATTTTATTTGTCACATACACAGTTATATACAGAATATACAACCGGCAGTGAAATGTAAACAGGTCCGCTCCATGGACAGTGCAAATCTGTAGAATTATAAATGCAAGTAGAAAAAAAATAAATAAATAAAGAAGTGAAATAAAATAAGTGAAATAAACTGTGCAGTGAGTAAACTGTAGACTTATGAAAATATGCGGTTAACAGATGTACAAAGAAGTATAATGTGCAAACAGGTTTATAACAGGTTGTTACACAGTAACAATGAGAACAGAAAGTGCAGTGCAATGTCAGTATGTCGATGTTTATCCTGAAGTGAAGTCATGTGATGTTAAGTGACTGAGTTCAGGAGTCTGATGGTCTGGGGGAAGAAGCTCCTCCTGAGTCTCTCAGTTTTGGCCATCAGGCTTCGGAAGCGCTTACCAGATGGCAGCAGCGTGAAATGAGGGTTTGCAGGGTGATTAGAGTCCTTGATGATCTTAGTAGCTCTAACTTTGCAGCGTTTGGTGTAGACGTCCTGCAGAGATGGGAGAGCTGACCCTGAGATACGCTCGGATAAGCACACAACTCTTTGCAGGGCTTTGCGGTCATGACTGGTGCTGTTCCCATACCACGCTGTGATGCACTGAGTTAATACACTTTCTATCGCCCCTAAATAGAAAGTTTTCAGGATAGCTAGTGAAACCCTGAATTTCCTCAGCTGGCGCAGGTGGTACAGTCTTTGCCTGGCTTTTTTCACCTGTGTCTGAATGTGAGCAGTCCAGGTCAGGTCCTCGGAGATGTTAACACCCAGGTACTTGAAGCTGCTCACTCTCTCTACTGGTGACCTGCTGATCATGAGGGGGGAGTATGTCCGTTGCTGTCTCTTCCCGAAGTCCACAATCAGTTCTTTGGTCTTGCCAAAATTCAGAGAGAGACAGTTGTCCTGGCACCATGATGTTAGATGCTCCACCTCGTCCAGGTATGCCGTCTCATTGTTGTTGGAAATGAGGCCCAGGACAACAGTATCATCAGCAAATTTGATGATAGAGGTGGAGCTGTGTGTGGACAAACAGTCATGTGTGTAGAGAGAGTAGAGCAGGGGACTCAGGATACAACCCTGTGGAGCTCCCACACTCAGGGTGATGGAGGTGGAGGTGAACTGGCCTACTCTCACCACCTGAGGCCTGCCAGTGAGGAAGTCTTCAATCCAGTGGCAGAGAGAGGGATTCAGGCCAAGATCCAGGAGTTTGGCGGTTAGCTTAATGGGAACTATGGTGTTAAAGGCTGAGCTATAGTCAATAAATAGCAGCCTTACGTAGTTCCCACTTTTGCTGTCGATGTGAGTGAGGGAGGAGTGGAGGACATGAGAGATGGCATCTTCAGTCGATCTATTGGGACGATAGGCAAACTGAAGAGGGTCCAAAGTGTCAGGAATGAAGGCGCAAATGGTGTTTTTAATGAGTCTCTCAAAGACCTTCATGACTATAGACGTGAGAGCCACTGGATGATAGTCATTTAGGCAAGAGGGTTTACTGTTCTTAGGGACAGGGATGATGGTGGATTTTTTGAAGGAGGTGGGGACCACAGATGTAGCGAGGGACTCATTAAAGTTGGATGTAAACAACCCGGCGAGCTGATCAGCACAGGACCGCAGAACACGGCCTGAAATACCATCCGGCCCCGCAGCTTTCCTGACGTCCACACGCTTGAGTGCCCTCCGAACTTCATCCTCCGAGACAGAGATCACGTGGTTGTTGCTGCTCTGAGTAATTCCCTCTGACGTGTCACTTGGCGGAGTCGCGCTGCCGCGATTACAATCAAAGCGAGCGTAGAAAGAGTTTAACTCATTCACAAGCAACAGATCAGCTCTCACCTCTGCAGAGGATTTGGTGGTCCTCAGTCCCTGCCACATGTGCCAGGAGTCGTTGGGTTGGAAATGAGACTCCACTCGATCCTTATAACGGAGCTTTGCGGCTTTAACTGCGCGTCGGAGAGCATAGCAGGATGATTTGTAGTCATTCATATTCCCCGTTAGGAGACCGGCGTTGTATGCGGCAGTGCGTGTGTTCACTGCAGCGCAGATTGAAGGTGTGAGGAAAATGGCGGCATGATCCGATTTGCCAAAAACTGGTAGTGAACGAGCTTTATAGGCGTTCTTAAACAAAGAGTAGCAATGATCCAGTGTGTTTGCTCCTCGTGTAGGACAGGAGATGTGCTGGTGAAAGTTTGGCAAAACTTTCTTTAGGTTTGCTTTGTTAAAATCGCCCGCGACGATGAGAGCAGCATCGGGGTGTTTGTTTATGACGCCGCTGGTAACATCATGAAGGCCAGATAAAGCCAGCGCTGTGTCTGCCTGTGGTGGAATGTAAACGGCAGTGGCGATGGCCGAGGAAAACTCCTCGGCAGATAGAATGGGCGGCAAATGATTGTTAAATGTTCCAGATGAGGCGAGCAGGACCGCGAAAGAATGGTGATGTTCCTGGGGTCGCACCATTTCTTGTTGATCATGAAACACACTCCACCGCCTTTAGATTTACCGGCCTCGGCTGTTCTGTCCATCCGAAAAACAGAGAAGTTCTCCGACGGCGTCACAGCTGTGTCCGGGACCGCTGGCGTGAGCCATGTTTCAGACAAACCATAGATGTTACAGTCTCTCATGTCCCGTTGAAAACTTATCCTGGCTCTAAGATCGTCCATCTTATTCTCCAAGGATTGGACATTTGCGAGCAGAATGCTCGGGAAAGGTGGGCTGAATGCCCTTTTTCTCAGTCTGTTGCGGATCCCAGCACGTTTCCCGCTGTGTTTCTTGATTCTTCGCCTTCGACTCTGTCCATTGTTCAACTCGGCGTTCCGATGAATCTCAGATGGCCACAGAGGATCGGTGAAAGTGTCCTGAAACAGTCCAGTGTAGAGGTAACCAATGTCCAAAAGTGTTTGGCTGTCATAGCAGATCAATGCAGATGATAAATTTGTAACAAATTGAGAGCAAAAAAGAGTAAAATAATAAATAAAAGCACAGTCTTTCGCGGAGCGACCTGAACGGCGACCGAACACGGCGGCGCCATCTTGGTTTCAGATGGCGCCGCCGTGTTCGTATACAAGTACACACAAGTACACAAGTCGTACACAAAACTTGTGTTCGTGCACATACACAAGCAAGTATCAGTAATGGATTCTAAGAATTATATGATTTTTTTTTTTTTTCTTTCATTATTTGGTCTCCATCTAAAATATTTCATCTTATTACAGAAATTATTTCAAAATAACACAAATGTGTATGATAACAAATTATAAAATAATACATTAAATTCCTCAATCCCTCACTAAGCAATGACTAACTTCAGCTTATTTCCATCCTGTTAGGTTTGTTCTGTTAATTTTCTGTTAAATTTACAGTCTTAAAAATTGGCATTAATGGTTCTACGAAGAACACCATTGAACCTTTCCATTGCACAAAAAGTTCTTTAGGTTATTAAAATGTTATTCACACTACAATAAATAAATAAATAAATAAATATTTTTAAGGGGTGTTAAAACACGATTTCACTTTTCTTACTTTAGCTAGTGTGTAATGTTGCTGTTTGAGCATAAACAACATCTGCAAAGTTACAAAGTTCAAAGTTTAAAGCAAAGGGAGATATTTGCTTTTAAAGAAATCAGTTTCTAAGGACTACAGCAAACGGCCGGTAGGGACTACAGACATTCCTCCAGGGTTGTTGACAACACCAATCCCAATATTTACATAAACCCCTCCTCTGAGAATATTAAATAAGGGGGGCGAGGACATTTTTTATTGCTGTGGAGAAGAGTTGTTGTGGTATAGTTAGTAGGCTGGAGTGTTGTTGCCGCAATGCCGACGAAATGCTGTTATTTTCATCCAGATTGCAGGTCCACTTTGTTCAGCCTTCCTAGGGACGGGGGAGTTAGGGATCAATGGTTAAAATTTATTTTTAACTCAGTCCCTCATAAATATTACCCAAATCTCGCTCTCTGTGCTGCACATTTTACGGAGGAAATCTTCCACAATCTTCGCGAGTTCAATGCAGGATTCGCACAACGGCTTGTCCTGAAAGATGGAGCAGTTCCAACTTTAAAAACAGAAGCTGTTTACGGGCCACAACCTGTAAGTATGATTTATTTTTCATTGATGTGTTTTCCTGTAATAGTTTGTATTGTTAATTGTACGTTGTAGCAAGGAAGTAAACAAATGACAACGCTGTTTGTCTCTGCAAACCAGTTTGTTAAATGCTCATTCATACTTAACGTTATCCAACAAACACCTAACGTTACAAACTTTTTTTAAATCTCAACAGCAAACTTGGAATTAGTATAAATTATTCTTTGATTAGAGATTTATGTATTGTGTATCTACAGGCATGCTAAACATGGTTCTGTGTTTGATTTGGCTACTATAATAAAGCCAATGTTTAGTGTTCGTTTTGGGTTAATAGTTCTCGCAACAGATATTTGCCTATAATCGCTAGAATCGAAAAACGTGCACTAGGCTGTTAGCATATCACAGGACACTGGGCCAGCTAACCAATCTGAGCCCATTGCGTACTTTTGAGGGACCGGCTTCATAGAACCCGGAAACCATCAGACAGTTTTTACAAGAAGGGACAGAGCAGTGTAGAATAAAGGTAAAATATATGAAAAATAATGCAATTTTTCAAAAACGAAGCATGAACACGTTACAGTGCACCCCACAAACACAATCAAGCCTTCGAAAGAATGTGTTTTACCACCCCTTTAAGAACTGTTTACTGAAAGGTTCTTTGAGGAGCCAAAAATATTTTTTTCTATTGCATACCTGCATAAACCCCCTTTTGAAACCTTTATTTTGAAGACTGCTAATCAAGTTAAAGTGTCTGAGCTTTACCAGAAAAAAAAAAAAGAAAAAAAGAAAAAAGCTTGTTATAACATCCTCAAATTTCAAACCAAGAATATTCATTTGGTACAGAGTGCAGAAGGCATTACATAACATGAATTCAAAAACTAAAATCCTTAGATAGCTTATGGTCAGGAATTGCCTCTTTTTAACCTAAACTGTCAGTGTCATAAACTTTGCTGTTTTATTTCGGACAATGTGGAGTGTCTTCGTGCTTTGCGGAGCCCGTTTTGATTGCGCAAATGGTTCTCATATTTCTGAGAAGCAGAGAGGTGGACACATTATGATTAGATGTGTGGTGATGGGCCCTCCAGGCCGACAGAGAGGAAAGATCTCTCTGCTTGGCTAAACAGCAGATTTATGAAGCATCCTTTCAAAGAGCCCTGTGCAGGTGAACAGAGGCCGTTACAGTGCAGCTCCTCCATTAGACGGCCATTAGAGTCTGTCTCACACCTAATGAAGTGCAGTAGGCTGCTATCATACAGATTCAGCACTTTGTGTTAAACAGCCACATTGAAACGAATATAGTACTGATATTGACTTTCACTGTAGTTTGTTTAAAGTTGCACTTATTATCTTGCATCTTAAGAGGATAAGCTCTAAACTTTATTGTGTATGTATTATATTTGGCAATGTGCTTACAAACTCTTTAACCCTTGGGGTCTTTAGTGACCCGGGACATCATTCACTACCTTCCTACATATTTATTTTTTTGAAGTTAGACATCATTCTTCTATGTATTCCTCAATTAATTCATTATAAACAATATAACAAGAAAAAAAATAATACATTTATAAAAGAAAGCCTGTTTTCACATACATTTTTTGTTAAAAAATATAGTATAGGGTCACTTACGACCCGAGGCGTGTAACAGTGTAAGTATTATTTTTGCTCAACAATAATTGAATCTTTGATGACTGAATAAGTGCAATTCACCTTTATTCCACAAGGTGGCAATGTCTGATACACAATGATGAAGTGATGTTTCACTCATAGTTACCGCAGGCAGAAAACAAATGAAAAGGAAGGATCATCAGCAAAACTTGAAATGGCTCAGCGATTTACTTGATGTTGGATCTGGTGAAGAAGCTGTCAGCGATCAAAATATTGATTTTAAAGATGTTGAAAATGATTTGAGAATATGTTTGAGATGGCGAATATGAGCTAGATGCTGAATGTACTGGGAAATGAGCTCTGACAAGGACAGTGATGATGGTATAAAACATCTGATCAAGCTGAACCCTTTGCATCAGGTAGAGGTCATTCATGTTAGATATACACTCTAAGGACCTGAATGTGTAGGGGAGACCTAGTTGTAACACAGGGAGAGTTGTAACACTACCAGTTCCACGAATCACGGATAAGATAGGAGTCATATGACAGTTTCAGTTTCCTCTGGCTTCCTTTACGATCCCACATGGAGGTTTTCCGGTCTGTGTTGCTATCTCTCCTGAAGCTACAGCAGAAAATCTAATTCTGTAAAAATAAGATAATATTTTGTTTAGTACTTCTACCATTGTAGATAATATTGTATAAGTTATATCAGGTCAAAGTGTAGTTTCTCTAGTAAAGAATGGTGTATCAACCTGATAATTTCAAAGCAGCATGCTAATACATCTAGCTAAACAATGGGTGACAGTGGTTGTAACAGGTGTTTTGAAACAACAATACAACTAAGAACATTTTAGTGATTCTAATAATTCTACAGAATGCCTATGTTTATGTTAATTTGCTCTCGCTCACACACACACACCAGTAGTGGGGTAGGTTGTAACAAAGGACCAATTTGTATTTGTCATCATTTCACAAAATCTGTGATATAGTTGAAGAAATTTAAATTGTTGCCATTTGTAGTACAAACCCGATTGCAAAAAAGTTGGGACACTGTACAAATTGTGAATAAAAACAGAATGCAATCATGTGGAAGTTTCAAATTTCAATATTTTATTCAGAATACAACATAGATGACATATCAAATGTTTAAACTGAGAAAATGTATCATTTTAAGGGAAAAATAAGTTGATTTTAAATGTCATGGCATCAACACATCTCAAAAAAGTTGTGACAAGGCCATGTTTCCCACTGTGTGGCATCCCCTCTTCTTTTTATATCAGTCTGCAAACGTCTGGGGGCTAAGGAGACAAGTTGCTCAAGTTTAGGAATAGGAATGTTGTCCCATTCTTGTCTAATACAGGCTTCTAGTTGCTCAGCTGTCTTAGGTCTTCTTTGTCGCATCTTCCTCTTTATGATGCTCCAAATGTTTTCTATGGGTGAAAGATCTGGACTGCAGGCTGGCCATTTCAGTACCCGGATCCTTCTTCTACGCAGCCATGATGTTGTAATTGATGCAGTATGTGGTCTGGCATTGTCATGTTGGAAAATGCAAGGTCTTCCCTGAAAGAGACGATGTCTGGATGGGAGCATATGTTGTTCTAGAACTTAGATATACCTTTCAGCATTGATGGTGCCTTTCCAGATGTGTAAGCTGCCCATGCCACACGCACTCATGCAACCCCATACCATCAGAGATGCAGGCTTCTGAACTGAGCGCTGATAACAACTTGGGTTGTCCTTGTCCTCTTTAGTCCAGATGACATGGCACCCCATTTTTCCAAAAAGAACTTAAAATTTTGATTCGTCTGACCACAGAACAGTTTTCCACTTTGCCACAGTCCATTTTAAATGAGCCTTGGCCCAGAGAAAACGCCTGTGCTTCTGGATCATGTTTAGATATGGCTTCTTTTTTGACCTATAGAGTTTTAGCCGGCAACGGCGAATGGCACGGTGGATTGTGTTCACCGACAATGTTTTCTGGAAGTATTCCTGAGCCCATGTTGTGATTTCCATTACAGTAGCATTCCTGTATGTGATGCAGTGCCGTCTAAGGGCCCGAAGATCACGGGCATCCAGTATGGTTTTCCAGCCTTGACCCTTACACACAGAGATTGTTCCAGATTCTCTGAATCTTTGGATGATATTATGCACTGTAGATGATGATAACTTCAAACTCTTTGCAATTTTTCTCTGAGAAACTCCTTTCTGATATTGTTCCACTATTTTTGGCCGCAGCATTGGGGGAATTGGTGATCCTCTGCCCATCTTGACTTCTGAGAGACACTGCCACTCTGAGAGGCTCTTTTTATACCCAATCATGTTGCCAATTGACCTAATAAGTTGCAAATTGGTCCTCCAGCTGTTCCTTATATGTACATTTTCGCAACTTTTTTGGAATGTGTAGCTCTCATGAAATCCAAAATGAGCCAATATTTGGCATGACAATTCAAAATGTCTCACTTTCAACATTTGATATGTTATCTATATTCTATTGTGAATAAAAGTTTTTGTACGAGATTTGTAAATTATTGCATTCCTTTTTTATTCACAATTTGTACAGTGTCCCAACCTTTTTGGAATCGGGTTTGTAGACAGTTTCAGACATGTAGCTAAAAAAAAGGGTTGTTTTAGGTGCTGAAGAAAAAAGTGTTACAACCATACCCGGTCTCCCCTAATAATGATTGGTGAAACATTCATGCATTTAAGGGTTAACACATTTTTTTTTATAATATTTGAATAAAGGGTGAGGATGTCAATTGTCCTAAGCTGGACATCACTTTTGGCCATTCTTTGCTTTAAAATTAAATTTAAGATCAGGACGATCACCTGCAGGTGGATGTGAGTTTAGATAGTGTCCCTTAGATAGAACAATATATGAGAACATCTCAACCTACTGCCTGCAGTATGTGTGATTTACTGTTCAGGAGAGGATGTAGGCTGCCGCAGGAGATGACGCATCCTTTTTTTATGGGACTGTGGGAATAGATATTGCAAAAAAAACAATGTGTCCGATTTTTATGTTATGCATACAATTTATAATTTGGATTTAATTTGTGATATTAAACAAATTGTACTTCTGTGTGTGATTATTTTACATTTTAAAAATAAGTGTAATCTTATTTAAAATGATTTATGTCAGGAAAACAACATATAAGCATTGCAGTTTTTAAAATTGCTTACACACTTAAACTGTTACTTGAAGTGCCCACTCAGTGAAACCATTCACTCATATACCTAATCGTCAGACCAAGTCTGCAAAACTGCAAGCACATTATGCTTTGTGCTTTACACTCAGTTTGCAATCACAAAACAAACTTTTTGCAAAATGCTAAAGTTCTCTACATTAGACGCATCATTCAAAATGAACAGCTCTTGTGTTTCATTTGGGAAACACTGGCATTTAAATGCCACAATCATTTACCGATTACCACCCAGCGATCATGTGTGAAAATACTTAGACATAAATTGTTCACTTAGAAATTAAAACTCATTGTTCTGAGAAATAAAATAAATATATATATATATTACCCCCTTGCATTTCTGCTTATAGTGTAAATATACCTCATTTGATCACTTATGAAGTATAGAACAAATACATTTTTCATCCTTGTATTTGTTTATTTTGTAAATATATACTGAATATCCATGCAGGTCATGTCACCTCTATTTCTATAGCGCTTTTTACATACAATACAGATGTTTGTTTCAAAGTGGCTTCACAATTCTCCTGGGAAGCAGCCCTAACAAGCCAAAATTGTCATTATTCAACAATAGACTGTACATACAGTATGTATAACTGTATGTGACACACACTGCATGTGACAAACTCCTATATGTACACTGTATATGTACACTCCACTGCACACCGAACAAGCAAAAGACACAAGAGAGTAGTGTTTTACACTTTTCACATCCGTGTGTAGTTTGGTGTGTATATGGCTAAGCATTTAATGGTTTGTGTGTAGAGTTGCTACACAAAAACACAATTTTTAGATGAGTTAAAATAGGTTTGAATTAAGCGTGTGATGTTTTGCATGTTGTGTGTGTAGAGTTTCGAGAAATCCATAGTTTCAGAAATAAAATAAAAATGTAAAAAAATAATAGCATATTGAATTATTGATTTAGATTATTATTGTGGTTGATTTATTATGGAGATAATACATAACAGTTTTGTTGTTGTTATTTAGATTTTAATGACAAAAGTCTTGGTACTGATTACAGTTTTTTTTTTTTTATTGTTTACGTATTTTAAAAGTATAGTCATTTTTTTTTTTTTTTTTTTGCAGTAAATCTATACACAAACATAAAATGATTAGCCAAACTACACACGGGTTTGAAAAATGTAAACCACTACTATGTTGTCTTTTGCATATTTAGTATGCAGCGGAGCACACAGGAGTTTATCATTGTGCTCACAAGTACATGTATGTGCGCAGATACACTGTACATACAGTACATAAGACAAATTATGAATTTTACTGTTATTGAGCTAAAATAAATCAACACTGAACTGACTTGAACTGTAAAATTAAAATGTTGGCTTGTTAGAGCTGCTTAACAGCAGAATTTGAATATGTTACTGTTGTGAAGCCGCTTTGAAACAAACTATTTTGTATAAAGCGCTATAGAGATAAAGGTGACTTGACATGCATATTCAGTATATATTTATAAAATGAAAATTGAAATATTTTATATATTCATAAAAATTACAATTAAAAAATGTATTTGTTTCTCAAAACATTGAGTTTTGATTTATAATTGATCAAATTAGGTATATTTATTATAAACTAGGTAATAAATAAATTAGGTGTGTGTGTGTGTGTGTGTGTGTGTGTGTGTGTGTGTGTGTGTGTGTGTGTGTGTGTGTGTGTGTGTGTGTGTGTGTGTGTGTGTGTGTGTGTGTGTGTGTGTGTGTCTTGACTTTGGACTTGACAACAGTAAAGACTTTTATAATGTTTTAAAAACATTTCTGTTTCAGGTAAATGCTTATTCTTTTGAACATTCTATTCATCAAAAAAGAAATGTATCATGGTTTCCACAAAAAATATTAAGCAGCACAACTGTTTTCAGCATTGATGATAGTATGAAATGTTTATTGAGCAGCAAATCAGCATATCAGAATGATTTTTGAAGGATCATGTGACACTGAAGACTGGAGTAATGATGATGAAATTTCTTTTTTTAATTAAATTTTACAATATATTCAAATATGGCATGTTGAATTGCAATAATATTTCACAATATCACTGTATTTTTATCAAACAAATGCAGCCTCAGTGAGCATAAGTGACATAAGAAAAAAAAAAAAAACACATAAAAATCTTTGGAATGGTAATGTATACTGCCAGTCAAAGGTTTGGACATTCTTGGACTAAATTTGTTTCTCATCATATTAAAAACTTTTTGATTTAAAGTCTTGTGGTTAAATGTATGAAATCAGTTGCAAATATTGCATATTAATTAAAAAAATACAATAAAAAAATGTACTTTGTGTCTGAATTACAAACTTTTAATAGAACTCAAAAAGGGTCATTGCCCCTAATGAGTGTTTCTCTCATTTCACTGGTGTATAGCTCTTCTTACTAGGTGTGTGTGTGGGGGGTGGGGGGGGGGTCTTTTCTCTGAAAAGTGTACACTATTGTCAGTGTAGATTGAGAGCTCCTGGTGAACCTGGAGTGTAATTTTCAGTTCAGTTTCTCTTTGAAAGAATCTGTGCCAGCTTGTCCAGCTTCTCTGTTTCTTTACTCACCGAGCAGATCCATTACTGCAATATTGTTTATCCAGCTGAGCTCTTGCCACACTGCAGATGCCCAGGCAGCACTATACTCGACTCTCACACACTGAAATCAGCCTATGAGCAACTCAAGAGTTAAGAGGACATTTAGGATGTTCTCTAAATGCCTTAAAATATAGCAAGGACTCCATTTTTGGACCACAAATTCAACAACCGCCCTTTCTGCAGCTTCATGCTCCACCACAAAGAAATTAGGCCTTTTTCCGAGACGCTTCTCATCCGGGCTGTAGTTATTTCACGCCTAGGTTACTGTAACTTCCTCCCCGGTCCACCTGCATCTGTCATATTTCGCCTCAAGCGCATCCAAACACTGCTGCTTGACTTTTTTTGACCTCCTGAATTCCCCCATGATGCACCTCTGCTTGGGTCTCTACAGTGGCTGCCAATAACCCTGAATTCAATTCAAGACACACTCATTCTTGGCATACAGTGCTGGACTTGTACTGCCCTCATCAAACCACACTCGCCCTGCCAGGCTGCTACGATCGGCCACTATCAGTTGCCAAGCTCCTCAATTCTCTACATGAAGCATTCCCATTTATCCACATCCAAATTTTCCATCCTTGTTATTATCCTGATTATTTGAACCACATAATTGTTCCAATATTACATTTTGCTTTCGTTTCAAATGTTACTTACAAGAAGATAAATATTTCATAGAATACATTTTTCACATAATATGGCTGCGGTTATTGAAGTACACTAAATGTATAAATGGCCCAATTTTTCACCTGTACTGTTATGTGCTTGGCACTGTGCTTGATGCTAGACAGATACTTGTTCTAGACGGTGTTGGTGTATCCCAAATAAACAAACGTTACACTTTAATGGATAACTAAAAGATGAAGCTATGGCTGACTGAATTGTTATAAAACTCTAGGCACTGAGCCAATGTGTAGTTGCGCCAGACAGCCAGCAGATGGCAGCAGAAGTTAAGTCGTGACTCTTCAGTCTCCAGTGTGACCGTCATCATCACCATCATCATCATTATTACTCAGAGGACAGACAGGAGTCGCGTCTGTCAGTAAGATCAATGGTTTAAGAGGTTCAAAGCTCTATTAACTAGATTAAAGTAAATAAAAATAGAAAAATCAACATGATTCATATTTTTACTTGCAGCTGCATGGATGTCTCTGTATATTGTTACCTGAATATGAGAAATGGGTCAGTGGGATATTAATAAAGAATTGTCATTAAAATTTGAGATATTTTGAAAAAGGTTGTACAAATCGTTTGGCATAATATTTTAACATTAGGCTTATTTCTTTAGAAAAAAAACAATCAATGAAGCAATTTGATTATAAAAAAAATTAAAAAAATTAAAAAAAGCTTTGTCTGCAAAAATAAAAGTCGTTTTGGTGTAACTAACATGTAGGGAGCCATTTTATAGTCATGGACAAGAAAACCATAAAACAGGATGTGATATTACTGTCGTGTCGATGAGCGTAGACCCTCAGGTTTGTGCCAAGGTTTATTTTTTTATTAATAATATATTGTGTGTGTGTGTGTGTGTGTGTGTGTGTGTGTGTGTGTGTGTGTGTGTGTGTGTGTGTGTTTGGGAGCGGGAGAGGGAGAGGGGGGTAAAATTATTTAAGTGTATATTCAGTATACATAAAGTATAAGGAAAATTATTGTGTGTATTAAAATATAAAGTATATATAACGTTTTTTTTGTTTTGCTTTGTTTTTTTTTACTATATATTCAACCTTTGGGTGCACACAACATGTCTTTTCAATCTGACACATTTATGTACATAAAGATAAGTATTGGGACATCCCTCCAAATCATTGAATTCAGGTGTTCCAATCACTTCCATGGCCACAGGTGTATAAAATCAAGCACCTACACTTCTACTAACATTTGTAAAGGAATGGGTCACTCTCAGCATCCAAGCCTTACATCGTCAAGTGCAATGCAAAGTGTTGAATGCAGTGGTGTAAAGCACATTGGCCTGGGATTATGGTGTGGGGTTGTTTTTCAGGGGTTAGGCTTGGGCTCTTAGTTCCAGTGAAACGAACTCTTAATGCATAACAAGACATTTTGGACAATTTAATGCCTCCAAAATTGTGGAAACAGTTCGGGGATGGCCCCTTCCTGTTCCAACATGACTACACACCAGTGCACAAAGCAAGGTCCATAAGGACATGGATGAGTGAGTTTGGTGTGGAGGAACTTGACTGTCCTGCACAGAGTACTGACCTCAACCCGATAGAACACCTTTGGGATGAATTAGAGCGGAGACTGTGAGCCAGGCCTTCTCGTCCAACATCACTTCCTGACCTCACAAATGTGCTTCTAGAAGAATGATAAAAAATTCCCATAATTACACTCCTAAACCTTGTGGAAAGCCTTCCCAGAAGAGTTGAAGCTGTTATAGCTGCAACGGGTGGGAAAACACCATATTAAACCCTACGGATTAAGAATGGGATGTCATTAAAGTTCATGTGCATGTAAAGGCAGGCATCTCAAAACTTTTGCTATATATATATATATATATATATATATATATATATATATATATATATATATATATATATATATATATATATATATATATATATATATATATATACACACACACACACTCACCTAAAGGATTATTAGGAACACCTGTTCAATTTCTCATTAATGCAATTATCTAATCAACCAATCACATGGCAGTTGCTTCAATGTTGTTGGTCAAGACAATCTCCTGAACTCCAAACTGAATGTCAGAATGGGAAAGAAAGGTGATTTAAGCAATTTTGAGCGTGGCATGGTTGTTGGTGCCAGAGGGGCCGGGGCCGGTCTGAGTATTTCACAATCTGCTCAGTTACTGGGATTTTCACGCACAACCATTTCTAAGGTTTACAAAGAATCGTGTGAAAAGGGAAAAACATCCAGTATGCGGCAGTCCTGTGGGCGAAAATGCCTTGTTGATGCTAGAGGTCAGAGGAGAATGGGCCGACTGATTCAAGCTGATAGAAGAGCAACTTTGACTAAAATAACCACTCGTTCCAACCGAGGTATGCAGCAAAGCATTTGTGAAGTCACAACACGCACAACCTTGAGGCGGATGGGCTACAACAGCAGAAGACCCCACCGGGTACCACTCATCTCCACTACAAATAGGAAAAAGAGGCTACAATTTGCACAAGCTCACCAAAATTGGACAGTTGAAGACTGGAAAAATGTTGCCTGGTCTGATGAGTCTCGATTTCTGTTGAGACATTCAGATGGTAGAGTCAGAATTTGGCATAAACAGAATGAGAACATGGATCCGTCATGCCTTGTTACCACTGTGCAGGCTGGTGGTGGTGGTGTAATGGTGTGGGGGATGTTTTCTTGGCACACTTTAGGCCCCTTAGTGCCAATTGGGCATCGTTTAAATGCCACGGCCTACCTGAGCATTGTTTCTGACCATGTCCATCCCTTTATGACCACCATGTACCCATTCTCTGATGGCTACTTCCAGCAGGATAATGCACCATGTCACAAAGCTCAAATCATTTCAAATTGGTTTCTTGAACATGACAATGAGTTCACTGTACTAAAATGGCCACCACAGTCACCAGATCTCAACCCAATAGAGCATCTTTGGGATGTGGTGGAACGGGAGCTTCGTGCCCTGGATGTGCATCCCACAAATCTCCATCAACTGCAAGATGCTATCCTATCAATATGGGCCAACATTTCTAAAGAATGCTTTCAGCACCTTGTTGAATCAATGCTACGTAGAATTAAGGCAGTTCTGAAGGCGAAAGGGGGCCAAACACAGTATTAGTATGGTGTTCCTAATAATCCTTTAGGTGAGTGTATGTATGTATGTGAATATATATACATACATATATACACACACACACATACAGAATTGTCCTATTTTACACTGGATGTGAATTCTGCTCTGGAGATATATGATTAAGATCTGATATATATAGAATTATCGTTATGTACATAAATATGTCAGATTGATGTTGTGTGTACCCAATGGTTGAACTCTTTTAGTCAGTAACTGGCACCATTAAAAAATTTTTTACATGTAAATTGTGTAAATTGTATTGTTATTATTGTTTCTTTGTGTGTGTATAAGGATTATTAGAGCATGAACTTATAAATGTAAATAAAAAACTTTGTTTGACATCATTTCAAGTATTAATGATCAATAAATATAAATATTGATCATTAATAATGTCAATGTCAAACACTTGAAAGTTATAAACCAATCTTTTAAAGCACTTTTAAAACACTTATTTCATCATTACAGATTGTGTTAGTGTATAGCTTAGCATAGCAAACTGGGAATTCAAAAGTTGAATACTAAAAATGTATTTGAATTCATATTCAATGTAGCATTCGACCTTTTGCACAAAGACAGTGTCACAAGTTTGTTTGTTTGGGGTGAGTCACCTAGTAATAATGCAATTGTTCAAAATCCTAAAACCTCCTGTTTCTTCCCCCAATATCCAAATGGTTATTTATTTATTTGTTTATTTTGAATCCTAGATTTCCAGTGTCCACTCAGACCCCTTCTGGAGCCCACTATATATATTTGAAGTCATCCTTGCAGATATGGATTTCCATGCTCTCAACCCAGTATGCATTTCTATGCCATCTAATGCAGATACCGCACGTAGACAAATTGGTTTTAGTGACAAAAGCGTGAATGAGAGACTTGAATTATTAAGGGGAATCTCATAATCATCGCATGAGCTCTGTATTACTCAGGCCGATGCGTTCAAAAAAAATGAAAACACATCAGATAAGGCATTATGGATTGATACAAATAGTCGCGCGCGCTGAATTAATGTGTTACTATTTTTAGAACGCCAGTGTTTCCAGGGGAAACCTAATGACGCAATGACGTCAATGCAGGTCAATAGCTGACTGGAGGAATTGAGCGCTTCCGTTAGATTTTGCAGTATCTTCTGAAACATAGAGGGAATTTTCATACATTATACACGCCGACATCATAAAAAAGCTTAAGCGCATATTGAACAGCATATCGTCACCACGGCTGTAGTAATGCACGCGCACAAGGAGTGTGAGTGTTTTTTTTTTTTTTGTGTGTGTTTTTTTCCTTTTTCTTCTACTGGACTGTAATGTGGAGTAATGGTGCCTATAGGAGGAAGATCAGGCAGCGTTTTCTTTTTCTCCACCTGAAAGCTCACATACTGCTCATGCAGTGACTGATGGGATTCACTGGGTGAGATTTACTCTCTTCTGATGGAAAGCCATTAATACATCCCTGAAGAACATCATGTGTTTATATATATATATATATATATATATATATATATATATATATATATATATATATATATATATATATATATATATATATTATAGAACAACCAGAAAGCATCTACGACCGGAAAAAAAAAAGGTATTTTAATTTTTCATAAATCACAATTAGCGTTGATTTGGTCATTTTGTTCTTTCGTAGTAGTGTAATCCGATAATCATAAGCTTACTCAGTGTAATGCATAACAGAATACGAGTTAGTTGCTCAAACTGGACTATGAGTGCACGTGATGCGAATGATGAGAACACAGGTATTCAAACATGTATAGTGATATATAAGAATATGATGTCTGTACAAGTTTCTTTTGCACATTACGTTAAGCATGCATGCATGAAAAAAAAAAAAGCGCATTTAAGTCATGTACAGCTTAGTAATATTTTACTCGTACTGTGATAAAGTATAGGCTAATAATCATCTGACCCTGATGGAGCAGCCAACAGATGCTTGTGCACGCACGAGGCATTTTATTTTGTTTGGAGAATTGTGCACTATTGAGAACAGATCGTGTGCATGGCTTTACATACGTGTTGGGGGCGTGTAATACTATGTGTTGCTGTCAATCAGATGCGGGTGCTGGGTTTTGCATTATTTTCCTGGTTCGTTCTCATATGTAGGGCGTTACCGACGGGTTCAGCACCACGGACAGTTCCCTGACACTCCGGGCACACGCGCACATACAAACAATCCATCAGTCACACACGCCGAGACAGGGTGAGTAATTCTCACGATATAACATGACACTGTTCGTTTAAAAAATAATGAAAAGATAATGGCAAAGTCAAAGAGTCAAGCAATAAAACAAAACATAAACAGACTTGACATGTACATTTATATAACTAACTTGTGTAATCTTGTTCTCCTAATCTTTTTATATTTTTTTTTATTTATAAACCTCAGTACACTCTTGAATCAAAATAAGTCCTTTGATATTTGTGCACTGCTTTTCAATGTCAAAATCAATGTCTTAATGATCATCCATTTTTGTAGTCACAAAAAAGAACGCTGAGAAAGCCTGGCGTTTTACAATTTACAGTGTAATAAAGTGTAACCAATTCAATTGAAAAACCTGTTTAACTGCAGCCATCGGTTTAAAAGCAGTGCCAGAGTCCATTGCATGTTTTATTTTGCTATTGATTGTTGATTTGAATTGAATTACTGAAGGACAAAATTTAGTTGAAAGTCTTAAACTCGTAAAATTGAATTCTTGTGATATGTTAAATTATGGATTGAAACAAATAATGATGGATGAACATGTAACGTACTATACTGTAGGGCTATGCACACTTTACTGCACTATCAATGAACATCTAGTCATTAATGCAAAAGGACAAAATGATTTTAAACATCATATCGCAGCTTCTCCTACTACATAACTATTAAGGCCTGAACTAAAATCACACGCCTCTGGTTAGTGTACGCCACTCCTGTAAAATCAGCCTGTTTTAATTTCATCTTTATTATTGTGTATTTTGACAAATCTATTTTTTAAAGAAAAGATATATTTCACACAGAGAAGATATCTTTGGATGCTCTATATATACTCAACAAGTGCCCACCTTTCACACCTTCACCCTAGTGAATCTACATCGCCATTTACTGTGACTATTGTATGAAATAAATGATGTAAATGAACCTTCTCTTTTTCCTCACGCTCTATGTCTCTATATTTGATCTAAAATCAGATCACGGCTGTTCATACAGTGTGGCTAGTAAAGCCAGATCTTTCTCAGTGTTTACTAGTGTTACTCATAGATGTCTTAAATTGGTTACTCTGAGCTTCTGTTAGTTATTCCTAAGGGTCATTACTATTTGGAGACTCAGTTTTGAATTTGGACGCGTGCCGAACAGAAATTTGAAAAACAGCATTAAGATAGTGTGCAATGTTTTTGCAAAATATCTGTGTTGGCTATAAAAGAACTGAATGTATGTACTGTAAATGTAATATATAAACATTGCATACCCTCATTCTGTATCCTTAACTAACATTGTGATTTCTCATTATTTTGGAGTATATTGTTAATAAAAGGTGAAATGAATAACAGACAGCAAGAACTATACACTCTAAAAATGCTGGGTTAAAAACAACCCAAGTTGGATTGAAAATGGACTAACCCAGCGATTGGGTTGTTTTAACTCAGCGATTGGGTTGTTTTAAGCAAACATTTAACCCAACCGCTGGGTTAAAACAACCCATTTACTGAGCTAAAACAACCCACTCACTGGGTTAGTCCATTTTCAACCCAACTTGGATTGTTTTTAACCCAGCATTTTTTAGAACAGCTAATATTTGGGGTCAGGTATGGTCCATACACACTCTAAAAAATGCTGGGTTGTTTCAACCCAATTTTGGGTCAGTATGGACAAAACCAACATCTGGGTCAAAATTGTAATGTAAAAATTTTACCCAATTGCTGGGTTTGTCCATATTTGACCCAAATTTGAGTTGAAACAACCCAGCATTTTTTTTAGAGTGCAATGATTACAGCAAGAAACAACCAAGACAGACACAGACAAGTCATAACGTAAGCTTTAAAATAAATTAGACACACATGATTTATGTACGTTAGTAACCTGAAGGATAAGGATAATGTAAGGGTGAACAATTTGCTTTGTGTGATCGGCCTAAGCAGGTTGTGCTGTTATTTCTTCATTACAGTCAGTGATCAAATCTTGTGAAACCCTGATTCATTATGGTAAATATTTTGTGAATCGTTTGGAAAAGCCCTTCATTCACATGGTGTGTTCTGTTTAAATGCTAAATAAATACTATTTCTACTTTTTACATGTTTAGAATCACAACAATTGTTGTTTTTAATTCACTTACAATACAGATTACATTTTTGCACCTCCTTCATAAATACCTCTATGATCTAGTAATTAATTTTTCAGTCCCACTTTATATTAGGTGGCCTTAACTACTATGTACTTACATCAAAACATAAGTACAATGTACTTATTGTGTTCATATTGTATTGTAAAACACTTTTGCTGATATTACAGGTAAGGTTAGGGACAGGTGTAAGGGAAGGGTCAACAGTGTAATTATAAATGCAACTACAGAAATTAATTACAGATTTAATTACATGCAGGTCATTTTTAAAATGTAAGTACAACCGTAAGTACAATGTAAAAAATGTATGTACACTGTAAAAGAAATATTGTTGGTTTAACTTAAAAAAGTAAGTAACCTGGTTACCTTAAAATGTTGAGTTCATTGAAATAAAAAAATTGAGTTAATACAATGAAGGAAATGGGTTTAATAAATAGAAACTCAAAATATTATTGTATCTGAACCAAATAAATGTAAAAAAAAAAGGCACTGTTTCACTGCATTATAACAAATAAAAACACAATTACGCAATATGCTTACAAAATCTTTTAATACTATTTGAATAAAGGGTTAATAAATATTAACTCAAATTTTTAATTTCAATGAACTCAAAAGTTTAAGGCAACCAGGTAACTTACTTTTTAAATATTTTTTGCAGTGTACACAATAAATGCATTGTATCAAATAGTAGTTAAGGACACCGAATATAAAGTGGGTCCGAATTTTTTTTTTTTTTTTCTAGTGTGCTGTTAAACCATGTTCTTGATTAACAAAGTACAAACCCCTTTTCATAAGCAGCCATCAATTATTCTCTCTCTATTACACACCTTACACACATATTCTTCCATTGACATGCTTGGACCTGCTTAGTTTGATGGAATTCCACCACGTTGTCCAACTTAATATTAAGTGTCTTCACATATTGTGTACTTAAATGTTTTTACATTGTACTTATATTTAAAAAAATCTGCATGTAATTACAGCTGTAATTAATTTCATTAATTACATCTTTACTTACACTGTTTTTCGGTTACACTTTATTTGAAGCTGTTTTTGTTACACTGTAATTATACATTTAAGTACAGAGTAATAGTAAGTAACTACATGTACTTACTATGTGGTTCAGATTAGGGTTTGGTTTAGGGTTAGTTGCATGTAATTATGCATAATTTGTAGTTATTACTTTAGTAACTACATGTAACATTATGTAACAATGACAGGGTAAAATAAAGTGTTACCCCTTTTTCACACCATAACCCACCCTTAAACCTACTCATACCACCAAACCTGTTTCTAACCTTATCCGTATCCTAATAGCAGCTCGTGTGTGTGTGGTCCAGGTAAACCCTATGTTATGGGGACAAAATATTTTAATTTTTAATAAAATTGCTGCCCTTATACGGGGACATTATTTGATCCGTGAGGAAAACAGATTATAAATCAGACTAAATTATGTTTGTTTTTTTTTGTTTTTTTTTTTTATGTAAAAATGCAGAAAGTTTTGTGTGATGGGTAGGTTTAGGGGTAGAGTTAGGGTGAGGATATAGAATATACAGTTTGTACAGTATAAAAACCATTACGTCTATGGAGAGTGCCCACAAAGAAAGTGAACCAGACATGTGTTGACTACACTACTAACAACCATAGTTTGACAAGCTGTATACTAATACCACACGTTTGTCAAAAATATCAAATGTCCGTATTTTAATATAGTGGTCAAAATGTAGTACAATGTAAAAGATTCATGTAAATATTTATCTTATACTTTTTGTATCATAACTTGTATCATAATGAATCTAGCAGTAGTTTTGAAACAATGACGTGTAAACATTTTTATTATATTGTTATTTATTATATTGAGTCTGATAAAGTATATTTTAATGATGTATTCTAGTGTATTTTATAGAGAATGAAAACACTGTACTGACCAGATTTCTGTAATGTGTTTCAGATGAACTGTTGCCTGCTTCTTTCCCTCTCTCTCTCTCTCCCTCTCTCCCTCTCTGTCTCTCTCACTTGTCCTTCACGGGTCTTTTTGCGGTCTGGGCTTGCTGTTCCATAAGTCACTAGTCAGGAAGCCCTTACCCCAAAAAGTATCTGTGGGGGTCCTGACAGCTGAGGATGAGATTCCATGCCTTCTTTCTCTCTCTCTCAGGAATGAGGTTTTGCTCTTTCTTAAACTTGTCCTTGTTTCTACTCTGGACATTTAAATACATAATACAAACTTAATTTAATAAACAATAATGTTATGACATTTGAATTTGCTATAGTTAAGGATACAGGACAAAGTTAACTTCTTAAGATGATTTCCTAACTCCAAAAACATCCTGAATGTGACTAACAGCTGAATACTGCTATGCAAAACAGATCATTTAAGATTTAGACTCAAAAATTGATTTACTGCTTTAAATTCTAGAGTAAATGTAGTAGTTAGCTGCTCAATATTCACTCTCAGAAAACACTATGTAATTTTTCACATACACTCAAAGTTTTTTTGCAAAAATTGTACCTTTAACAGCTTGTCACAGTACCCTTAAAAGGACATTTATGTACCCTTTTCACCCTTAAAATGTGCGTATCAGTACCTTAGTGTACACTCTAATAAATGCTGGGTTAAAAACAACCCAAGTTGGGTTGAAAATGGACTAACCCAGCGGTTGGGTTGTTTTAAGCAAACATTTAACCCAACCGCTGAGTTAAAACAACCCATTTACTGAGTTAAAACAACCCAATCGCTGGGTTAGTCCATTTTCAACCCAACCTGGGTTGTTTTTAACCAGCATTTTTTTAGAGTGTAGCAATATGTACCTACCTAGAAGTAAAAAGGTACAAATATGTCCTTTTAAGGGTACTGTCCCAAACAGTTGTACTCTAAAGGTAGAATTTTTGCATGTTTTCTTTGAGTGTATGTAAAAAAAA
>CM031960.1:4746395-4785159 GCA_018749465.1 Paracanthobrama guichenoti | reverse complement strand
AACTCAAACACAAGTCCTACCACCCAAGTTCAAAACACAAGTTCCACCCAAGTCAAAACACAAGTTCCACCCAAGTCAAAACACAAGTCCCACTTAAGTCAAAAACACAAGGTGCCCACCAACTCAAACACAAGTCCAACCCAAATCAAGTCAAACACAAGTCAAGTAAAACACACCCAACTCAAACACAAGTCCACCCAAGTCAAAACACAAGTCACACCCAACTCAAACACAAGTCACACCCAACTCAAACACAAGTCCCACCACCCAAATCAAAACACAAGTCCAACCCACCAAAGTCCAACCCACCAAACTCAAAAACAAGTCCCACCCAAGTCAAAACACAAGTCACACCCAAGTCAAAACACAAAACTACTGCGAAACTCAACCTAGGGGTAGGGGGTGCAATACCATATCTCAGTGCCTGTTGGTGCTGGGGTCCCAAACCACGCCCAATCGACAGGGCGTGGCCTAATTAGTATATATACGAAATTTCAGCTCTCTAGGACCTAAGATTGCAAAAATACAGGGGGTGCGCTTGAGGGGGTGCAAAATTCGTTTTTATCCTATACCTAACCTAACCTAACCCTAACCTAACCTAACCTAACCTAACCTAACCTAACCTAACTTAACTTCTTAACTTCTTCTTCTTAACTGCAAACCTCAGCCTAAACCTGGCCCTAGAGCTCTTGCAAAACTCAGCCCCTAACCCTAACCAAGTAACCTAACAAGCCTAACAGAGGTGCATAACCTCCAGTCCACCCAAAACTCAAGTCCAGCCCACCCAGAATTCAAGTCACCACCCCCAGGTCCCACCCAAGTCAAACCACAAGTCCCACCAACTCAAAACACAGTCCACCCACCCAAGTCCCACCCACCAAGTCCCACCCAGACACACACAAGTCCACCCAACTCAACACAAGTCCTACCCACAAGTCAAAACACAAGTTCCACCCAAGTCAAAACACAAGTTCCACCCAAGTCAAAACACTGGAAGTCCACCAAGTCAAAACACAAACTAACTCAAAAGTCCCAACTCAAACACAAGTCCAACCCAAATCAAAACACAAGTCACCCAGCTCAAACACAAGTCCACCCAAGTCAAAACACAAGTCACCCAACTCAAACACAAGTCACACCCAACTCAAACACAAGTCCCACCCACCCAAATCAAAAACACAAGTCCAACCCACCAAAAGTCAACCCACCAAACTCAAAAAACAAGTCCCACCAAGTCAAAACACAAGTCACACCCAAGTCAAAACACAAAACTGCTGAAACTCAACCTAGGGGTGGGGGTGCAATACCATATCTCAGTGCCTGTTGGTGCTAGAGGTCCCAAACCACGCCCAATCGACAGGGCGTGGCCTAATTAGTATATATCACGAAATTTCAGCTCTCTAGGACCTAAGGGTGCAAAAATACAGGGGGTGCACTTGAGGGGGTGCAAAATTCGTTTTATCCCCTAGCCTAACCTAGCCTAGCCTAACCTAGCCTAACCTAGCCTAACCTCTTCTTCAAGCCTAACCTAACCTTCTTCTCTTCTAACCTAACCTAACCTTCACCTAACCTAACCACAAAAACACCCCTAACCTAGCCTAACCTGCCCACCAAACTCAAAGCCTAACCAACTATTAGTCCACCTGACTTTTGCAAACTCAAGTCCACACCCCAAACTCAAGTCCAGCCACCCCAAATTCTATGTCCCACACAGGTCCCAACCAAGTCAAACACAAGTCCCACCCAACTCAAACACAAGTCCCACCACCAAGTCCACCCAAATCAAGACACAAGTCACCCAACTCAAACACAAGTCCTACCCACCCAAGTCAAAACACAAGTTCCACCCAAGAGTCAAACACAAGTTCCACCCAAGTCAAAACACAAGTCCACCAAGTTTAAAACACAAGTCCTAACACACCACTCAAAACATAACAAACACAAGTCCCTTAAATCAAACACAAGTCACACCCAACTCAAAACAAGTCCACAGAGTCAAAACACAAGTCACACCCAACTCAAACACAAGTCACACCCAACTCAAACACAAGTCCACCCACCCAAATCAAAACACAAGTCCAACCCACCAAAGTCCAACCCACCAAACTCAAAAACAAGTCCCACCCAAGTCAAAACACAAGTCACACCCAAGTCAAAACACAAAACTGCGAGGAAACTCAAGCCTAGGGGTAGGGGTGCAATACCATATCTCAGTGCCTGTTGGTGCTAGAGGTCCCAAACCACGCCCAATCGACAGGGGCGTGGCCTAATCAGTATATATCACGAAATTTCAGCTCTCTAGGACCTAAGGGTGCAAAAATGCAGGGGGTGCACTTGAGGGGGTGCAAAATTAGTTTTATCCCTACCTAGCCTTAACCTAACCTAACCTAACCTAACCTAACCTAACCTAACCTGGCCTAACCTAACCTAACCTAACCTAAAACTGCAAAACTCTAACCTTCTTCTATAACCTAACCACACCCTAACTTCCAACCTACCCTAACAAAACTCTTTCTTCAGCCACACCTCAAAACCTAAGTCACCCTCAACCCACAGGTCCCAAACTGCAACACCCAAACCTTAGACACAAGTCAAAACCAAACTTCCAACTCAAACACAAGTCCCACCCAAGTCAAAACACAAGTCCCACCCAACTCAAACACACAAGTCACCACAACTCAAACAAGTCTAGGGACCTGGCCAAAACACACAAGTCCCACCCAAGTCAAACACAAGTCCACCCAAGTCAAAAACAAAACACAAGTCAAACCAAGTCAACACCCAACTCAAACACAAGTCACACCCACCCAAGTCAAAACACAAGTCCAACCACCCAAAGTCCAACCCACCAAACTCAAAAACAAGTCCACCCAAGTCAAAACACAAGTCACCCAAGTCAAAACACAAAGTCACGAAACTCAAACCTAGGGGTACCCAACTCAAACACCATATCTCAGTGCCTGTCAAAACTAGAGGTCCCAAACCACAGCCCAATCGACCCACGTGGCCTAAAAAAAATAAGTCCACCCAAGTCAAAGCTCTCTAGTCACCCAAGTTGCAAAACACAAAGGGGAAACTGCCTAGGGGTGAGGGGTGCAATACCATATTTCAGTGCCTGTTGGTGCTAAGGTCCCAAACCTTCCGCCCAATCGACAGGGCGTGGCCTAAGTCTAATATATAACAGAATTTCAGCTCTCTAGGACCTAAATCTTGCAAAAAATACAAGTCAAACAGGGGTCACCCAAGTCATAACTAGCCTAACCTAGCCTCACAACTTCCAACCTTTAACACAAGTCACACCCTAAGCTTCTAAACTTCTTCTTCTTCCCACCCTAACCTAACTGCTTCTTCTTTCACCTTCCCCTAGACCTAACCCACCAAACTAAAAAAACTTTTTCTTTAGCCTACCCTAGCCAAAAACACAAGTCACTTTCACCTCAAACACTAGCCTAGCCTAACCCAACCCTAAAACCTAACCTGCTAACCTAACCTACCCTAACTCAGTGCCAAGTCTCAGTGCAAAACTCAAGTCCAAACCATGCCCAAATTCTATGTCCCACCCACCCAGGTCCCAACCAAGTCAAACACAAGTCACCCAACTCAAACACAAGTCCCACCCACCAAGTCCACCCAAATCAAGACACAAGTCCACCAACTCAAACACAGAGTCCTACCCACCCAAGTCAAAACACAAGTTCCACCCAAGTCAAAACACAAGTTCCACCCAAGTCAAAACACAAGTCCCACCAAGTTAAAACACAAGTCCCACCCAACTCAAACACAAGTCCAACCCAAATCAAAAACACAAGTCACACCCAACTCAAACACAAGTCCACCCAAGTCAAAACACAAGTCACCCAACTCAAACACAAGTCACCCAACTCAAACACAAGTCCCACCCACCCAAATCAAAACACAAGTCCAACCCACCAAAGTCCAACCCACCAAACTCAAAAACAAGTCCCACCCAAGTCAAAACACAAGTCACACCCAAGTCAAAACACAAAACTGCGAGAAACTCAACCTAGGGGTAGGGGTGCAATACCATATCTCAGTGCCTGTTGGTGCTGAGGTCCCAAACCACGCCCAATCGACAGGGCGTGGCCTAATCTAGTATATATACGAAATTTCAGCTCTCTAGGACCTAAAGGGTGCAAAAATACAGGGGTGCACTTGAGGGGGTGCAAATTCGTTTTTATCCTATAACCTAACCTAACCCTAACCTAACCTAGCTTTAAACCTAACCTAACCTAACCTTCAAAACTCAACCTAACCTAACCTAACTACTGCAAAACTCAACCTAACCTAACTTAGCCCAAAACTGCAAACCTCAAGTAACCTAGCCTAACCTAAACTCAAGTCCACCCACCACCCTAACCTAATTCAAACTCAGTCCCACCCACCCAGGTCCCAACTCAAGTCAAACACAAGTCACCCAACTCAAACACAAGTCCCACCCACCAAGTCCCACCCAAGTCACAAGTCCCACCCAACTCAAACACAAGTCCTACCCACAGAGTCAAAACACAAGTTCCACCCAAGTCAGAAACACAAGTCCACAACCCAAGTCAAAACACAAGTCCCACCAAGTTAAAACACAAGTCCACCCAACCTCAAGTCACCACCACAAGTCCAACACAAGTCCAAATCAAACACAAGTCCACCCAGCTCAAACACAAGTCCAACCCAAAGTCAAAACACAAGTCACACCCAACTCAAACACAAGTCACCCAACTCAAACACAAGTCCCACCCACCCAAATCAAAACACAAGTCCAACCACCAAAGTCCAACCCACCAAACTCAAAAAAACAAGTCCACCCAAGTCAAAACACAAGTCACACCCAAGTCAAAACACAAAACTGCAGGAAACTCAACCCTAGGGGTGGGGGTGCAATACCATATCTCAGTGCCTGTTGGTGCTGGGGTCCCAAACCACGCCCAATCGACAGGGCGTGGCCTGGTCTGTAGTATATATACGAAATTTCAGCTCTCTAGGACCTAAGGGTTGCAAAAAATACAGGGGTGCACTTGGGGGGTGCAAAGGTCGTTTTATCCTATAACCTAACCTTCTAACCTAACCTAACCTAACCTAACCTAACTTAACCTAACCTAACCTAACCTAACCTAACCTAACCTTCTTCTTAACTCAAACAACTGCCACAAGTCTAACACAACCTCACACCCAACTCAAACCTCTTTCACCCAACTCAAACACAAGTCCCTACCCATATCAAAACCTAGCCCAACCCACTGCAAACCTCAACCCACAGAACCTAAATGCAACTCAAGCTAAGTCCTAGCACAAAAACCCAACCAAACTAACCACAGAGTCAAATTCAAGTCCAACCACCCAAAACTCTGAGAAACCCACCCCAAATTTCATGTCCACCAACAGGTCCCATCAAGTCAGTGCAAGTCCACCCAACTGCAAACACAAGTCCACCCAAACCAGTCCCACCCAAATCAAGACCAAGTCCACCCAACTCAAACACAAGTCCTACCCACCCAGGGTCAAAACACAAGTTCCACCCCAAGTCAAACACAAGTTCCACCCAAGTCAAAACACAAGTCCTAAGTTAACCTACAAGTCCCACCCTAACTCAAACACAAGTCCAACCCAAATCAAAACTAAGTCTAACCTAACCACAACTCAAACACAACACAAGTCCACCCAAGTCAAAACACAAGTCACACCCAACTCAAACACACAAGTCACACCCAACTCAAACACAAGTCCACCCACCCAAATCAAAACACAAGTCCAACCACCAAGTCCAACCCACCAAACTCAAAAAACAAGTCCCACCCAAGTCAAAACACAAGTCACACCCAAGTCAAAACACAAAACTACGAAACTCAACCTAGGGGTAGGGGGTGCAATACCATATCTCAGTGCCTGTTGGTGCTAGGGGTCCCAAACCACGCCCAATCGACAGGGCGTGGCCTAATTAATATATATACGAAATTTCAGCTCTCTAGGACCTAAGGGTTGCAAAAATACAGGGGGTGCAGGGGGGTGCAAAGTCGTTTTTATCCTATTTAACCTAAGCCTAACCTAACCTAACCTAGCTAACCTAACCTAACCTAGCCTAACTACTTCTTTTCTTCTTCTTTAAAACTAACCTAACCTAAACCTAACCTCTTCTTAACCTAACCCTAACTAACACAACCTAACAAAACTTCTTTAACCTAACTCAACCTAACCACAACCTCAGCCTAGCCCTAGCACAAAGCTGCAAAGTCCTCAGCCCTTGAAATTAGCCACCCAAACTGCAAAACTCAAGTCCACCCACCCAAAACTCAAGTCCAACCCACCCAAATTCTATGTCCCACCCACCCAGGTCCCAACCAAGTCAAACACAAGTCCCACCCAACTCAAACACAAGTCCCACCACACCAAGTCCACCCAAACCAAGACACAAGTCACCCAACTCAAACACAAGTCCTACCCACCCAAGTCAAAACACACAAGTTCCACCCAAGTCAAAACACAAGTTCCACCCAAGTCAAAAACACAAGTCAACACAAGTCAAAACTACAAGTCCACCCAACTCAAACACAAGTCCTAACCCAAGTCAAAACAACCAAGTCAACCTAAGTCAAAACACAAGTAACCCACAACTCAAACACAAGTCCCACAAGTCAAAACACAAGTCACCCAACTCAAACACAAGTCACACCCAACTCAAACACAAGTCCCACCCACCCAAATCAAAACACAAGTCCAACCCACCAAAGTCCAACCCACCAAACTCAAAAAACAAGTCCACCCAAGTCAAAACACAAGTCACACCCAAGTCAAAACACAAAACTACGAAAAACACAAAACTAACCGGGCGCCTGGCACGAAACTCCCTAGGGGTAGGGGGTGCAATACCATATCTCAGTGCCTGTTGGTGCTGGGGTCCCAAACCACGCCCAATCGACAGGGCGTGGCCTAATTAAGCATATATCACGAAATTTCAGCTCTCTAGGACCTAAGATTTGCAAAAATACAGGGGGTGCACTTGAGGGGTGCAAAGGTCGTTTTTATCCTATAACCTAACCTAACCTAACCTAACCTTCTTCTGCCCTAACCTACCCCTAACCTAACCTAACCTAACCTAACCTAGCCTAACCTAACCTCAGCCTAACCTAACCAACCTAGGCCTAAAACTGCAAAGCTCAGCCCTTGAAATAGCCTGAAACCTGGCCAAAACTCAAGTCCCACCCACCCAAACTCAAGTCCAACCCACCCAAATTCTGTCCCACCACCCGGGTCCCCAACCAAGTCAAACACAAGTCACCCAACTCAAACACAAGTCCACCCACCAAGTCCACCCAAATCAAGACACAAGTCCACCCAACTCAAACACACAAGTCCTACCCACCCAAGTCAAAACACAGAGTTCCACCCAAGTCAAAACACAAGTTACCCACCCAAGTCAAAACACAAGTCCACCAAGTTAAAACACAAGTCCACCCAACTCAAACACAAGTCCACCAAGTCAAAACTACACAAGTCAACCCAAACTCAAAACACAAGTCACCCAACTCAAACACAAGTCCCACCCAAGTCAAAACACACAAGTCACACCCAACTCAAACACAAGTCACCCAACTCCAAACACAAGTCCCACCCACCCAAATCAAAACACAAGTCCAACCCACCAAGTCCAACCCACAAACTCAAAAAACAAGTCCACCCAAGTCAAAACACAAGTCACACCCAAGTCAAAACACAAAACTGCGAGGAAACTCAAGCCTAGGGGTAGGGGTGCAATACCATATCTCAGTGCCTGTTGGTGCTGGGGTCCCCAAACCACGCCCAATCGACAGGGCGTGGCCTAATTAGTATATATCACGAAATTTCAGCTCTCTAGGACCTAAGGGTGCAAAAATACAGGGGTGCACTTGAGGGGGTGCAAAATTCGTTTTTATCCTATAACCTAACCTAACCTAACCTAGCTCCTAACCTAACCTAGCCTTCTTCTTCTACTTCTTTAACCTAACTTCTCTTCTTAACCTTCTAACCTACTTCTTCTTCTTTAACTTAACTCTAACCTAACCTGGCCCTCCTGCAAGCTCAACCTAACCTAACCTGGCCACCAACTGCAAAGCAAGCCAAACTCTAGCCCACAAGCTGCCAAACTCAAGTCCACCCAAACCCAAAACTCAAGTCCAACCCACCCAAATTTTAAACTCCACCCACCCAGGTCCCAACCAAGTCAAAACACAAGTCACCCAACTCAAACACAAGTCCCACCCACCAAGTCCCAGGGTAGGGGTCAAGACTAGTCACCCAACTCAAACACAAGTCCCAAACCCAGAGTCTTCTAACTTCAACAACACAAGTTCTTCACCCAAGTCAAAAAACACATCTTCTTCAAGTCAAAACACAAGTCCACCCAAGTCAAAACACAAGTCACCCAGTTGAAACACAAGTCCTAACCCAAGTCAAAACACAAGTCCAACCCAAAGTCAAAACTAAAACACAACTTCACACCCAACTCAAACACAAGTCCACCCAAAGTCAAAACACAAGTCACACCAACTCAAACACAAGTCACACCCAACTCAAACACAAGTCCCACCCACCCAAATCAAAACACAAGTCCAACCCACCAAAGTCCAACCACCAAACTCAAAAAACAAGTCCCACCCAAGTCAAAACACAAGTCACACCCAAGTCAAAACACAAAACTACGAAACTCAACCTAGGGGTAGGGGTGCAATACCATATCTCAGTGCCTGTTGGTGCTAGGGTCCCAAACCATGCCCAATCGACAGGGCGTGGCCTAATTAGTATATATCACGAAATTTCAGCTCTCTAGGACCTAAAGATTTGCAAAAATACAGGGGTGCACTTGAGGGGGTGCAAAATTCGTTTTATCCCTAGCTATTCACCTAACCTAACCTTCCTAACTTCTTCTTCTAACCTAGCCTTCCTTTAACTTCTTCTAGCTAACCTTCTAACCTCTTCCTAACCTAGCCTAACTTCCTCTTCCTAACCTAACCTAACTTAACTGGAAACTGCCTAACTCAAGTCCCACCCACTCAAAACACAAGTCCAGCCACCCAAATTCAAGTCCCACCACCCAAGTCCCACCCAAGTCAAACACAAGTCCACCCACTCAAACACAAGTCCACCCACAAGTCTTCAAGACACTCCACCCAACCAGTCTCAAACACAAGTCCCACCCAAGTCAAACACAAGTCCCCCAAGTCAAACCACCCACCCAAGTCAAACACAAGTCACCCAAGTCAAAACACAAGTCCCACCCAACTCAAACACAACACAAGTCAAAACACAAGTCCAACCCAAGTCAAAACACAAGTCACACCCAACTCAAACACAAGTCACCCAACTCAAACACAAGTCCCACCCACCCAAATCAAAACACAAGTCCAACCCACCAAGTCCAACCCACCAAACTCAAAAACAAGTCCACCCAAGTCAAAACACAAGTCACACCCAAGTCAAAACACAAAACTGCGAAACTCAAGCCCTAGGGGTAGGGGGTGCAATACCATATCTCAGTGCCTGTTGGTGCTAGAGGTCCCAAACCACGCCCAATCGACAGGGCGTGGCCTAATTAAATATATATACAGAAATTTCAGCTCTCTAGGACCTAAGGTGCAAAAATACAGGGGGTGCACTTGAGTGGGGTGCTATAACCTTCGTTTTATCCTAACCTAACCTAACCTAACCTAACTTAACCTAACCTAACCTAACCTAACCTAGCCTAACCTTCTTTAACCTAACCTAACCTAACCTAACCTAAACACCAACCTTCCACTAACCTAACCTCAAAACCTCAAGCTCTTTTTCTTCTCAACCTAAGTCCTAACCTAACCTAACTAAAAACTCCTTCACAAGCCTACTAACCTAGCCCTGGAAACTGTCACAGCCTGCTTCACCCTGCTAAAAGCCCTCAGAAAACTGCTCTCAAGTCCACCCACCCAAAACTCAAGTCCACAAACACCCAAATTCTTTATGTCCCTAGGGTAGGGGGTCCAAACCAAGTAACACAAGTCCCACCCAACTCAAACACAAGTCCCAAACCATGCCCAAGTCGACACCCAAATCAAGACACAAGTCCCCACCCAACTCAAACACAAGTCCTACCCACCCAAGTCAAAACACAGTTCCACCCAAGTCAAAACACAAGTTCCACCCAAGTCAAAACACCTATAAGAGTCAAAAACCACCAAGTTAAAACACAAGTCCAACCCAAGTCAAACACAAAGTCCAACCCAAATCAAAACACAAGTCCACCCAACTCAAACACAAGTCCCACCAAGTCACAAGTCACACAAGTCACACCCAACTCAAACACAAGTCACCCAACTCAAACACAAGTCCACCCACCCAAATCAAAACACAAGTCCAACCCACCAAAGTCCAACCCACCAAACTCAAAAAACAAGTCCCACCCAAGTCAAAACACAAGTCACACCCAAGTCAAAACACAAAACTACGAAACTCAACCCTGAGGGTGGGGGTGCAATACCATATCTCAGTGCCTGTTGGTGCTGGGGTCCCAAACCACGCCCAATCGACAGGGCGTGGCCTAATTAGTATATATCTGAAATTTCAGCTCTCTAGGACCTAAGGTGCAAAAATACAGGGGGTGCACTTGAGGGGGTGCAAATTCGTTTTTATCCTATAACCTAACCTAACCTAACCTAACCTAACCTAACTTAACCTAACCTAACTTCCTAACCTAACCTAACCCTAACCTAACCTAAACTCTTCTTTAACAAGTCCCACCTAGAGTCACAAACCACAACCTTCTAACCTAACTAGCCACACAACACACCCAACTCAAACACAGTTCCTACCCTAACCAACCTGGCCAAAACCTAACCTGCCCCACCAAAGTCCAGCCCACCAAACTAAAAAACAAGTAGCCTGAGCCTGGTCACTCCAGAAGTTCCTCAAAACTCAAGTCCCACCACCCAAAACTCAAAGTCCAGCCAACCCGGGAAACTTTACCCTAACCACCCAGGTCCCAATAGTCAAACTCAAGTCCACCCAACTCAAACACAAGTCCCACCCACCAGTCCCCACCAAATCAAGACACAAGTCCCACCCAACTCAAACACAAGTCCTACCACACCCAAGTCAAAACACAAGTTCCACCCAAGTCAAACACAAGTTCCACCCAAGTCAAAACACAAACACCAAGTTTAAAACAGTAACCCAACTCTAAAACAAGTCCCACCACCAAGTCAAAACACAAGTCCACCCTAATCAAACACAAGTCACCAACTCAAACACAAGTCCACCCAAGTCAAAACACAAGTCACCCAACTCAAACACAAGTCACCCAACTCAAACACAAGTCCCACACCACCCAAATCAAAACACAAGTCCAACCCACCAAGTCAACCCACCAAACTCAAAAAACAAGTCCCACCCAAGTCAAAACACAAGTCACACCCAAGTCAAAACACAAAACTGCGAAACTCAACCCTAGGGGTGGGGGTGCAATACCATATCTCAGTGCCTGTTGGTGCTGAGGTCCCAAACCATGCCCAATCGACAGGGCGTGGCCTAAGTTAAATATATCACGAAATTTCAGCTCTCTAGGACCTAAGGTTGCAAAAATGCAGGGGGTGCACTTGGGGGTGCAAAATTCGTTTTTATCCTATAACCTAACCTAACCTAACCTAACCTAACCTAACCTAACCTAACCTAACCTAACCTAACCTAACCTAACCTAACTTAACCTAACTTCTAACTAACCTAGCCTAACCTAACCTAACCTAAGTCAAAACTTCTAACCTAGCTAACCTAACAAACACAACCTAACTTTGCTTCAACCTCAAACCTAACCCACCCCAAATCAAAACTGCTTCTTCCTTAACAACCCACCACTTCTTCCAACCAGTCCACTCCTAACCTCAGTCCCACCAGCTTCAACCAACCCTAAGTCACACCCAAGTCAAATGCTTCAACTTTCAAAACTCTAAAACCCAACCCAACTTCAGGGTTCCAAGTCACCACCCAGTCACCTGTTGGTCACTAACTCAAACACAGGTCCACCCAACTCAAACACAAGTCCCACCCAAACTTCCAAGTCAAGTTCAAACACAAGTGCACCCAAGTCAAAACACAAGTTCCACCCAAGTCAAAACACAAGTTCAAACACTAAGTCCCACCAACTAAACACAAGTCCCACAACCTCAAACACAAGTCAACCCAAATCAAAACACAAGTCCCACCCAACTCAAACACAAGTCCACCCAAGTCAAAACACAAGTCACCCAACTCAAACACAAGTCACACCCAACTCAAACACAAGTCCCACCACCCAAATCAAAACACAAGTCCAACCACCAAAGTCCAACCCACCAAACTCAAAAAACAAGTCCCACCCAAGTCAAAACACAAGTCACACCCAAGTCAAAACACAAAACTGCGAAACTCAACCCTAGGGGTAGGGGTGCAATACCATATCTCAGTGCCTGTTGGTGCTGGGGTCCCAAACCACGCCCAATCGACAGGGCGTGGCCTAATTAGTATATATACGAAATTTCAGCTCTCTAGGACCTAAGGTTGCAAAAATACAGGGGGTGCACTTGAGGGGGTGCAAAATTAGCCGTTTTATAACCTATATAACCTAACCTAACCTAACCTAACCTAACCTAACCTAACCTAACCTAACCTAACCTAACCTTCTTAGCTTCTTCTTTCAACCTAAACTAACCTAACTAACCAAGCCTAACCTAACCTCCACAGCTGCAAAACTCAGCTCACTTCTAACACAACCAACTCAAACACTGAACTGCAAAACTCAAGTCCACCCGGAAACCCAAAACTCCCACCCAACCAAAACAAACGTCATGTCCCACCCACCCAAGGTCCCAACCAAGTCAAACACAAGTCCACCAACTCAAACACAAGTCCACCACCAAGTCCCACCCAGGAAAGTCAAAACACAAGTCCCACCCAAGTCAAAACACAAGTCCTACCCACCCAAGTCAAAACACAAGTTCCCACCCAAGTCAAAACACAAGTCCTTCCCAAGTCAAACCCATATCAAGTCCCACCAAAGTCAAAACACAAAACCACCCACCTCAAACACAACCAACCACACAAGTATAAACACAAGTTTCACACCAACTCAAACACAAGTAACCACCAAAGTCAAAACACAAGTGCACTTGAATCCAAACAAAGTGGGGTTTACAAGTCCCACCTAGTCCTAACCTAAGTCCTAACCCCAAATCAAACACAACCCAACCCACCACAGTCAACCTAACCAAACTCAAAAAACTAGTCCCACAAGTCAAAACCACAAGTCACCCCAAGTCAAAACAAACCTACAAAACTCAACCAAGTGCAATACCATATCTCAGTCACCTGTTGGTTCTACAAGTCCCAAACCAGCCCAATCGACTAGCGTGGCCTAGGATAACCCAGAGATTGGAGCCCAACCTAATTTCTTCTTCTTCATTGGTGCTGAACTTCCCAACCTGCACTTAACCTAACCTAACTAACTTCAACTAACTTCTAACCTAACCTCCTTCAATTTAACCTAACCTAACTCAACCTAACCAGCCTCTTCTTCCACAACCTCAGCCCTGGAAACTGCAAAACTCAGCCTAACCTTAACCTAGCCCAAAACTGCCAAAACTCAAATTCCACCCACCACAGGTCAAAAACCAAGTCCAACCCACCCAAATCAGCCAACACATGTCCCACCCACCCACAGTCCCAACCAAGTCAAACACAAGTCCACCCAACTCAAACACAAGTCCCACCCACCAGTCCCACCCCAAGTCAAGACACAAGTCCCACCAACTCAAACACAAGTCCTACCCACCCAAGTCAAAACACAAGTTCACCCAAGTCAAAACACAAGTCCACCCAAGTCAAAACACAAGTCCACCAAGTTAAAACACAAGTCCACCCAAGTCAAACACAAGTCCAAACCAAGTCAAAACACAAGTCACACCCAACTCAAACACACAAGTCACCCAAGTCAAAACACAAGTCACACCCAACTCAAACACAAGTCACCCAACTCAAACACAAGTCCCACCCACCCAAATCAAAACACAAGTCCAACCCACCAAAAGTCAACCCACCAAACTCAAAAAACAAGTCCCACCCAAGTCAAAACACAAGTCACACCCAAGTCAAAACACAAAACTGCGAGAAACTCAACCCTAGGGGTAGGGGTGCAATACCATATCTCAGTGCCTGTTGGTGCTGGGGTCCCAAACCACGCCCAATCGACAGGGCGTGGCCTAATTAGTATATATACGAGAATTTCAGCTCTCTGGGACCTAAGGGTGCAAAAATACAGGGGGTGCACTTGAGGGGGTGCAAAATTCGTTTTTATCCTATAACCTAACCTAACCTAACCTAACCTAACCTAACTAACCTAACCTAACTAACCTAACCTAACCTAACCTAACCTAACCTAAACCTAACCTTCTTCTAACCTAACCTAACCTAACCAAGCCTAACTTCACCCCTAACCTAACTAAAACTAACCTCTTCCTAACTCAAACCTAGCCTAGCCTAACCTAAACCTCAACCTCCCTAACACAACTGCAACTCAGCCCTAACCTGGCCTAAACTCAAACTCAACCCACCTAGTCCTAGCCTGAAAAGTCAAAACTCAAGTCCCAACCACCCAAAACTATGTCCACCACCAGGTCCCACCCAAGTCAAACACAAGTCCCAACCAACTCAAACACAAGTCACAACCACCCAAGTCCCACCCACCAAGTCCACCCAAAGTCAAGACACAAGTCCACCCAACTCAAACACAAGTCCTACCACCCAAGTCAAAACACAAGTTCCACCCAAGTCAAAACACAAAAGTTACACCCAAGTCCAACACAAGTCCCCAAGTTAAAACACAAGTCCACAAGTCCAAGTCAAAACACAAGTCCAACCCAAATCAAAACACAAGTCCCACCCAAGTCAAAACAAGTCCAAAACACAAGTCAAAACCCAGCTCAAACACACCCAAGTCCACCCAAGTCCCACCCAAGTCAAAACACAAGTCACACCCAACTCAAACACAAGTCACACCCAACTCAAACACAAGTCCCACCCACCCAAATCAAAACACAAGTCCAACCCACCACCAAAGTCCAACCACCAAACTCAAAAAACAAGTCCACCCAAGTCAAAACACAAGTCACACCCAAGTCAAAACACAAAACTGCGAAACTCAACCCTAGGGGTAGGGGTGCAATACCATATCTCAGTGCCTGTTGGTGCTGGGGTCCCAAACCACGCCCAATCGACAGGGCGTGGCCTAATTAGTAATATATATCAGAAATTTCAGCTCTCTAGGACCTAAGAGGTGCAAAAATACGGGGTGCACTTGAGGGAGTGCAAAAGTCGTTTTTATCCTATAACCTAACCTAACCTAACCTAACCTAACCTAACCTAACCTAACCTAACCCTAACCTAACCTAACTAACCTAACCTAACCTAACCTAACCTAACCTAACCTAACCTAACCCAACCTAACCTTCACACTACTTCTTCTTCCCTAACCTAACTTCCTAACCTAACCTAACCTAACCTAAACCCAAGTCACAACCTAACCTAACCTACACCTAACCTAACCTAACCTAACCTAACTTAACCTAGTTCTTCAACCTAACACAAACCTCCTCAAGTCTAACTTAAGCCTAACCTAACCCTAACCTAACAACCTAAACCTAGCTCTCACCTAACTCAAACCTAACCTAGTGCAAACTCAACTTCCTAGCCTACCCTAACCTAACACTAACCTAACCTAACCCTAACCTAACAAACTAGCAACCTCAACTCAAAACTCAGCCTAACCTAGCCTGGAAACTGCAAAACTCAAATCCCACCAAGTGCAAAACTCAAGTCCAACCCAACCCAAATTCTATGTCCCACCCACCCAAGTCCCCCAGGTCCCAAGTCAAACACAAGTCCACCCAACTCAAACACAAGTCCACCCACCAACACCAAGTCCCACCCAAGTCAAGACACAAGTCACCCAACTCAAACACAAGTCCTACCCACCCAAGTCAAAACACAAGTTCCACCCAAGTCAAAACACAAGTTCCACCCAAGTCAAAACACAAGTCCCACCAAGTCAAAACACAAGTCCCACCCAACTCAAACACAAGTCCCACCCAAGTCAAAACACAAGTCCAACCCAACTCAAAACACAAGTCACCCAACTCAAACACAAGTCCCACCCAAGTCAAAACACAAGTCACACCCAACTCAAACACAAGTCACACCCAACTCAAACACAAGTCCACCCACCCAAATCAAAACACAAGTCCAACCCACCAAAGTCCAACCCACCAAACTCAAAAAACAAGTCCCACCCAAGTCAAAACACAAGTCACACCCAAGTCAAAACACAAAACTGCGAAACTCAACCCTAGGGGTAGGGGGTGCAATACCATATCTCAGTGCCTGTTGGTGCTAGAGGTCCCAAACCACGCCCAATCGACAGGGCGTGGCCTAATTAGTATATATACGAAATTTCAGCTCTCTAGGACCTACGGGTGCAAAAATACAGGGGGGGTGCACTTGAGGGGGGGTGCAAAATTCGTTTTTATCCCTATAACCTAACCTCCTAACCTAACCTCTTCCTAACCTAACCTAACCTAACCTAACCTAACTTAACCTAACCTAACTTCTTCTAACCTAACCTAACCCTAACCTTCTAACCTAACAAACCTAACCTCTTAACCTAACCTAACCTAACCTTCCTAACCTAACCAAAACTTCAACTCAAACCTTAACCTAACCTCTTCTAACTTCTGCACCCTAAACCTTAACCTAACCTAACCAAACCTAACCTAACCTCTTCTCCAACCTAAAACCCAGCTTCCTCACCAAACCTAAGTCTAACCTAACCCAAAACTTCAACCCTAACCAACCTCCCAGCCCACCCAAGTCCAAAGTCTCAACCCAGCTGCAAACTCAACCCCACCTAGCTTCCTGAAACTGCAAAACTCAAGTCCACCCACCCAAAACTCAAGTCCAACCCACCCAAATTCTATGTCCCACCCACCCAGGTCCCAACCAAGTCAAACACAAGTCCCACCCAACTCAAACACAAGTCCCACCCACCAAGTCCCACCCAAGTCAAGACACAAGTCCACCCAACTCAAACACAAGTCCTACCCACCCAAGTCAAAACACAAGTCCACCCACCCAAGTCAAAACACAAGTCCACCCAAGTCAAAACACAAGTCCCCACACAAGTTAAAACACAAGTCCCACCCAACTCAAAACACAAGTCCAACCCAAAGTCAAAACACAAGTCACACCCAACTCAAACACAAGTCACACCCAAGTCAAAACACAAGTCACACCCAACTCAAACACAAGTCCACCCAACTCAAACACAAGTCCACCCACCCAAATCAAAACACAAGTCCAACCCACCAAAGTCCAACCCACCAAACTCAAAAAACAAGTCCCACCCAAGTCAAAACACAAGTCACACCCAAGTCAAAACACAAAACTGCGAAACTCAACCCTAGGGGGTGGGGGTGCAATACCATATCTCAGTGCCTGTTGGTGCTGGGGTCCCAAACCACGCCCAATCGACAGGGCGTGGCCTAAGTAGTATATATACGAAATTTCAGCTCTCTAGGACCTAAGGGTGCAAAAATACAGGGGGGGTGCACTTGAGGGGGTGCAAAATTCGTTTTTATCCTATATAACCTAACCTAACTAACCTAACTAACCTAACCTAACCTAACCTAACCTAACCTAACCTTTAACCTAACCTAACCTAAGCCTAACCTAACCTAACCTAACTTCTAACCTTAACCTAGCCTAACTTCTAACCTAACCTAACCTCTAACCCTAACCCAACCTAACCTAACAACTTCCTAAACTAACCTAACCTAGTCCCTAACCTAACTTCCTAACCCTAACCTAACCTAACTAACCTAACCTAACCAACCTAACTCAAACCCACCTGTGCAACCTTCAAAACTCAACCCCTAACCCTAACCTAACCTAAACCAAACCAAACTAAGTCCCAGCCCTGAAACTGCAAAACTCAACCAAGTCCAACTGCAAAGCTCAAGTCCCACAGCCCACACCCAAACTCAAGTCCCACCCAACCCAAACAGCCTAAGTCTATGTCCTAACTACCAGGTCCCACCCAAGTCAAACACAAGTCCCACCCAACTCAAACACAAGTCCCACCACCCAAGTCCACCCAAATCAAGACACAAGTCCACCCAACTCAAACACAAGTCCTGCCCACCCAAGTCAAAACACAAGTTCCACCCAAGTCAAAACACAAGTCCAAGTCAAAACACAAGTCCCACCAAGTTAAAACACAAGTCCACCCAACTCAAACACAAGTCCACCCAACCTCAAAACACAAGTCCAACCCAAATCAAAACACAAGTCACCCAACTCAAACACAAGTCCCACCCAAGTCAAAACACAAGTCACACCCAACTCAAACACAAGTCACACCCAACTCAAACACAAGTCCACCCACCCAAATCAAAACACAAGTCCAACCCACCAAAGTCCAACCCACCAAACTCAAAAAACAAGTCCCACCCAAGTCAAAACACAAGTCACACCCAAGTCAAAACACAAAACTGCGAAACTCAACCCTAGGGGTAGGGGTGCAATACCATATCTCAGTGCCTGTTGGTGCTGGGGTCCCAAACCACGCCCAATCGACAGGGCGTGGCCTAATTAGTATATATCACGAAATTTCAGCTCTCTAGGACCTGAGGTGCAAAAATACAGGGGGTGCTTGGGGGTGCAAAATTCGTTTTATCCCTACCTAACCCTAACCTAACCTAACCTAACCTAACCTAACCTAACCTAACCTAACCTAACCTAACTTCTAACCTAACCTAACCTAACCCTAACCTAACCTAACCTAACCTAACCTAACCTAACCTAACTTCTTAACTAACCTAACCTAACCTAACCTAACCTAACTTCTTAACCTAACCTAACCTAACCTAACCTAACCTAACCTAACTTCTAACCTAACTAACCTAACTCACCTACCTCTTCTTCCTCAACCCCCTAACCAAAACTCAAGTCAACCCTAAGTCCTAGCCTGGAAACTGCAAACTCAGCCACCCTTGAAATGGCCTGAAAACCTGCAAAACTCAAGTCCCCCACCCAAAACTCAAGTCCAACCACACCCAAATTCTATGTCCCACCCACCCAGGTCCCAACCAAGTCAAACACAAGTCCCACCCAACTCAAACACAAGTCCCACCCACCAAGTCCCACCCAAGTCAAGACACAAGTCCCACCCAACTCAAACACAAGTCCTACCCACCCAAGTCAAAACACAACAAGTCCACCCAAGTCAAAACACAAGTTCCACCCAAGTCAAAACACAAGTCCCACCAAGTTAAAACACAAGTCCACCCAACTCAAACACAAGTCCAACCCAAGTCAAAAACACAAAGTCCCCCAAATCTAACCCAAGTCAAAACACAAGTCCCACCCTCAAACACAAAACACAAGTCAAAACACAAGTCACCCAACAAGTCACAACACAAGTCAAAACACAAGTCCAACTCAAACACAAGTCCCACCAACTCAAACAAAGTCCCACCCACCCAAGTCAAAACACAAGTCCAACCCAACAAAGTCAAAAAACAAGTCCCACCCAAGTCAAAACACAAGTCACACCCAAGTCAAAACACAAAACTGCGAAACTCAACCCTAGGGGTAGGGGGTGCAATACCATATCTCAGTGCCTGTTGGTGCTGGGGTCCCAAACCACGCCCAATCGACAGGGCGTGGCCTAATTCATATATATACGAAATTTCAGCTCTCTAGGACCTAAGAGGTGCAAAAATACAGGGGGTGCACTTGAGGGGAGGGTGCAAAGTCGTTTTTATCCTAACTAACCTCTTCTAACCTAACCTAAGCCTAGCCTAACCTAACCTAACCTAACCTAACCTAAACCTAACCTAACCTTAACCTAACCTTCTAACCTAACCTAACTCCTAACCCTAACCTAACCCTAACCTAACCTAACCTAACTAACCTAACCCTAACCTAACCTAGCCTAACCTAACTAACCAACCTCTAACCCCTAACCTAACCTAACCCCTAACCTAAACCTGGAAACAAAACTCAACCCAAACTCAGCCTTGAAACTGCAAAACTCCACCCTGGCCTGAAAACTGCAAAACTCAAGTCCCACCCACCCAAAACTCAAGTCCAACCCACCCAAATTCTATGTCCCACCCACCCAGGTCCCAACCAAGTCAAACACAAGTCCCAACCAACTCAAACACAAGTCCCACCCACCAAGTCCACCCAAATCAAGACACAAGTCCCACCCAACTCAAACACAAGTCCTACCCACCCAAGTCAAAACACAAGTTCCACCCAAGTCAAACACACAAGTCAAAACACAAGTCAAAACACAAGTCCCACCCAACTCAAACACAAGTGCCAAAACACAAGTCCCACCCAAGTCAAACACAAGTCCAACCCAAATCCAACCCAAGTCAAAACCAAGTCCAACCCAAACACAAGTCCACCCAAGTCAAAACACAAGTCCCACACACCCAACTCAAACACAGTCAAAACACACCCAACTCAAACACAAGTCCACCCACCCAAATCAAAACACAAGTCCAACCCACCAAAGTCCAACCCACCAAACTCAAAAAACAAGTCCCACCCAAGTCAAAACACAAGTCACACCCAAGTCAAAACACAAAACTGCGAGAAACTCAACCCTAGGGGTAGGGGTGCAATACCATATCTCAGTGCCTGTTGGTGCTAGAGGTCCCAAACCACGCCCAATCGACAGGGCGTGGCCTAATTAGTATATATATACGAAATTTCAGCTCTCTAGGACCTAAGGGTGCAAAAATACAGGGGGGGTGCACTTGAGGGGGTGCAAAATTCGTTTTATCCTATAACCTAACCTAACCCTAACCCTAACCTAACCCTAACCTAACCTAACTAACCTAACCCTCCTCCCTAACCTAACCTAACCTCCTAACCCTAATCCTAACCCTAACCCTAACCCTAACCCCAATACCCTAACCCCCCTAACGGTTGGTTGGCCTAAAACCTACCCGGAGACCCACAGCCCGCCTTGACCCAACCAGGTTCGTCCAACCCTCTTTAAACTAACCGGACACTCACAACCACCCCCCCTAAACCTACACTCACACCCCCAGTCGGTCTAAAACCTACCCCGGGCACTCACAGCCCACCCTGACCCTACCTTTAGGGTGGTCCAACCCCTTCTAAAACTAACCCGGACGCCCACAACCCGCCTAAACCTACCCAAGTACCCACAGCCCGCTGGGTTTGAACCCTACCTTTTTCAATGGGAACAACTCTGTCTCTTCACTGATGGGGTGGGGTTAGTACACATGGAGTGGCTTTGGCTCTCTCTGCCTCGTCTTTGTGCTGGCTTGGGGTCCCATTGGACTAACTGGCCAGTTGGGAGAAGGACCAGTGCATAACCGGGCCTGGGACCTTTAGGGCCCAGACTCTGGATTTTCAGTCCCCTAACCTAACCCTAACCTAACCCTAACCCTAACCCTGGAAACTGCAAAACTCAACCCTAACCCTAGCCCTGGAAACTGCAAAACTCAACCCTTGAAATAGCCCTGAAAACTGCAAAACTCAAGTCCCACCCACCCAAAACTCAAGGCCAACCCACCCAAATTCTATGTCCCACCCACCCAGGTCCCAACCAAGTCAAACACAAGTCCCAACCAACTCAAACACAAGTCCCACCCACCAAGTCCCACCCAAGTCAAGACACAAGTCCCACCCAACTCAAACACAAGTCCTACCCACCCAAGTCAAAACACAAGTTCCACCCAAGTCAAAACACAAGTCCCATCCAAGTCAAAACACAAGTCCCACCAAGTTAAAACACAAGTCCCACCCAACTCAAACACAAGTGCCACCCACCCAAATCCCACCCAAGTCAAAACACAAGTCCAACCCACCCAAATCCTACCCAAGTCAAAACACAAGTCCAACCCAAGTCAAAACACAAGTCCCACCCAAATCAAAACACAAGTCCCACCCACCCAAATCCCACCCAAGTCAAAACACAAGTCCAACCCAAGTCAAAACAAAACTTCCACCCACCCAAGTCAAAACACAAGTCCAACCCACCAAAGTCCAACCCACCAAACTCAAAAAACAAGTCCCACCCAAGTCAAAACACAAGTCACACCCAAGTCAAAACACAAAACTGCGAAACTCAACCATAGGGGTAGGGGGTGCAATACCATATCTCGGCGCCTGTTGGTGCTAGAGGTCCCAAACCACGCCCAATCGACAGGGCGTGGCCTAATTAGTATATATACGAAATTTCAGCCCTCTAGGACCTAAGGGGCAAAAATACAGGGGGTGCACTTGAGGAAGTGCAAAATTCGTTTTTATCCCTATAACCTAACCTAACCTAACCTTCTTCTAACCTAACCTAACCTAACCTAACCCTAACCCTAACCTAACTACCCTAACCTAACCTAACCTAACCTAACCCTAACCCTAACCCTAACCTAACCCTCCTACCCTAAACCTAACCCTAATCCTAACCTAACCCCAAACCCTAACCTAACCTAACCCCTAATCCTAACCTAACCCCGGTTGGCCTAAAACCTACCCGGAGACCCACAGCCCGCCTTGACCCAACCTTAGGTTCGTCCAACCCTCTTTAAACTAACCGGACACTCACACAGCCGCCCCTAAACCTACACTCACACCCCCAGTCGGTCTAAAACCTACCCGGGCACTCACAGCCCACACCTGACCCTACCTTTAGGGTGGTCCAGCCCCTTCTAAAACTAACCGGGCGCCCACAACCCGCCTAAACCTACCCAAGTACCCACAGCCCGCTGGGTTTGAACCCTACCTTTTTCAATGGGAACAACTCTGTCTCTTCACTGATGGGGTGGGGTTAGTACACATGGAGTGGCTTTGGCTCTCTGCCTCGTCTTTGTGCTGGCTTGGGGTCCCATTGGAGACCGGCCAGTTGGGAGAAGGACCGTGCATAACCGGGCCTGGACCCTTTAGGGCCCAGACTCTGGATTTTCAGTCCCCTAACCTAACCTAACCTAACCTAACCTAACCACAAACTGCAAAACTCAGCCTAACCTGCCCTGGAAACTGCAAAACTCAGCCCTTGACTTCTAGCCCAAAAAACTGCAAAACTCAAGTCCTAAACCTCAACCCAAAACTCAAGGCCAACCCCACCCAAATTCTATGTCCCACCCACCCAGGTCCCAACCAAGTCAAACACAAGTCCCAACCAACTCAAACACAAGTCCCACCCACCAAGTCCCACCCAAGTCAAGACACAAGTCCCACCCAACTCAAACACAAGTCCTACCCACCCAAGTCAAAACACAAGTTCCACCCAAGTCAAAACACAAGTCCCACCCAAGTCAAAACACAAGTCCCACCAAGTTAAAACACAAGTCCCACCCAACTCAAACACAAGTGCCACCCACCCAAATCCCACCCAAGTCAAACACAACACAAGTCCAGTCCCACCCAAATCCTACCCAAGTCAAAACACAAGTCCAACCCAAGTCAAAACACAAGTCCCACCCAAATCAAAACACAAGTCCCACCCAAGTCAAAACAAAACTTCCACCCACCCAAGTCAAAACACAAGTCCAACCCAAGTCAAAACAAAACTTCCACCCACCCAAGTCAAAACACAAGTCCAACCCACCAAAGTCCAACCCACCAAACTCAAAAAACAAGTCCCACCCAAGTCAAAACACAAGTCACACCCAAGTCAAAACACAAAACACTGAGAAACTCAACCATAGGGGTAGGGGGTGCAATACCATATCTCGGCGCCTGTTGGTGCTGGGGTCCCAAACCACGCCCAATCGACAGGGCGTGGCCTAACCCAGTATATATATACGAAATTTCAGCCCTCTAGGACCTAAGGGGGCAAAAATACAGGCGGGGGTGCACTTGAGGGGGGGTGCAAAATTCGTTTTTATCCTATAACCTAACCTAAACCTAACTTCTAACCTAACCTACCCTAACCCTTAACCTAACCTAACCTAACCTAACCTAACCTAACCTAACAAAAACCTCCTAACCTAACCCTAACTCTGGAACTTCAGTCAGCCTAACCTAACCTAACCTAACCTCAACCCCTAACCCTAACCTAACCCTAACCTAACCTAACCTAACCTAACCTAACCCTAACCCTAACCCTGGAAACTGCAAAACTCAACCCTAACCCTAGCCCTGGAAACTGCAAAACTCAACCCTTGAAATAGCCCTGAAAACTGCAAAACTCAAGTCCCACCCACCCAAAACTCAAGGCCAACCCACCCAAATTCTATGTCCCACCCACCCAGGTCCCAACCAAGTCAAACACAAGTCCCAACCAACTCAAACACAAGTCCCACCCACCAAGTCCCACCCAAGTCAAGACACAAGTCCCACCCAACTCAAACACAAGTCCTACCCACCCAAGTCAAAACACAAGTTCCACCCAAGTCAAAACACAAGTCCCATCCAAGTCAAAACACAAGTCCCACCAAGTTAAAACACAAGTCCCACCCAACTCAAACACAAGTGCCACCCACCCAAATCCCACCCAAGTCAAAACACAAGTCCAACCCACCCAAATCCTACCCAAGTCAAAACACAAGTCCAACCCAAGTCAAAACACAAGTCCCACCCAAATCAAAACACAAGTCCCACCCACCCAAATCCCACCCAAGTCAAAACACAAGTCCAACCCAAGTCAAAACAAAACTTCCACCCACCCAAGTCAAAACACAAGTCCAACCCACCAAAGTCCAACCCACCAAACTCAAAAAACAAGTCCCACCCAAGTCAAAACACAAGTCACACCCAAGTCAAAACACAAAACTGCGAAACTCAACCATAGGGGTAGGGGGTGCAATACCATATCTCGGCGCCTGTTGGTGCTAGAGGTCCCAAACCACGCCCAATCGACAGGGCGTGGCCTAATTAGTATATATACGAAATTTCAGCCCTCTAGGACCTAAGGGGGCAAAAATACAGGGGGGGTGCACTTGAGGGGGGGTGCAAAATTCGTTTTTATCCCTATAACCTAACCTAACCTAACCCTAACCTAACCTAACCTAACCTAACCTAACCTAACCTAACCCTAACCCTAACCCTAACCCTAACCCTAACCCTAATCCTAGCCCTAATCCTAACCCTAACCCCAATCATAATCCTAACCCTAATCCTAGCCCTAATCCTAACCCTAACCCCAATCCTAACCCTAACCCCAATCCTAACCCTAACCCCCGGTTGGCCTAAAACCTACCCCGGAGACTCACAGCCCGCCTTGACCCAACCTTAGGTTCGTCCAACCCTCTTTAAACTAACCCGGACACTCACAACCCGCCCTAAACCTACACTCACACCCCCAGTCGGTCTAAAACCTACCCCGGGCACTCACAGCCCACCCTGACCCTACCTTTAGGGTGGTCCAACCCCTTCTAAAACTAACCCGGACGCCCACAACCCGCCTAAACCTACCCAAGTACCCACAGCCCGCTGGGTTTGAACCCTACCTTTTTCAATGGGAACAACTCTGTCTCTTCACTGATGGGGTGGGGTTAGTACACATGGAGTGGCTTTGGCTCTCTGCCTCGTCTTTGTGCTGGCTTGGGGTCCCATTGGAGACGGCCAGTTGGGAGAAGGACCGTGCATAACCGGGCCTGGACCCTTTAGGGCCCAGACTCTGGATTTTCAGTCCCCTAACCTAACCCTAACCTAACCTAACCCTAACCCTAACCCTAACCCTAACCCTAACCCTAACCCTAACCTAACCCTAACCCTAACCCTAACACACACACACACACACACTCTGATTATTACACACACAGGGATGTGCAGCACGCACACACACACACACACACACACTGATTATTACACACACAGGGACGTGCAGCACACAAACACACACACACACACACTCTGATTATTACACACACAGGGATGTGCAGCAGCACACACACACACACACACTGATTATTACACACACAGGGACGTGCAGCAGCACACACACACACACACACACACACACACACTGATTATTACACACACAGGGACGCTCAGCACACACACACACACACTGATTATTACACACACAGGGACGCGCAGCAACACTCACACACACACACACACACACACTGATTATTACACACACAGGGATGTACAGCAGCACACACACACACACACACACTGATTATTACACACAGGGACGCGCAGCACACACACACACACACACACATACACACACACACTGATTATTACACACACAGGGACGCTCAGCACACACACACACACACACACACACACACACACTGATTATTACACACACAGGGATGTGCAGCACACACACACACACACACACACACACACTGATTATTACACACACAGGGATGTGCAGCACACACACACACACACACTCTGATTATTACACACACAGGGATGTGCAGCACACACACACACACACACACACTGATTATTACACACACAGGGACGTGCAGCACACACACACACACACACACACTGATTATTACACACACAGGGATGTGCAGCACACACACACACACACACACACACTGATTATTACACACACAGGGACGTGCAGCACACAACACACACACACACACACACTCTGATTATTACACACACAGGGACGCGCAGCACACACACACACACACACACACACACACACACTGATTATTACACACACAGGGACGCTCAGCACACACACACACACACACACACACTGATTATTACACACACAGGGACGCGCAGCAACACTCACACACACACACACACACACACACACACACTGATTATTACACACACAGGGACGTGCAGCACACACACACACACACACACTCTGATTATTACACACACAGGGATGTGCAGCAGCACATACACACACAGATTATTACACACACAGGGATGTGCAGCACACACACACACTCTGATTATTACACACACAGGGACACGCAGCAGCACACACACTGATTATTACACACACAGGGATGTGCAGCACACACACACACACACACACACACACTCTGATTATTACACACACAGGGATGTGCAGCAGCACACACACACACACTCTGATTATTACACACACAGGGACGAGCAGCAGCACACACACACACTGATTATTACACACACAGGGATGTGCAGCAGCACACACACGCACACACACACACACACACACTGATTATTACACACACAGGGATGTGCAGCACACACACACACACACACACACACACACTGATTATTACACACACAGGGATGTGCAGCACACACACACACACACACTCTGATTATTACACACACAGGGATGTGCAGCACACACACACACACACACACACACTGATTGTTACACACACAGGGATGTGCAGCACACACACACACACACACACACACACTGATTATTACACACACAGGGACGTGCAGCACACAAACACACACACACACACACTCTGATTATTACACACACAGGGACGCGCAGCACACACACACACACACACACACACACACACTGATTATTACACACACAGGGACGCTCAGCACACACACACACACACACACACACTGATGATTATTACACACACAGGGACGCGCAGCAACACTCACACACACACACACACACACACACACACACTGATTATTACACACACAGGGACGTGCAGCACACACACACACACACACACTCTGATTATTACACACACAGGGATGTGCAGCAGCACATACACACACAGATTATTACACACACAGGGATGTGCAGCACACACACACACACTCTGATTATTACACACACAGGGACACGCAGCAGCACACACACTGATTATTACACACACAGGGATGTGCAGCACACACACACACACACACACACTCTGATTATTACACACACAGGGATGTGCAGCAGCACACACACACACTCTGATTATTACACACACAGGGACGAGCAGCAGCACACACACACACTGATTATTACACACACAGGGATGTGCAGCAGCACACACACACACACTGATTATTACACACACAGGGAAGCGCAGCACACACACACACACTCTGATTATTACACACACAGGGATGTGCAGCACACACACACACACACACACACACTCTGATTATTACACACACAGGGATGTGCAGAAGCACACACACACACACACACTGATTATTACACACACAGGGACGCGCAGCAGCACACACACACACACACACACACACACACACACACACACTGATTATTACACACACAGGGAGCGCAGCAGCACACACACACACACACACACTGATTATTACACACACAGGGATGTGCAGAAGCACACACACACACACACTGATTATTACACACACAGGGATGTGCAGAAGCACACACACACACACACACTGATTATTACACACACAGGGACGCGCAGCAGCACACTCACACTCTGATTATTACACACACAGGGATGTGCAGCAGCACACACACACACTGATTATTACACACACAGGGACGCGCAGCAGCACACACACACACACACACACACACTGATTATTACACACACAGGGATGTGCAGAAGCACACACACACACTGATTATTACACACACAGGGACGCGCAACAGCACACACACACACACACTGATTATTACACACACAGGGATGTGCAGAAGCACACACACACACACACTGATTATCACACACACACTCTGATTATTACACACACAGGGATGTGCAGCAGCACACACACACACTGATTATTACACACACAGGGATGTGCAGCAGCACACACACACACTGATTATTACACACACAGGGATGTGCAGCAGCACACACACACACTGATTATTACACACACAGGGATGTGCAGCAGCACACACACTCTGATTATTACACACACAGGAGTGAGGAGTGAGGACACTTCCAGAGGAGTGAGGTGTGTGGAGTGAGGAGGCGAGGAACAAGTGAGGAGTGAGGACGCTTCCAGAGCAGTGAGGAGTGAGGATGCTTCCAGAGGAGTGAGGAGTGAGGATGCTTCCAGAGGAGTGAGGTGTGAGGAGTGAGGTGTGAGGAGTGAGGATGCTTCCAGAGGAGTGAGGTGTGAGGAGTGAAGACACTTCCAGGGGAGTGAGGAGAAAGGAACGAGTGAGAAGTGAGGAGCGAGGAACAAGGAACAAGTGAGGAGTGAGTGAGGAACGAGGAGTGAGGACGCTTCCAGAGGAGTGAGGAGTGAGGACGCTTCCAGAGGAGTGAGGTGTGAGGAGTGAAGACACTTCCAGAGGAGTGAGGAGCAAGGAACGAGTGAGGAGTGAGGAGTGAGGAACGAGGAACAAGGAGCGAGTGAGGAGTGAGGAACGAGGAGCGAGTGAGGAGTGAGGAGTGAGGAGTGAGGAGTGAGGAGTGAGGAGTGAGGAACGAGGAACAAGTGAGGAGTGAGGAGTGAGGAGTGAGGAGTGAGGAACGAGGAACGAGTGAGGAGTGAGGAGTGAGGAGTGAGGGTGAGGTGAGGTGAGGAGTGAGGAGTGAGGAGTGAGGAGTGAGGAACGAGGAACGAGGAACGAGTGAGGAGTGAGGAGTGAGGAGTGAGGAACAAGGAGTGAAGACGCTTCCAGAGGAGCAAGGATGACACACGTATAAATTCTCCTCCCCCTTCACATCTGTCACAATCATTTTAATTTATGCTTTACCTTTAAATAAATCACTGTAAGGGTGGATCGCCTACAGTGGTTCTGAGTGCAGGGTTGCCGAATGACTAAAGAAACGTTATCAGCAAGATGATAGAAAACTGTACATTTCTCATCTTTACCACCCACTGCAGCTTATACCAACGACGGAAATAAGCGCAGTTACAATAGCTAAACATGTGGGAGAGCGTTGCTATAATGTGATTATATTGTATTGCAATAGGTAGCACTTCAAAGTCAATACCAAATCAAAACTAGTTAGCACATCATTTGTAATTGAAAGAATTTAATGTCAAAATCTAGTTATGGTTACACTTAAAATAGTTACAAAATAAATGTATGAGATGAAGAAAACTTATACCATTAATCGTACCCAGCATGAATGTTACCTGAGGGATAGAGAGAGAGAGAGAGAGAGAGAGAGAGAGAGAGACAGAGAGAGACAGAGAGAGAGAGAGAGAGAGAGAGAGAGAGAGAGAGAGAGAGAGAGAGAGAGAGAGAGAGAGAGAGAGAGAGAGAGAGAGAGAGAGAGAGAGAGAGACAGAGAGAGAGAGAGAGAGACAGAGAGAGAGAGAGAGAGAGAGAGAGAGAGAGAGAGAGAGAGAGAGAGAGAGGGAGAGAGAGACAAAGAAGAGAAGAGCCAAAGAGAAGGCCCCCAAGAAGAGAGAGCCAGAGAATAAAAGAGACAGAGCAACAGTTACAATCTTCTTTTATCTATTCCTTGACCATGTGACTGAAACCCTAATGTGAGACATTCAAACTGACCAATCAGACCAAACTTCCCCCACGGTGCTACAGGTGTGACCTTTGGCCTACAGGCCTTTCTGTGTCTTTAGGAAGTCCAAATGGCCCTTCTGGTGAGAAAGATGGGGGTTGAAAACAGTAAAGCAAATGTCTTTGTTCATTTTCAAAAATCAATTATCTTTGATTATTTTCAATTCTTTCATCACATATCACACATATTTCAACAAGGCATCTTGCGTTATCATTATTATTTATTAATTTCTTAAATAACCAAACTTCAACAGCATAAGAGAAGATCCCTTGAGCGCAGCTGATGACGCTCAAGTGATAAAGAATATTCCAATTTACTAATAAGCTTTCCTTCGATTCCTGCGTCCTCGCTTTCTGTCCTCGCACCCAGTGCCGATCCTACACTTCTGGGGTTAGAGCTGAGACACGAGGAAAGGAAACGAGGATGCACAAATAGTGTAGCGGTCTGGCTCCACCTTGTGATCCCCACTGATCAAACAACCAAACAAAATAGTTCAGTGTGTCATGAGCCACAAGGTGGAGCCAGACCACTACAAACAAAAGTGTCATTTGGCAGCAATTGCTTATAGAAGCTGGAAACTTATTAAAAAATACATATATTTTAATAACAGAAATAAGACTTTATGTAGATTTTTGCCTATTTGTTTAACATAAAAAAGACAAATAAATTAAGCCATGCACACTCACACTGTTACAGTTAAGTCAGGTGGGAAACGCTTAAAAAGTGGGTGTTTTTGCCCACCTCTATCTCATCTCTAGCCCATGTGTATACTTAATTTTTTTACCTTTTATTTGCATACCGTCTGTTATTCATATCCTGTAATCTGCATCTAGTCACAGGTATTTTAGTGAACCCAGTGGAAACTGTACAAATGACAGATAAACAAACCCAACATCCAAAATAGAGTTTTAGAGTTCTAGTGGTTCACGAGGTCACAGCATCTGAGAATCAGAGCGTCTGCAATGCCCAGCCGGTCTGATGTCAGGTTTTTTTCTGATAAGGAATACAGAACTTGTCAATGTCATTACATGATTGTTAAACCACACATATCACAGAAAAGAACCAAAAATTGTGAATATTTTATTTGTTTCCCCCTGCTTAACTATGTTTATGTATAAAAGTATAAAGTTACTGATATTTTTAGATTGTTTATTAACACAGACAGAAATGATCGAACACAAATAAATGATTGTGGGTTAGGGTTAGACTGTTATTATAATCCTAATAACCCTGTCTATTACATTTCATCACACTCTTTTGGTGGTGGTGAGGGGAGGGGGTTACAAAAGATTGTACATATAAAGCAAAGTTAAAAGTTAAAGGAATAAATGTCCACAAGTTCTTGTGTGTTTGTGGGAGTCTTCTCGATCTACCAATGTAAGACTCATTTTGTTCAGCTTTATGAGCATCAGAAAACCTTCATTTGCTGACCTCAGCCTAAGCCTTCACTGGGACGATCCTTTGACTTTACTGATAGCTCATGCTCATTATAAAGCAGCATCATATTAAACTGATGAAAATGTATTACAAAACTGAATCTCAAATCTTTAGAGCAACCTGTGTCTTAGCATGTACAGGACCCTGGTGTGCAGTTGTGTGCAGTTTTACTCTTCTGTTGCTCGTGCTGCTTTACACTCATCCTGGATTAAGAATCTTTGGTCTCCACAAGAATAACAACTATAGCAATATAACTGCAAGCAGCAATTAAGGGGCCAAGCACGACAGCGGGAGTTACAAGTCAATTTAATAGGATATAGCATTATTTAATGTAACAAATGTAAAAAGGACTGAGACAGGGAAGATTCAGACTGAAATAACAATACGACAGATTTCACTGATTTCTTCAGATTTCACAACAAGAAGAAAGTGTGAACACAAAGTCAATCCTGCCAAAATAATGCATTTCATCACAAAGAATTATGTACCGCATGATCGAAAGGTAAAAGTCAGAATTTGAGCTGTTTTGTGCTATAGAGTTTAAGTGACAGACCCCAAATGGGTCTAGAGATGTCACAGACTCCCACGACACGTGAAGAAGAAGAAGAAAACAAACAAACACTGCAGTTGCTTGGCCCCTAAAATAAAACATACATACAATAACTTACTCAACAAGAACACAACAGCCTCTTTATAGAGCATATTGATTTAAATGGCAACACAATCCGTCAACTTCACTAAATCTTTTGTAATAAAAACAAATATGAACAGCCAGCAAACACAAATATACTACCAGAAAATGACCTGCACCGTCAAACAGCTCAGGCTCCTAATGGCTCTCTCACCAACACTTGGCAGTGCTCACTCGCCCGCTCTTTCTAACAGTCATTCTCTAATCTGCTGATCGATGTCCTTTCCCAGTCTCGTGTTGAGGAGAGATGTGTGCCCTCAATGGATAGGTGTAGAGAAGGAAAACACGACATGGTTTTATGTGGCTTTGGATAAAGAATGAGGGACTTAACATACTGTATAACAGCACTGATTGTTTTTAAGGATCTCTTAAGGTGATTAAAATCATTCTGTATGTGCTTTCTTGTGTGTTGGCCAGCATCTCTGTCTCTTCAATCTTTTGCTTTGTGATTTCTTCAGTCATTTTTAGGCTTCTGTCTTTCTGTCCCACTATTAAAAAAATCAATAAATATAGGTAAAGTTTCTCAAGTAGATATTACGGTAGAGATGAAAACATATCTTAACATTAAAAAGGTAAAAGACATCAAGGTTTATTATAAATATGATTGTCCTTCCAGTTGTGCTTGATTGTACAGTACAATGACCAGAGTGCTTTTGAACCCAAATTGTTAAGAGTGAATTGTTGAGTGTGTATGTTTAGGAGAATATGGCTCTGTGTGTGTCCTACTCCTGATTGAGGGAGGTATTCATCACAAGGTTACGGTGTAGATTTGGATTCTGACTGTGTCGGTTGCGGCTCCGAACAGAGGAGAATGTAGTGTCACACCCAGGAACTTTGCACTTGTGAAGGAGGCGAAGGTGCACTGTTTTGTAATGAGCCCTGAATGTGCCTTTGTTGCTGTAAACTTTCTGACAGAGATGGCAAGTGATGGGTGCTGAACTGTGAGACTGCTGGCTGAGGCAAGGTGGAGACGCGGCCCCTCCGTCGCAGCTCTCGTCGCTGTCCTCTAGAGGGAGCCCTTCTTCACTGCCCATGTCTGAGTCCCAGGATGAGTGGCCGCTTCCTCTGGTGCTCAGGTCCAATACAGCTTCATTCTCCGCAGCTCCCTCTACTGGCTCAGTTTCTCTCTCTAGTGATTTACTCATGGGGAAGACGAGTCCTGTGCGGTGACTCCCTTTGAGGATGACAGACATCTGACTGAGGGGCTCTTTGTGAGGGAGATCAGGATGCTCTCTGCGGAGAGAAGATGTTCCTGAATAATCTTTGGTCAACAGCCTGTGGTGCAGATTCAGGTTTGCACTGTGTCTAGAGAATTAAAAGCAAAAAAATTTGAAGAGAAATCCAACATGCTCTTGTTTCTAACTTTTTTCATGTATAAAATCAATCCTCAACTCTTAGCAGGCCCGGCTCCACAGGCCCACCCTAACCCCACACCGAATAATGACTGATGTTCAATTCAGCTCCAGATTTTAAGGGAGATCATGCTTTTTGGCTGCTTGGTATAAAAAGTCCACTTGTTATTTTGAAACTAGAAAGCAGTATTAGAACATGACTATGGTCTTCACCAACATTCAAACGATTTTAAACCGTTCAAGCGCAAGAAGACATGAAAGATGCATCTCAGACAGCGTGCAATTACCGAACTGAGTTCTCTTTTGCAATTTATCGCGCTTAGACGATGCACACACAGTTTTGGCGAGTGTCCTCTTAAGCACAGTCTTAACTGAGTAAAATTAAAAAGTCTTAATGAATGTAATCAGATGGGAGAAAATCTGATGTGTGTCAGATCCGTGCATTTGGTCTTAAAGTGACAGCAGCTTAAATATAATTAAATTAAATTATAATTAATGTTAATTAAAGAACAAAAGAAAATAAAAAACTGCTCAAATCTGCTCTTGACTGAATAACTTCTTTAGCTTTAACAGGATTAACATATATTTAATTTATACATTATAGTACCTGAATACTATTAGATGTGAAATCTGTTTATTTCATTTGTATCTTTGTTCTATTGTATTTATTTGTGCTATTGCTTGTAATTTGTTAATTTATTTTTATTTTATTACTGACTGTATACTTGTCTTTGTTTAACATTATTTATTAAAATACAAAATTTGTGAAAATATCCACAGGGCAAATAACCAGTAAACTCTTTAGTGTTGAGCCCTGAGTCTCTTTTAAGACCTGACCCTTTTGTTATAATATAAAAATAAATTTTATTTAAAAAAATCAAATAATGTATTAACTCCAACGCACCAGGAATTAACCTTACATCTCAAAGCTGGAGCCGGGCCTGACTCTTAGTGCTAATTCATCAACACAGAAACTGTCATGTGCTTTTAGTTAACTGCCTGGTGTAATGTATTACACACACATTCAGTTCTTTCAAGCCTAACCGTCTTACCGGTCTCTGCTGCGCCGGGACGGAAAAGCAGCATTGCATCCATCCACAGTGCACATGTGCATCTCCTTTAAGTGCACGTTTCGATAATGCATTTTGACACTGTAAGGGTTTTTAAATGTCTTACTGCAGATCTCACACGGGTGTGACTGCTCTTCTTGATCATCTGGACATATGGTCTCTGGGTCACTGCAGCCGTCTGCACAGTTTTCAACATTGTGTGTGAAATGGGTCGCTCTGTGGCTGCAGGGCTGGTCTGGCCGTGAACTGCATGTTGGTTCTTCACATTTTGAGGACTCCCTTTCTTTCTCATCATTCTGTTTAGTGTGAAAGAGAGAAGGAGAAGATGGTGAGATGATATGACTGTCCTCCAGAGTCAGTTTGTCCCACTCTGTGTCCTGTGAGTTGGGGGTGGATCGGAGAAGAACATCACAGTCCACAGGTTCACGCCCCATGCTGCTGATGTCACACTTGTGTGTGTCTGTACAGGGGCTGAGGGGCGGAGTTTCCTCCTCAGACACACCCTCTGCTGCCAGCTCATCCTTCTCGATTTTGATGGGCATGCTGGACTTCCGAGACTTTTTCTTGGGCACCGGCTCCATGTCAGTCTGCATGTGACTGGTGCTGACGGGCACAGAGGAGGACAGAAGTGGGAGGGAGGGCAAGCTGCCCGGCGTATGAGCCAGCTCGGCTGGGGTGACCAGACTTCGGTAAAAGGGAAGCACGGGCTGCACAGTCTTTAGATTGGGAAAGAGGATTCCGCTCTGGCTCATGTTGGATAAAGAGCCATGTAGTTTGGGCTCAGAGTTGCGGATGATGAAGCTTGACACAGTCCTGCTCTCTGGGACGGAGGAGAACTCTCTCTTCTCACCCTCGGGCCCGTCCTCCGGCCCTGGGCTCAGACCGCCCCGCAGGTCCTTGTCACGATTATTGCGGTTCATTGGCATGTGCAGCCGTGGGTTGGGATTAGCACTATGCCTGTTCCGACTGCGTAAAGAGCTGAACACCATGTTGCAGCCCTCGATGGTGCACTTGTGTTTGATCTTCAGATGAACGGCATTATAGTGTATCTTCAGCGTGCCCTTATCGTAGAAGGTCTTCTCACAGGCACTGCAGAACACACGGCCCTTCTTCAAGGAGCCGCTCTTCTCCGCACACCGCATCTTGTTCTCAGGTGACATGTGTGTGATTTCAGAAGTGATGGAGGACGTGCAAGGTGTGGAGGGAGAGGAGTTTCCACTCACGTTAAACTCTTCCGACTCCATCTTTGGAGACTGTGGGTCCAGCAGCACCTCTGCTCTCACAGGGCCGGTGTCGAACGGAGCAGTGCTGTCAAGGCTTAGTTCTGATGTCTCATGTCTCGTTTGTGCCTCCTGGTGGCTCGAGTCTGTACTGGAGCTCAGCAATGGTGCTGGAACAGAATTCAGCAGTTGCAATGGAAGCATGAGGGCCATACTGTTCACCAGCGTCTCAAAATGGTGTCCGTTACTACAACTGGGTGCTTCTGCTTTAGTGGGCGGCCGCACAGAGCGCTGCGTACTGCTTTCGATGAAGCTGCGGATGTCAGAATTGGTCCTAGTGGTCGGAATGACAACGGCCTGTCCCTCCTTATCCTGCAGGGCCATGAGCTCCACGATGGACTTGGTCTCTCCAAAGCGCAGGAATTGCTGCAGTGTTACGATCTCCTCTTCAAAGGTCATTATGGCCCAGCGGTCCAAAACCTTACCGGCCACATCCTAGACACATACACATAAGGAATATAATTTGCATTATGAATTCTAAACTAACAAATGTCCTGCACTAGGACCCTAAAATACTCCATAACTTCTGACAGATTGACAGAGTTACTAAATAACAAGTCATCCATACATCTAATGCATGTGGACTTGAGAGGTCTAATTACTGCAGCAGAGTGATGCGTTCAAGAGCGTAATTTTTCTTCATTTAGATGATGCGGGTTTCCCTGTCGAAGTAGGAGGGGAGGGGAGAGATCAGAGGGGAGTCGGGCAAGTCTTTCAGTCCGCCTGTAATTACTCTTGAGTGCCAGCAGGCTTTGAAAGTCATGCAGCAGCTTCATGTTGTAACCAGAATAAATATTTTATCATACAGCATTCATCTGGAGGTCTGAAGAGGTTTTAACTTTACATTCTCCACTAGAGGAACTAGCATGAATTTAATTCAAGCACCTGAATACTTGATAAGCAAGTAGATTGAAGAAACCTTGGTGGCTCACCACTGGAATTTTGGGGAAAAGTGTCACAAAACTGTAATTATACATCTCAAATTGAAGTATGTTTTCAAGTGGGATCATTGTGAGTGGATTGAATAGCTCACCTGCAGGACATAACCACGGATGTAGTCCTGGAGAGTCCAGTCCAGTGCATTGAGGATCTGAATCACCTCCTCCTGCTTAAGGACGCTGAAGAGTCGGTCCAGCAGGATCTTGAGACGCACTGGAATTGCCTGCGTCCCATAAAGCATCAGACTACAGATATCAAACACCACATTGGAGTGAACAATCTCCACCTGGCTTCCTTGGTACATGTGATGAACCTTCAGCTTACTCAGGGCTGCAATTCAGCAAAACAGACACCAGTTCACATCACACATGCAGAAATCAGCAAAGCATCTCTACGTGTTTCATGGCAGCATTTCTGTCATTCACTTCAGAATGTGCGTGTCTGTTTTCTTGTGTGTGGCTTTAAGTGAAATTTTAAAAGATGTCTACCATAAACATGTTGCATATGTATTGTAATAAAAGTGTGTTCACGGCTGAGAAATTACAGACAATATTGTATATGATTATCATCTACAAACAAGAACAATTACAACAACAAAAAATATCCTGGGAAACTGACCATCAATTTATCCATTTATGCCACAGCGTTAATGTGATAAATTCAATATAAAGGTCTAGATTAACTTAGAATGAAGAGATTTTATTTATTTATTTATTTTTGAATATGTTTATTAAAGGAATATTTAAGGCTCAACAACTTAAGCTCAAACATCAGCATTTGTAGCATAATCTTGATCACCACCACAATATATTATTAGAGGATTTAAAACCTGAATAGAAATAGAAATGGAAAGCTTATAATTGTATAACTCATGTCAGTTAAAAGTTGTGTATTATTTGAGATGTACAGTTGCTAAATTAATTTGTATCACATTTTTATGGAAACCAATTTGTAAAATTGGATATAACTTTACAAAGAATTTATTTCCTCAGTAAAATCACACATTGTTTACATCGTGTCGCCATGCTTTTTAAACAGGGTTCTAGCATAGCACTCATTTCTTGTGTAAGTTTTTTTAAGAAAAGGAAAGACAAAATTATTTTCTTAAGGTAATAAATATTTTTAGCTGATTGAGTTGAACTTGTATTGAACAAAGAATATTCCTTTAAAGCACTGTGAAAAGTAGAAGAGGAAGAATAAATCAGAAAGACAAAGATGACAGTAAAGAGAGTTAAACCCTGGTTTGAAGATGTGTGAAATGTAATATTCCATGTGAATCTCACCATGGGCGACCCAGCCGTGCCTACAGTGTTCACAGAGTCGCCGCCTCAGTTTACCGGGTCTGAAACTGTCACAGTTGCAGTTCACCACCGTACAGCAAATTGCCTGTCCAAACACACAATAATATTGAACATATTCTACATATTTATTCATCACAAAGCCCCCTGTTATGTTCACTCCAACATTTTCTGTTTCATACTTTAACACATTAATGTACACCTAGATCAGCATATATATATATATATATATATATATATATACA
>CM031960.1:4698895-4743895 GCA_018749465.1 Paracanthobrama guichenoti | reverse complement strand
TGTGTGCGTGCTTTAACAGCCTCTGATCAATCCCAGCAAGTTATGCCTTTTGCTCGCCAGAATTGTATTTTTCAACAGATTCTTCAACAGATTTTTCTTTGCAGTGATTCAGTTGTCAGATGTCTTCTTTAATACAGAAGAAAAAAAAAACTTTTCATTTCCAAACTACCTGAAAATTGTATGTTCTCTAGAAAATCGTTCAGACGCTGGTACTCATGGACATGAAGGATTTTTCACTGACTGGGCTTAAATTTAAAAACATTTAATTAAATACACATTTCTGCTAAACGTGACAATCAGTCCATGAAGTTTATATCTGTTGAGCTGATATTACATTTGGTACAGTCACTTGACATTTTAATACACCAATTACACAGCAGGTAAAAACATGCTGTGTTTAATCCATTACAGAGCAGGTTTTAACAGGTTTGTGCTTCTTTAACGCTCAGAGACAGATGACTGAGTGGGCATCTCCTCTCCTTAACTACACATTTACAACAAGCAAAATGGCAGGAGCTATTACTGTGTAGCTAATATAGCCTGAAATATTCAGTTAAATCTGTATTACTTACAGGAGATCAAAGCTTTATTTGTAAGAGGCAAATTTTATGAAGTCACACATGGGAAGCCCTCAGTCGTGCAGCAAGACCCAGAGGATGCTTATCAAATCAACATGCAGAAATTGGCTGGATTGCAGCGCTGCTGTTTGTAAGATAGCTTTTTTAAAGACAGAATTGGTTTTGCTGATCTTCTCCCTCAGGCTGCGGTCTGGAGTCGAGCTCCGGCTCATTCTGGCAGATTCCCTCCTGCTAACAGTGACTCCATTTCACATGCAAACACAAATCGCTTCATCTACAACATACAAGAATGTTTTTACACAGCAACAGTAAAAATGTCCCTGAATTAAAGCTTGATTTTGACCGCATCTATTCGGTCCCGCGTGTGGCCTAAACAACAGGCGATGTGAATTTCCGAAGAGCCGTTATGCTGAAACGTCATGTGATTGTACAGTATTATTAGATGCTACATAATGTGCTGTAAATGTTTGGTAAATATATGAAAAATATATTTGGTAAAAATAGGAAATGAAAGTGCACAAGCTGTTGATCTGAAGATATTTGCCCCAGTCAAGTTAAATTACATTCAGCTTCTACAAACTCATTTAGAACAAGGCTGTGCTGATCAGAAACAAAAAAAACATTTTAGTTGTACAGAGTTAAGTTTCAGATCACAGCTCAAATAAACGCTGTTTAACTTTACACACACGGTTCACACTCAAACATCGAATCTGTCATCATTTACTCCACCGCTCCAAATCTGTATGACTTTCATTCTTCCATGGGAAACAAAAAGGAAACTGTGTAATGAATATCCAGGTGAATTCATTGCAATACAGTACATCGTGACTCATTTACTGATTTTACTGTAAAATTGCTTAAATATTTTTGTACTGTAAACTATCGTGTTCACCAAAACCAGTTAGAGCACTCAGGAAATGATCAGCCAGCTGTATGGATGTTTTTGCTGAAACTCTTGGGTGCTTTTATTACGTGTTAAAGATGTGTAAAACAACGTACTGCCATTGCATTAAATTCAGCCAAGAAAGAAGAAGAAGAAAGAAAGGTTTGGAGCGACACCCATTATGAGAGTAAATCATGACAGAAAACTGTCCCTTTAACCTCCATAAACTCCTCTAACTGTACTGGCACTTTCTCTCAATATACTGTATATACACTCACCTGTCAGGATTATTAGGAACACATACTAATACTGTGTTTGACCCCCTTTCGCCTTCAGAACTGCCTTAATTCTACGTGGCATTGATTCAACAAGGTGCTGAAAGCATTCTTTAGAAATGTTGGCCCATATTGATAGGATAGCATCTTGCAGTTGATGGAGATTTGTGGGATGCACATCCAGGGCACGAAGCTCCCGTTCCACCACATCCCAAAGATGCTCTATTGGGTTGAGATCTGGTGACTGTGGGGGCCATTTTAGTACAGTGAACTCATTGTCATGTTCAAGAAACCAATTTGAAATGATTCAAGCTTTGTGACATGGTGCATTATCCTGCTGGAAGTAGCCATCAGAGAATGGGTACATGGTGGTCATAAAGGGATGGACATGGTCAGAAACAATGCTCAGGTAGGCCGTGGCATTTAAACGATGCCCAATTGGCACTAAGGGGCCTAAAGTGTGCCAAGAAAACATCCCCCACACCATTACACCACCACCACCAGCCTGCACAGTGGTAACAAGGCATGATGGATCCATGTTCTCATTCTGTTTACGCCAAATTCTGACTCTACCATCTGAATGTCTCAACAGAAATCGAGACTCATCAGACCAGACAACATTTTTCCAGTCTTCAGCTGTCCAATTTTGGTGAGCCGTGCAAATTGTAGCCTCTTTTTCCTATTTGTAGTGGAGATGAGTGGTACCCGGTGGGGTCTTCTGCTGTTGTAGCCCATCGGCCTCAAGGTTGTGCGTGTTGTGGCTTCACAAATGCTTTGCTGCATACCTCGGTTGTAATGAGTGGTTATTTCAGTCAAAGTTGCTCTTCTATCAGCTTGAATCAGTCGGCCCATTCTCCTCTGACCTCTAGCATCAACAAGGCATTTTCTCCGACAGGACTGCCGCATACTGGATGTTTTTCCCTTTTCACACCATTCTTTGTAAACCCTAGAAATGGTTGTGTGTGAAAATCCCAGTAACTGAGCAGACTGTGAAATACTCAGACCGGCCCGTCTGGCACCAACAACCATGCCACGCTCAAAATTGCTTAAATCACCTTTCTTTCCCATTCTGACATTCAGTTTGGAGTTCAGGAGATTGTCTTGACCAGGACCACACCCCTAAATGCATTGAAGCAACTGCCATGTGATTGGTTGATTAGATAATTGCATTAATGAGAAATTGAACAGGTGTTCCTAATAATCCTTTAGGTGAGTGTATATATATATATATATATATATATATATATATATATATATATATATATATATATATATATATACATATATATATATACATTCAAAGAACAAAAACAATTCTGCTGCATAATTGTCATGATACAGTCATTTCACTGATTATTGGCTTGACTTAAAATTACATTTCAGTGATTCTGTCGTGCACACATCTCTGCAGCTCCAAACTCAATAAAGCATGTTAAATAAGCTTTCCCTCACACCACTGAAAGGATGAAAAGCCTCATAGTGCTTTAATGAGGATCGTTTTAATCCAAAAAGGTACGAGTAAAAGCTTTGTGCCTGCAGAGAGTACTTCAAAAACACAGAGAGCAGCGAAGAGCAGCTTCTATCTCATAGTGGCTCTAAAAATATTGCCTTTGAACAAGCTGGAGGCCACGGCAGCCACGAGAAGTCCTCGTATTCAGATCCGACACCCATGCCACTTTCAGAGAGATGTTACGTCAGATGGCTGTGGAGGAGCTGTGTGACCTCTGACCTCTATCTTCTCTGCACTCACAGAGGAGCAGGAACGAGCCCCAGGCGAAGCACAGACAGATGTGTGTAGAGGGAGAGCAAAGGTAAACGGGATAACGTAAAATCTGACCCTAACCCTAATCCAAAGCCAAACCCTGGAATTTGGTTCTATTCAGATGAGCAGAGCAACAAACGGCTCTCAAGCTCAAAGTGACAGTGAAACACGGCTTCATCAACACTCGGTGTGTGTGTGGAATCAGCCCAGGTCACTAGAGATGATTAATAAAGTGCAGCAAATATCAGTTCCAGTCTGCAGCGTGTGTGTGTGTGTGTGTGTGTGTGTGTGTGTGTGTGTGCGTCTCATCGCCAGTCTGCTATTGATCAGTCCAGTCCACATTAAGGAGAGATGCTTTTATGATAATCTGCTGTTGTCCATGTAATAGCTACATTAGACACGCTGCCTGCACATCGGACACCTGTTTGGTCTCTTTAGAATTACCGTTTGCATTACAACACAGTTTAATGGCCTTTTAAAAGGGGGTGGGGGGGTGGAAAACTTTCCAGAAGTTAGAGAGCACTTCAAAAAGCCATCAGCAGATGAATGATGGCGAGAGAGATGGACCATCATCGTGAAGGTGGGACACGCGCTGACAATGCCTGCACTTCCTCTCGTCCATATCAATTTATCATAAACATTTGCCGCTGAAAATGCAGTTGCCACTAAAAAAACATCTGAAAAACACCTGAAACCGTGAGCTGTTTTACACACACATACAACATGTTTATCTATATAAAACAAATAACAAGCAGAAAAGAAGGAGTGACCAAGCAGCACAGAGAAAGAGAAAGAAAGAGAGCGACTGGAGGAATTGAAACGGCCACCTGGACTCCATCAGTTTCAGCAGCGTAAACATCTCCTACATTCCTGCTGCCACGCTGGCCTGAGGGGTCAGAGGTCATGATGACAAACGCATGACCCAGGAGCCCTGTGAGGAGGAGAAGCTTCTGGAATCTTTCAGCAGGGGACAGCGTTCAGTATTACCAGCCAAACACTGCACACCCATGCGCTCAGCGGTCCGTCCTCGTAGCACAAGAAACACTGACATTCCCATCCATTGTGTTCAATCAGCCCAACACACACACAGGCTCTATCACTTTGCGACACACAACCCATTCTTTCATGTGTGTCTCTCTCTCTCCAAACCCACACAAAGTGTGTTATAAAGACTTTAAGTGACATTAGTGTCAGTAGAAGGAACTAGTACGTGTTTAGTTGCTAGTAAAGGGCTGAAGTACTAAATGTTAAAGTCTTGTCTACAATCACAATACCGTGAGTGATCTATAAATCCGTGTGATCAGCAATAAAAAGTCTGAACATGGTTCAGCCGGGCTACAGTGCCACCAAACTATATTTAGTCACACCGGTGACCCGATCGAAGCTTATGAACAGTTGCATACAGGTTAAAAATTAACACTCAAATGAGACTAAAAAAGGCAAAGACCAGGTCAATAGAGCCCTGTTCAATATCTTAATGTAACTCAGTTTCAGTGAGAATTAGTTTCTACCGTCAGTCAAATTCTTCCTAACCCTAACCCTGAATGAGAATAATTCATTAGAATGTAATGGATGGTGATACAAATCGTGTGTCCAACCTGCAGGTGTAAACCATCACACACACACACACACACACGCATGACCTGGTGTCAGTGTTCAGTGTGTCTGCATGAAAGTGTGTGGATGTGGGCAGAGCTGGTTTATTTTAGTACGGGGGTGTATTTGGTGTTTCGTGTCTTCATCCTCTCGTCTCTTCATTAGGGTGGAGACAAACTCTCTCCGCTGTTTGATTCTCCTGTAACACCCATGACCCTTTTCCTCCCTCCGCCTGTTAACACACACAATCTGCACAACTGTGACAGAGAGAGAAAGAGACAATCGTTTCAGCAACAATGAGAAGGATTTTTTATGTCCAATCTATTGTTCAGCTTTCATTTTGGTAGCTGAAGGTAAATGTTTAGGTGTTCTGTAGAAGTTGTTGGTGTGCGCGGCAGTTTTGGGTTGTTATCTGCTGATCGCAGACGGAGGCATGCGCCGCCCCAGGCAGCTGATGTGTGTTGGGGCTTGTAAGTGTGAAAGCTGCTCTTGGCCCCGAGAACAGCGTCGGCCGCGTAAAGAAGCCCTGTCAGAGCTGAACGTACCTGTGCTGCCGTTCTCCTGCAGGATGGGTTCAGCCTTCCCTTCGCTCCTGTCACAACCGGTTAGCTCTAGCCACTCCAAACTACCACAGAAAGATCAACAACTGCACATTTTGTTTCTGACGTTTCCCTTTAAGGGCTGAGGGGGGTGACGGGGTGGAATTAGAAAAGCATGTGGTGTCTGAATTAACTGTGAGACAGATTCACATACTTCCTGCCACACTGCAGATGCCACAACGCTGGAAGTCAGTCTCCCATCACACACACACACACACACACACACGCACACAGCCTCCCATCACACATACACACACACAGCCTCCCATCACACACACACACACAGCCTCCCATCACACACACACACACACACACACACACAAACACACACACACACACACACACACACACACACAGCCTCCCATCTCACACACACACACACATACACACACAGCCTCCCATTACACACACACACGCACAGAGTGAGCCAGCCTCCCATCACACACACACACACACATTAATACACACACACACACACACACACACACACACACACACACACACATAGTGAGCCAGCCTCCCATCTCACACACACATCCTCCCATTACACACACACACACACACACACAGAACCAGTCTTCCATCACACACACACACACACAGACACATACACACACACACACACGTCTGGTTTACTATCTTTCTGGGGACTCTCCATAGACATAGTGGTTTTTATACTGTACAACTGTATATTCTCTCCCCTTACACTACCCCTACCCCTAAACCTACCCATCACATGCACACACACACACACACACACACACACACACACTACCCCTAAACCTACCCATCACATGCACACACACACACACACACACACACGCGCACACACACACACACACACAAACTACCCCTAAACCTACCCATCACATGCACACACACACACACACACACACACACACACGCACACACACACACACACACACACACACACACACACACACACACACACACACTACCCCTAAACCTACCCATCATACAGAACTACAGGCATTTTTACATTTTCAAAAAACCAAAATGATAAGCTCGTTTCCTCATGGGGACTCAATTTATGTCCCCATAGTGACACGAGTCCTCATGAGTGTGTGTGTGTGTGTTCAGGGTGAAGTACCCACCCGGATAGAAAAACATGAAACACACACACACACACACACACACACACACACACAGTGAACCAGCCTCCCAAGAGACATGATTCACCTGAAGGAGCCAAGCACTGCCAGATGTGTCGGAAATGGCCAGGAACCCACGGACACACAGACGCACACACACACACACACACACACACACTCACACACACACACATTCATACGCTAACACATATGCATACACATGCACACAGGCTAACTCACGCTAACACTGTACGCAGCATATGCTTTCAGTCAAGGGTGAAAAACGCAGGCAGCAGCACATGCCAAAAGCCTTTCAAGCATCGACTGCAGCTTAGCGCACTGATCCTGCTAGTCAGCAGATACATGTCACCATCCAACAAGTCAAGGCTGGTTAAACTATAAAACAGCTTAGGGACCTTGTCCAGACACCCAACCCGGGCTAACAAAGTATACCTCTGAAGTCTCTTTGGGCACTCCCAGAATCCAACACTCATGAAAGAAGAAGAATACCAGGTCTCACTATAAAATTGAGTCATGTGAAACCACCACAGTTTAAAGTACAAGAACCCTTAACAGAAAATAGGTCAAATCAGCTGGATGTTTATTTAGTAGAAGCAGCATGTCCTGTAGGTGTTCGGCCACAGTCGCTGCTGGCTCACAGATGGACGTGAAGAGCACAGCTTTGAGACGCTCATGTGGTGGCTGGAATGTAGATGTTGCACAATGAGCTGATTGTTTCGTGGCGATACGTGTCTGAGCCAAAGACACACCTGCCCAAACGTGGCCACATCTCTGACACAACTAGAGCAACGTCTATCAGCAGTCACACACACACACACACACAAAAGCCATTTACTCTGATAGAGTTTTACAAATGTCCCACCCTGAGGATTTTCCCAGTTGAAGCTTGTCTGCTTTAATATAATTTTAAAGGATATTGGAGCTTAATAGCAGTTCTGATCAGTCATCGCACAGATTCCCGGTTCTTACTGCGATGTGTACAGTAAGTTTGCATACTCTATAACCTGCAAGATGTTCGTAATTCAAAAGAATAAAGAGGGAATCATTGAAATTGCATTTTATATATATTTTTTATTTTGTACTGCCCTGAATAATGTACATCACATAAAGGATGAGTACATATTGTCCACAAGACAAAATAATAACTGAATTTACACAAATTACCCTGTGTAAATGTTTGCACATGGTTTATTATTAATACTGTTGTTCCCTGGATGATCAACAAAAACAACAGTTTTCCTTTTCTTTCTTTGAGTGACAATTTTTTTTCTCTATTATTATTTTACTTGGTTTAACATGCCGCACAACACGGATTGGGTTATATGACAGTCATTGGGTTATATGACAGAGCTCTTTGAACAAAAGAGCAACTTTCAAGGTCCATGGACATATAGAAGGACATGGACATAACTTCACACAATGAATTGCTCAAAGTCTCATACGTCATTGTATAATGGGCAGGATTCTAGTCTTGGTTTTTAGGGAGGTGTGCTGTACATGCAGAACATGTCAGCTGAGAGACTTTATAAGCCATGAGAATGGGGGAATCTGGGAAATTATACTTTTATTCATGTGCTTTAAGGAACAAACACGTGTAATATTGAACAAAATCTATAAAATGACACTGCAGTAATTATGTTTATGATTACCATACAATAGTACTGATGTACTGACATCATATGTATTATTTTATTTATTTGCATCAAAAGGTATTGGACACATTTTTGGAATCATTTAAACTATTTTAATAATTTTAAGACTTATAGGTCCACTTATTAGGTTTTCCACTTCATATATGTTCAAGTTTGTTCTGTGGTAAAACCAAGTAAAATAAACTGGTGGTTTTACCTAACCAATGCATAATCACAAGAAAGAAAGAAAGAAAGAAAGAAAGAAAGAAAGAAAGAAAGAAAGAAAGAAAGAAAGAAAGAAAGAAAGAAAGAAAGAAAGAAAGAAAGAAAGAAAGAAAGAAAGAAAGATCAACTCTTACAGAATCTGCAAACGCACCACATTAAGAACCGAGAGGAAGAAACTTCTGAACAGCTTGAGTGGTACATTATACACTGTTATTTTTTTGTCTTGAAATATGTAAATATCTTATGTAGCTTCTGAAGGAAGTACTAAGAATAAAATCTTATATTTGTACAAATTCTGCAGGGGTTTTGTAAACTTATTACACAAAAGAGATGTATGTTCAAGCATCAGCAGATACAGTCTCTGCTGCCAGACGCAACTCTGCACATGCACACGTTTGGCCACGATTTTCAGGGGTTTCTCTTGGTTACAGTGTCAGGAAACGTCAGGTTTATTTAGCAGACACCACAGCAGCTTCACAGAGTTCTAGAGGCTGGTGATCATCATCTTTATGGATCAACACTTCCAGGACTTCTGTCTGCAGATCAAGGTGAGGTTTTCACTGCACAACATCCTCAAACTGATCTAACCCTAACTAAAATTCTCATGTACTTTCTGTGGATGGCAACAGACCTGTGCAAACGCTGTGGGCTGTGAACGAGCTCTTCACAATGCCATCACTCCTACACCGCCTGTGCAAGCTATTCATGAGACGCAGCACACACGCTTTCACATATAGAAATATGAAAGTGGTCTTATGCAGTATGACAAGGTCTTCAACATATCTGTGCTGTCAACATGTTGTAAATCTGTCCAGCATGTGACTAGTAAGAATGCTCCAGCATTTATTGTGCTTACTGGCAGAGAAGAGCAGCCCTGTGATAGCGAACATGGACAGGAGAAGCTCTTGGTAAAACCGACATGCAGCATCTCTGTGGAGAATAGCCCTCTCTCTTTTCTTCTTTCGGATGAGCTGAAGGAAAATCGATAGACTCTGGTGTAATGCCTGCAATGGCACTGGTAATCCAGAGTTTGCATTAATCTTTCACACACTCAGAGAGCATCCGTCTGCTTCTGTCTCCCTCCCAAACAGAATAGCCAAGCATTCAACTGAAGTCATTACCAAAACATTTTCTGTGTGAAATCATAAACACAATCTCACTGGCAATGACATATATCCCTGACTAAAGGAAAAAGGAATGGAAAGTTACTGGGTTTTAGCATGAGAGGCGTCGGGTCATCGTGAGATAACAGCGCACTGATGGTCTCGTAAACGTTGGACCTCCTCCCTACACACTGAACATAATCTCTCAACTTATGAGGAATTCACTGTTTATGGCAGAGTTTCCATGTTTTCGTTCCATGACATTAGATGAGCGTAAATCAGCCATGCGACGGCTCTGACTGGTACGGGAAGGGAAGCTGCTCTGAGAAACACCCACATTCTCAAGCAGATGTGCTTTATAACCCCCACCATCGCAGCACACATATTCCCTCTCTCGGAGCAAATCTTTGAGTAACTCCACAAGTCAAAATGACCATGAGGACCAACAAAGCCAAATAAAAGGATCAATCTTACTGTGGAAAAGCCTCAGTGTTCTGAGTGAAGAGAGCATGTCTTCAGTGCTCTATGGCCATCTTGAAGGCCCTTTCACACAAAAGAAGGAACAAAAAAAGCTAAATGAATGGTTTACAAATGTTTATTTCAACGGGTCAAGGTTTCGGTGGTTACCATGTAGCTATGTTAGCCCCTGCTGGTACATGTTGTAACTACACACATCTGCAAAGAGCATCTGTCTCAATTCATGGCCATTCAAAGCAGTCGCGGTGCTCGGGGTGAGCTCACAGTGCTTCATGTTTTTAGTAAATCACCAAATGTTTTGTGACCTTGTCTTTCTCATAGAGTTGAACAAGTCATTGGGAAAAAATAGGTAATCCACTGCCGCCATTACCTAATCGTGAAAAGTGCAGATTACAGCATTATATTTATATTTTCTCCCTTTGCATTGCAGCCAATCACAGACATGGCTGGAGAACGCCATGGGGATTTAAGGGAATAAAGAAAAATAAATAAAAACAGTAAAAGAGCTCCTAGCTCTAACTGTAGTATGAATCAATTTAAACTAATTGCAAATAATATTTTATTTTAAATTATACATATTCACATTAATCGAAAAATGTAACCGTACACGGTTTGGCAAAAGCTGCGATTTTCTGTGAGCGTGTCAGTGAAGCTCTATCATGCAGACACGACACACACTGCTCCATCTGACAGCCGGAGGCGCGCTCACGTGCAGACACGACACACACTGCTCCGTCTGACAGCCGGAGGGCGCGCTCACGCAGACACGACACACACTGCTCCATCTGACAGCCGGAGGGCGCTCTCGTGCAGACACGACACACACTGCTCCATCTGACAGCCGGAGGCGCTCACGCGAACCACGACACACACTGCTCCGCCTGACAGCGGGCGCTCTCGTGCAGACACGACACACACTGCTCCATCTGACAGCCGGAGGGCGCGCTCACGCAGACACGACACACACTGCTCCGTCTGACAGCCGGAGGGCGCGCTCACACAGACACGACACACACTGCTCCGTCTGACAGCCGGGCGCTCTTGTGCAGACACGATACACACTGCTCCATCTGACAGCCGGAGGGCGCGCTCACACAGGCACGACACACACTGCTCCGTCCCTGACAGCCGGGGCGCTTGTGCAGAACCACGATACACACTGCTCCATCTGACAGCGGAGGGCGCGCTCACACAGACACGACACACACTGCTCCATCTGACAGCCGGAGGGCGCGCTCACACAGGCACGACACACACTGCTCCGTCTGACAGCTGGAGGGCGCTCTTGTGCAGACACGACACACACTGCTCCATCTGACAGCCGGAGGGCGCTCTTGTGCAGACACGATACACACTGCTCCATCTGACAGCCGGAGGGCGCGCTCACACAGGCACGACACACACTGCTCCGTCTGACAGCGGGCGCTCTTGTGCGAACCACGACACACACTGCTCCATCTGACAGCCGGAGGGCGCGCTCACACAGACACGACACACACTGCTCCATCTGACAGCCGGAGGGCGCGCTCACACAGGCACGACACACACTGCTCCGTCTGACAGCTGGAGGGCGCTCTTGTGCAGACACGACACACACTGCTCCGTCTGACAGCCCGGGCGCTCTTGTGCAGACCACGATACACACTGCTCCATCTGACAGCCGGGCGCTCACACAGGCACGACACACACTGCTCCGTCTGACAGCTGGAGGCGCTCTTGTGCAGACACGACACACACTGCTCCATCTGACAGCCGGAGGGCGTGCTCACACAGACACGACACACACTGCTCCGTCTGACAGCCGGAGGGAACGCTCACACAGACACGACACACACTGCTCCGTCTGACAGCCGGAGGGCGCGCTCACACAGACACGACACACACTGCTCCGTCTGACAGCCGGAGGGCGCTCTTGTGCAGACACGATACACACTGCTCCATCTGACAGCCGGAGGGCGCGCTCACACAGGCACGACACACACTGCTCCGTCTGACAGCTGGAGGGCGCTCTTGTGCAGACACGACACACACTGCTCCATCTGACAGCCGGAGGGCGTGCTCACACAGACACGACACACACTGCTCCGTCTGACAGCCGGAGGGAACGCTCACACAGACACGACACACACTGCTCCGTCTGACAGCCGGAGGGCACGCTCACACAGACACGACACACACTGCTCCGTCTGACAGCCAGAGGGTGCTCTCACACAGACACGACACACACTGCTCCGTCTGACAGCCAGAGGGCGCGCTCACACAGACACGACACACACTGCTCCGTCTGACAGCCGGAGGGCACGCTCACGCAGACACGACACACACTGCTCCGTATGACAGTCGGAGGGCGCTCTTGTTCAGACACGACACACACTGCTCCGTCTGACAGCCGGAAGGCGCGCTCACACAGACACGACACACACTGCTCCGTCTGACAGTTGGAGGGCGCTCTCGTGCAGACACGACACACACTGCTCCGTCTGACAGCCGGGGGCGCTCGTGCAGACACGACACACTGCTCCGCCTGACAGCCGGGCGCGCTCACGCAGAACACGACACACATTGCTCCGCCTGACAGCCGGGGCGCACTCACACGACACGACACACACTGCTCCGTCTGACAGCCGGAGGGCGCTCTCACGCAGACACGACACACACTGCTTCGTCTGAAAGCCGATGGGCGCCCTCACGCAGACACGACACACACTGCTCCGTCTGACAGCTGGAGGGCGCTCTCGTGCAGACACGACACACACTGCTCCATCTGACAGCCGGAGGGCGTGCTCACACAAACCACGACACACACTGCTCCGTCTGACAGCCGGAGGGCACGCTCACACAAACACGACACACACTGCTCCGTCTGACAGCCGGAGGGCACGCTCACACAGACACGACACACACTGCTCCGTCTGACAGCCAGAGGGCACGCTCTCACGCAGACACGACACACACTGCTCCGTCTGACAGCCAGAGGGCGCTCACACAGACACGACACACACTGCTCCCGCCTGACAGTCGGAGGGCGCTCTCGTGCAGACACGACACACACTGCTCCGTCTGACAGTCGGAGGGCGCTCTCGTGCAGACACGACACACACTGCTCCGTCTGACAGCTGGAGGGCGCTCTCGTGCAGACACGACACACACTGCTCCGTCTGACAGCTGGAGGGCGCTCGTGCAGACACGACACACACTGCTCCGTCTGACAGCCGGAGGGCGCTCTCGTGCAGACACGACACACACTGCTCCGCCTGACAGCGGGCGCTCGTGCAGACACGACACACACTGCGCCGCCTGACAGCCGGGCGCGCCACGCAACACACACTGCTCCATCTGACAGTCAGAGAGCGCTCTCACGCAGACACGACACACATTGCTCCATTTGACAGCCGGAGGGCGTGCTCACGCAGACACGACACACACTGCTCCATCTGACAGCCGGAGGACACGCTCACGCAGACACAATACACACTGCTCCGTCTGACAGCAGAAGGGCGCACTCACGCTAACCCTAACCCCCCACACAGACACGACACACAGTGCTCCGTCTGACAGCCGAAGGGTGCGCTCACGCTGACCCTAACCCCCCACACAGACACGACACACAGTGCTCCGTCTGACAGCCGAAGGGTGCGCTCACGCTAACCCTAACCCCCCACGCAGACAAAACACACGCTGCTCCATCTGACAGCCAGGGGGCGCTCTCACGCAGACACAACACACACTGCTCCGTCTGACAGCCGAAGGGCGCGCTCACGCTAACCCTAACCCCCCACGCAGACACGACACACACTGCTCCGTCTGACAGCCGAAGGGCGCGCTCACGCTAACCCTAACCCCCCACGCAGACACGACACATATTGCTCCATCTGACAGCTGGAGGGCGCTCTCACGCAGACACGACACACACTGCTCCGTCTGACAGTCAGAGGGCGCTCTCACGCAGACACGACACACACTGCTCCGTCTGACAGCCGGAGGGCGCGCTCACGCAGACACGACACACACTGCTCCGTCTGACAGCCGGAGGGCGCTCACGCGAACCACGACACACACTGCTCCGTCTGACAGCCGGGCGCTCTCACGCAGAACACGACACACACTGCTCCGTCTGACAGCCGGAGAGCGCTCACGCGAACCACGACACACACTGCTCCGTCTGACAGTCAGAGGCGCTCACGCAGAACCGACACACACTGCTCCGCCTGACAGCCGGAGGCGCGCTCACGCGACACACGACACACACTGCTCCGTCTGACAGCCAGAGGCGCGCTCACGCGAACGACACACACTGCTCCGCCTGACAGCCGGAGGGCGCTCTCACGCAGACATGACACACACTGCTCCATCTGACAGCCAGATGGCGCGCTCACGCAGACACAAGACACACACTGCTCCGTCTGACAGTCAGAGGGCGCTCTCACGCAGACACGACACACACTGCTGCGTATCACAGCCGGAGGGCGCGCTCACGCAGACACGACACACACTGCTCCGTCTGACAGCCGGAGGGCGCTCTCACGCAGACACGACACACACTGCTTCGTCTGAAAGCCGAAGGGCGCCCTCACGCAGACACGACACACACTGCTTCGTCTGACAGCCGAAGGGTGCCCTCACGCAGACACGACACACACTGCTCCGTCTGACAGCCGGAGGGCGCTCTCGTGCAGACACGACACACACTGCTCCGTCTGACAGCCGGAGGGCGCGCTCACGCAGACACGACACACACTGCTCCGTCTGACAGCCAGAGGGCGCTCTCACGCAGACACAAGACACACTCCTTCTCGGGTATTGTATTAAGTATATTTATACTTCAGTGTTAATTGCTGCTTAATTGCAATGTTAATTAACTTTATTGTTAATTGCTAAAATCACTGTATAGAATACTATAAAATACTATGTTGTGTGCTTATTCTGTGTAAGAAGCTACATCAGCTCACAGAAGGATGCTATTTCAACCACTAAACTGACGTTATGGAGTGAGTTTGGAGTACATTTACATGTATTCATTTAGCAGACACTTTTATCCAAAGCGATTTACGACTAGGAATACAGGAAGCTATCCGTCATGAAGAGGAGAATAATCACAAAAAGTGCTCGAAATACGTGCTGGACATTGCATAGAATAGCATAAGCTAGAATAGAGAGGGAATAGAGGAAAATGTAGATTTTTTAAAGTAAAAACATGTTATTAAATGTTGTCTTTTGTTGGACAAGAGGTTCATAAATGCTTCTTATGTTTGGAAAGAGGTTTGACGTGTGTCGCTTTTTCAAATGCACATTATAAGCAAATCAAAGTCACAGTGCAGATTTACTGATCCAGAGCCGCTCTTCACCGGCAGAAATCACAGCTGCTGCGATTTCATTATCGCTATAAGCCAAACCGGTTTAAGCGTGATTTCAGGTTATTTGTGATTAATCGTGCAGCCCTAATGTCTAAAATGTCAAAAAGGCAAAACATTTCTTGTCTCATCACATTCAATAAAATTAAAATGCTGCTTATTACAGTAAATTATAAAAAAACCTCCAAGGACACACGTGTGCGCGCACGTGTTTTTGTGACATATCAGGGCACAAATGTGTATAATGACATGGGTATGACACAGGTATTACAAGGAGAGGGTGACTTATGAGGACATTACCCATGTCCCCATTTTTCAAAAGGCTTATAAATCATACAGAATGAGTTTTTTTGGGAGGAAGTAAAAATGTGCAGTTTCCTGTGATGGGTAGGGGTAGTGTGTGTGTGTGTGTGTGTGTGTGTGTGTGTGTGTGTGTGTGTGTGTGTGTGTGTGTGTGATGGGTAGGTTTAGGGGTAGTGTGTGTGTGTGTGTGTGTGTGTGATGGGTAGGTTTAGGGGTAGTTTGTGTGTGTGTGTGTGTGTGTGTGTGTGATGGGTAGGTTTAGGGGTAAGGTTTTTAAGTCACCTTTATTTATACAACGCTTTTAACAAGTCCAGTTGTTTCAGAGCAGCTTCACATTGTTAACAGGAAAATAATGCAACAGAATTTGTACAGCCGTTCTGGTGAAACGGTGATGTTATCCAGCTCATTTCAAGTATCATATAGTGTCAATGCGGGCAGATCGGTAATATAGATGAAATTTAAGTGTCCCCGACTGAGCAAGCCCAAAGCCAGAGGCAACGGTGGCAAGGAACCAAAACTCCTTCAGGATCAGAATGGAGAAAAAAACCTTGGGAGAAACCAGGCTCAGTCGGGGTGCCAGTTCTCCTCTGGCCGACGAACAAACAGTGTATGATTATAATTCTGGCAACATAGCAGGTCTTAATTCATATTAGGCAAATAGATATTCATAAGATTATTCGAAAGATTGGAGTCGTCACGCCGGAGACGTGTTTAATGAGGATGTCGTGTCGATGCAGCATTTATGGGGGGGTTTATTTGACACGCTCTCTGCAGACACTTCAGGGATGCGTTGGTCATGTCCAGGCGCTGGTCCACCATCTGATCTGGATACGGCCCGGATCCGGCTGACTGCAGTAAACCTCGGGATAAACAGAGAGACTAACATTAGCGTAGATGCCATTCTTCTTATGATGTAACGAGTACATCAGGTGTTATGGGAAGTGTTCCCGGTTCCGGCTGACCTAGTTAATGCAGCCTAAAAATCATTTACTGATTTGAATAATAGAGATTGATAATGTTTTATGTGTAAGCCATAGTAAAGAGATGCGTTTTTAGTCTAGATTTAAACTGACAGAGTGTGTCTTCTTCCCGAACAATGCTAGGAAGACTGTTCCAGAGTTTAGGCGCTAAATAGGAAAAGGATCGACCGCCTGCAGTTGATTTTGATATTCTAGGGATTATCAACTGGCCAGAGTTTTGAGACTGCAATAGACGTGATGGAGTATAATGCGTTAAGAGCTCGCTCAAGTACTGGGGAGCTAAACCATTTAGTGCTTTGTAAGTAATAAGCAAGATTTTAAACTTTAAATTTAATAGGGAGCCAGTGCAGTGTTGACAGAACCGGGCTAATATGGTCATACTTCCTGGTTCTAGTAAGAGCTCGAGCTGCTGCGTTTTGGACCAGCTGGAGTTTGTTTATTAAGCGAGCAGGGCAACCACCCAGTAAAGCATTACAATAATCTAGCCTTGAGGTCATGAACGCATGAATTAACTGTTCAGCATTTTGCATTGAAAGGATGTGCCGTAATTTAGATATATTTTTAAGATGGTAGAATGCAGTTTTACAGATGTTAGAAACGTGGCTTTCAAATGAGAGATTGGTATCAAAGAGCACACCCAGGTTCCTCACTGACGACGAGGACTTGACAGAGCAGCCATCGAGTGTTAGACAGTATTCTAGGTTACTACTTGTGGAGCTTTTTTGTCCAATAATTAAAAATTCATTTTTTCTGAATTAAGTTGCAGGAAATTACTGGTCATCCAATGTTTTATATCAGCTATGCATTCCATTAATCTTGTGAATTGGTAAGTTTCGTCAGGGCGTGAAGAAATATAGAGCTGAGTATCGTCAGCATAACAGTGAAAACTAATGCCATGCTTCCTAATGATATCTCCCAGTGGTAGCATGTACAGGGTGAAGAGCAACGGTCCTAGCACTGAGCCCTGCGGTACTCCATACTGAACTTGTGATCGGTGTGACATCTCTTCATTTACTGCTACAAACTGATAACGGTCAGATAAGTGTGATTTAAACCATGCCAATGCAGTTCCACTAATGCCAACATAATTTTCGAGTCTATTCAAAAGAATGTTGTGGTCGATAGTATCGAATGCAGCGCTAAGATCGAGTAACACTAATAGAGAGATACAACCACGATCGGATGATAAGAGTAAATCATTTGTAACTCTGATGAGAGCAGTCTCAGTACTATGATACGGTCTAAATCCTGACTGGAAATCCTCACAGATACCATTTCTTTCTAAAAAGGAGCATAATTGTGAAGACACTGCCTTTTCCAGTATTTTTGACAGAAAGGGTGGATTTGAGATCGGCCTGTAATTGACTAATTCTGTAGGATCAAGTTGAGGTTTTTTAATAAGTGGTTTGATAATAGCCAACTTAAAAGTTTTCGGTACATATCCTAATGACAAAGATGAGTTAATGATATTAAGAAGAGGATCTATGACCTCTGGTAGCATCTCTTTTAATAACCTCGTCGGTATAGGGTCAAGCATACATGTTGTTGATTTAGATGATTTAACAAATTTAGCCAATTCTTCCTCTCCTATAGCAGTGAATGTGTGTGTGTGTGTGTGTGTGTGTGTGTCGTCCTCTCCTATAGCAGTAAATGAGTGTGTGTGTGTGTTTGTGTGTGTGTCTCCTCCTATAGCAGTGAATGAATGTAATTTTTCCTCAGTGACACAACAATGCTCTGTCTCATGTGACACTATAGTAGACAGCTGCATGGTTATAATTTTCTTCCTAATATTATCGATCTTACACGTAAAGAAGTTCATAAAGTCATTACTGCTGTGCTGTTTACAACCATCAGAAGTAGAATCTTTATTTTTGGTTAACTTAGCCACTGTATCAAATAAATACCTAGGGTTGTGTTTGTTTTCTTCTAAGAGAGTCGAGAAATAAGCAGATCTAGCAGTTTTTACGGCCTTTCTGTATGCGATCATGCTCTCTTTCCACGAATTACGAAAAACCTCTAGTTTTGTTTTCTTCCAGCTGCGCTCCATTTTTCTGGCTGCTGTTTTAAGGGCCCGGGTGTGCTTGTTGTACCACGGTGTTGGACTATTTTCTTTAACCTTCTTTAAGCGCCGGGGAGCAACTGTGTCTAAAGTGCTGGAAAAAAGAGAGTCAATAGTTTCTGTTGCAACATCGAGTTCCTCTAGGCTATCTGGGATGCTGAGGAGATGAAACTGATGAGGAAGATTATTTACAAAGCAATCTTCAGTGATAGTTCTGCTCGAATATCTAAACCACCCTTGATTCAAAGTATCCTTGTGTTATGACTAAATAAATCATTTTGCAAGGCAGATTAAATATTATTAAACAGCTATTACAGACATCCTCAGTCTGTTCACATCAAGAGTTAAAGAAATATCTGTCAGGATGAGCAAATAGATGTTAGTACAATAGATGACAACACAAATACGTTCAGCTACTCTACCATGGTAGCAGGAGAAAGTAAGTTTAACACTCAAATTTTAGAAATAAAAATACTAAATGAAGCAGAATTTAACTATAATCTGAGCTCAAAGTCATTTGCATAGTAGAAATTACAGTTTTTTCCAGATGCTAACACACTAAAATGACACTCACAGTACAATTATTCAAACGGACACACAGAGAGCAAAACCTCTACTCAAGTCTCCTAAAGTCTAAACACATTTTCTGCTTTACACACATTTTGCAATTCAAAATGGCACTTATTAAATGCACTGAACACGGTTCTCTGCATAAGACACAATAATCTGACATAAAGTCACATGTTTGCCATTTCAAAACACTGCCATTCAAAATGACACAACATGAGCTGATTGGCCAACACATGAGTCACCTGACCAAACACCTCATGGGTTAATGGATAACACTTCAGTCAGGATGCAAGCACTATGAGAAGACCACAGGTGAGCACCTTTTTTGTTCTTTTTTTTTTTTAAACAACAATTGAAGAGAAAGAGCAAGAGGGAGGATGCAATTTTCTTTTTTAGTTTATTGTTTTTTGTGAGCATATTTTTGTTCAGTCCAATGTAAATATATCTGCTGTGCATATGTTGCACTGACTTGTTTGGTGAAAAATAAAAAATAAAATAAATAAATAAAGTTTCAACAGCATGTGTGTGTGTCTGCAAATATTTTTGAGCATGTGAACAATCTGAAGAATTTCTTACAATTTGAACAACATATTTTAGTATTATGGCAGCGCATATAAAGATGAGAGTGCTGTTCATTATGCCCGACAGTGTGTAGTTGGTTAGACACACATCTGGTAATATGAACGAAGTGTGTGCCACTTCATGCAAAAGTTTGATTTTGATAATGCTATGTGTAGTTTTGGTTGCAGTGCTTAATTTTGCAAGATATATGAGATATTTTGCAGTTTAGGTGTGTGGTTTTGTGAATTGTGTTAAGTATTTTGATAAAACCAGCCTAGTTTGCAAAATGTTGTGTTAGCAATTGGAAAAAACTGTAATCATCAAAGGGCAGCAAAACATTGTTAAATAAAATTAGATTAAATCCAGAAAAAATATTTGTATTATTTATTGCAGGTTTTATAAAAACGGGTTTGTATTTACCTGTGCTTTTTTATCATTGTGAACACATTGACACAGAATACTGTCACACAGAAGTGCGTTTTATAGATGAACGGACACCCTTACATTACAAGGCTGAAGCTTTAAAATGCAGTCGCTTCAACTGGGGTTTCTCCCGGCAGTGTGTTTCCGAAACCTTCGCTTTATACAGGTACGCCGTTCACAGCGGTCATTTCACGTATGAATGGGACCATTTGCCTTTGATCTCAGCTACAGTATGTCAGTCAGACACAGACACTTTTTCTGTTGCCTCTGGCTTTTGGCTTGCTCAGTTGGGGACACCTAAATCTCATCTATATTCCCGATCTGCCCGCATTGACACTATATGATACTGAAATGAGCTGGATAACATCACCGTTTCACCAGAACGGCTGTACAAATTCTGTTGCATTATTTTCCTGTTAACACTGAGAAGCTGCTTTGAAACAATCGGCATTGTAAAAGTTTTATTTTGTTAAACATGATGCAATGTAGCATTGGTATTACATGATATTTTTGTTTCACTGTTATGAAAATTTTTAATTATGGTCAGTCAGAATAATCTCCCATCATGGTTATGGTCTGTGAATGAGTCTGTCCAGTGGTTAGAGATCTGACGGAGCCAGTCTTCTCCTCTCGAATCATTTCTCACGGTACTTTGATGACACACATTACAGTCAGCGGCACTGGCGTCAGAATAACGAAAAGCCACTCTTCATGTGCACGTGACTGTAGTGTGTCCCATTGGTCATTGTACGTTCCAGAAGTGTGCTAAGGATCGCCCCCAGATCCGCAGCAGACCTACACCATTACCGCACGCAAGTGTGGACTGAAGACTGAGAGGGTTTAGGGTGCGTGCACTGCATTTACGCATTTGGCAGATGCTTTTATCTAAAACGACTTACATTGCATTCAAGATACACATTTTTACATTTTTTGTCAGTTCTTGCTTTCCCTGGGAATCGAACCCATGACCTTGGCGTTGCTAGCGCCACGCTCTTATTGTTTGAGCTACAGGAAAGCTGGATGGATGTCTGTGAGGTCAAACACGCCTAAGCCGTTACTATTTGTCAATCCGAACACTGACTGTGTGAACATGCTTTGAAAAATCTGAAGCTGGCATCATTACATATGCACACATATTCTTTGAAAAGCCCTAGTTTTTATTTTATTATTTTATTTTATGAAGTCCAAGGCCTGAACTGCAAAGATTTTATGTCGAGTGGTTTTCGGCTCAGATGTGTGGCGGGTGAAGCAGCAGATTCAGATTCTGCAGAAGGAAACTCACAGACAACTTTCATCTGGGGGTTTCCCAAACAAATGATTTGGGTTTCCAACACCATTCAGTGTTTAAGGATGACATTTTAAGCTCATTATTTTTGGTTGATAATTGGATGTAATTGTTCCTGTTCACGTTCAAATTGAAGGCCTAGAATAAATATCAGTAACAGACAAGAATAAATGCAGTTCAGAGAACTGAACCTGAAGAACAGAGAGAATGATTAATGATGACCAGACCTGCAGTGAATTCATTTATATACACTAAAACTCTTGAGAAAAAAAGCATGTTGATTATTACAGTTTTTTTCTTTACAATTGCTTTTCTTTACACATTCTCCATTTTTTCAAAACTCTTCACACAGTTTTCATAACCAACTTTCATCTTCACAGCAGTTCATTTCACATTCAGAATCCACTAAAACTACCAAAACACTTCATTCATGTCTAAAATGAAGTCATTCTTCCAGAACACCAGCAGAGGTTTCCAACCAACAAACACACTAGAAGCGCCCGCTGACGTTCGGCCTGTCTCTGTGTGTCGTGAATACATGCGTATGGTTTCAGCTCTCTAACATCTAACACTGTGGGTTCACCAGCTCAGTACTGCCTTAATCAAAGGACAGAGAAAGGAAAGAGATTAATCCAAGTGCTCAGGAATGTGTGTGTGTGTGTGGGGTGGGGGGGGTGGCGGGGTGTTACAGGCTGCTGGCAGGACAGGCAGTAATTGGAGGCATGCAGATATTCAGAGCTTCTGCTCGGATGGCTACAGTTCAGACCCACCGGTTCAATCCCTTCATTCCACCTGACTGGTGAGCAAACAGCTGCCTTTTGTTGCCCCAGTGTGTCTTCATTGCTCTTATTAGGGATGCGCTCTGACCAGCATGTCATATATACTACATCACAGCAGATCAGCCAGCCTGCTGTCCAGTCACATGACTGCGGCCACATGACCATCCCCGTCTCACAGGCCACTGTCAGTGTTGGACAGGAAGATTTGGGCAAACCAGAAGTTTTTATGCTTCACAAATGTTTTTTGTCTTTTTCCATTGTGGGACGTGATTTGAATGAGTTTGGAGCGGCTTTGTTTCGCTTGTTTTATTTTTTTATCAATTCTTTGTGTTTCTGCTTGAATATGGCCAGCTCCAATTTACATCAATGGCTCGTCCTTTGAGCTGAAATGCTGCCGTGTTCGACAGCAGCCGTTGCTATTGGTAAGAGTTCTGTGCGAAATATTATTTTAATCAGATTACTTTAATCTGATAGGACAGTGTACAAGTAATGGTCTCGAGCGGGACTCTAACGTGGGTCGTCGTAGATAAGCATGTGGGTTCACCGTAAGGCCACGTCTCTGTCAAATATCGTAGACTGACCAACACTGGATTGGGTTAGTTAGTGACGCAGTCTCTTTGCATCAGTTCATCCGCTTCAGATGCACTTTGAATGTAAAAATTGGGAAGATCTAAGATGTAAATATTTTTGTTTAAATTAGAATAAGAGGTTAAGAGGTTCTGGTCCGATCAGGCTGTTAATGTTCAACTCACACTCAAACCCAAAAGATAAAGTCCCTCAAAAAAAAAAAAATATATATCTTTCCTTGTCCCTCTAAGTTTGGGGAAGAAGAATACAAGGTAAAATCTCAAAGTGTCCATCCATCCTAACCCTAACCACAAACAGTGATTCCGGGTTGAGCTCCCGCAGGAAGTCCCAGTTCCTGACACCATCAGTCTTGTCACCCAAAGGTCACACATAAACCCAATTTATGGGCAAAGCAATGCTAGTACAATGTCCGAGCGCTGTTTTCCTAATGTTACCTCTGGGTGGAAAGAAATGCATTTAACATCTCGCGAGGTGAGCATGTTTTCTTTGCTAGAGCAGTTTCAGAGAGACTCGTTGGGAAAGTGTCCTGAAGTCAGGATGTTATTCACTTTCTACCAGGGCTCTAACCCGGTTCAAGGAATGAAAACACAAACTTAAATTACATTTTAACAGGAACATAAACAAAAAAACTAAATCAACTTTTACAGTTTTTCTCGATTGTTTACACACATTTTCCGAAAGCATGGCTCATACTCTCAGAACTCTTCACACAAATCAAAAAACACACACACAATGGGCAAAACCCCTCAATTCTCCTGCAAAGTGAAACTTTACATTTAAAACAATGTTATTTCTTCTCAAAATGGTATTTTGTTTTCAAATGACACACACAAACCATCATATGAAGAGACATGTATAAGAGCCAGTGTAACGCTGATGTGCTCAATGGAAAACCCTTCCTCTCCATTCATCATCATGACTAGCTAGGGCTTTTTTGGTTCAGTGTTACACTTACTACAGACAGTGCATACATAAGTGTGTTGTAAAATATTTGAGAATACTGTTTTTATACTCAGAAACACACAAATACATGGTGACAAATATATTTTATTTTTCCCACAAAAACAATGTACAGTGTACATCCCAACCAACACAAAGTTGCACATACAGTGGTCTACATACAGAACAGCAGAAGAGTTCACTGTATTCAGTTACAGTAAAAAAAACTACAAAAAACCCTATGAAGACAGCTCGGCTGCTGCTCTTCCTGCTAAAGCTCTGTTTGCTGATGTGAAGCTGTGGCAGGTGGCTTATTTATTTATGGTCAGACACTTGCATTATATTATTAACATTTTACCAAATTCATCTCAATGGAGTTGAAAGGTTTTTCACCAGCGAATGTCGGTGAATTTGTCATTAGAACGGCCGTATCTGAGGCAATAAGTTCAACATTACATTTTCATCAACTTGCATGTTACAAAGTTTAATGCAGATAAGCTGAGTGCTAGGTTTTTCCTGTCATTTAGAGGAACACTCCACTTTTTTTGAAAATAGACTAATTTTCCAACTCCCCTAGAGTTAAACAGTTGAGTTTTACCGCTTTCGAATTTATTCAGCCGGTCTCCGGGTCTGGTGGTAGCACTTTTAGCATAGATCGCTTAACATAGATCATTGAATCTGATTAGACCGTCAGCATCTCGCTCAAAAATGACCAGAGTATCGATATTTTTCCTATTTAATACTTGACTCTTCTGTAGTTACATCGTGTGCTAAGACCGACGGAAAATGAAAAGTTGCAATTTTCTAGGCCGATATGGCTAGGAACTATTCTCTCATTCCTCCGTAATAATCAAGGAGCTTTGCTGCCGTACCACAGCGCCTGAAAATAGTCCCCAGCACGCTCTCTGTGTATGCAGGTTGTCACGTTGGTTATGTTGATGGAGGTTAGCCTTTCTTCAGGCGCTGTGTAATATCATTGTGCCTGCTGCACCCATGGCTCCTTGATTATTACTCTTTGGTTATTTTTGAGTGTGATGCTAACGGTCTAATCAGATTCAATGATCTATGCTAAGCTATGCTAAAAGTGCTACCACCAGATCCGGAGATCGGCTGAGTGGATTTGAAAAGCTGTTTAACTCTAGGGGGTTAGAAAATTAGCCTTTTTTTTTTTTTTTTTTTAAATGAGCGTTCCTTTAATATTTGGCCATGGTCTTGTGAAAAGAAAATGCTGTAACCAGTTCTTTATTACCCTTGCACTATGAGCAAAGACTCACGACTGAGGCCTGTAGAGCTTCAGGTTTACCGATGGTTTGAGGATCTTCTGGACGTTTACTCACAATCTCTTAGTATAAAGTTCTGTTCAAGCTCTTGGATAAAGTAAAGGGCAGAAGACTTTAAAAATACTGATATTAACTGGCAGGCTATTTTTTCGAATCAAACCCTTTTTTGAATGTTAATGTAACAGAAGGAACCCAAGAACAGGAACGTTAAAATACTGATTCTGCTTGGAGTGAACCAATTGATTTTCCCCTGTTTTTAAGCCCTACTTTCTCATGGTTTAGGTTCTGACAACTGATGCAGATTCTCATTGAGCGACTGAGTCCGGCTGAACAAATCCTGTATTTTTGTGCAGCTGCTATAGGAGTTTGCTTTGACACGCAATATTTTTCTTCTTCTCGCCTGTCGTTCTGGGATTTTAGGTGTACATCCAAATACCATTGGTAAAACAATAAATAATCGGTTGGTAATCAGCTAATTACTATTCATTTAGAATATAAATATTTGTGAAGAACTTGATACTCAGTCTTATACATATTCCTCCTCTCAATCAATGACATTATCACAGTCCTGTCATCTCAAGGATGAACACGTCCGATTGTGTAACTGTCCTGTCATTCTCATTGTTGAATCATAGATTCAGACAGGAACCCATGCTGCTTTGCACTTTATGCAAGGTGAGTTAAATTTATTACTATAGCAGCAGTGGGGAGCCGGTCGATACTCACGCCAGCAGAGCATTTCTCTCCACTTCACACACATACGGAGGGATGAGCAACCGCACGACAGATCTGATATTAGCCTCTGATTCTCTGCTAATAACACAACAAACACTTTGGCGTAAATCACAAGATGTGAGCTTGCACGTCTTTTACGTTAAAAACATAAGTGCTCTGGACTGTGTCTCTGTCGGCTTGATCAGAACAGAATATATATTTTATGTACTGAAGCAGAGATGAGAAACTGCATGAAACACGAGCCTGTGATGTTTGATCTGTTTACTGGCCGCCTTTGATCTTCACATGTGACTGTATGATTTCATCTGTATTAATTATCAAGGAGGAATCTATATGTACAATAATAGAGCGTGTCTATGAAACGGACCCTGGTTTGGGCTTCACATTAGGCCAGAGGTGGACATGACCCTGTGTCGGACCCGGCCTGTGGCGGCTTTGACTGGTAAGTTCAGAAGTAACCCTAGAAAACAGTGACATGCTATTAGATGTACTGTGATGGTAGGGTTAGTGTGTGTGTGTGTGTGTGTGTGTGTGTGTGTGTGTGTGTGTGTGTGTGTGTGTGTGTGTGTGTGTGTGTGTGTGTGTGTGTGTAGGGGGCGGCGGGTTTATGTGTCTTTGTGTAAGTGCATGTGCCGTGTCGCCCGTAAGGCTGGATGCTCTTGTGCCGGATTTACAGTGGCAGATCACAATGTGAAGGCAGACCAGTGGCCACTGATTCCATCTCACTACCCAGAAGGCCTTGTTTCAGAGGAGATGCTCTAAGTGGAGCTGAGAGCTCTGAGTGGACAATTAGAAAATGGCAGCAAGCGAGAGGGAAATCTACATGGCAGCTGTGAGCGCCTGGGCTGCAGTCGTATGCTAATGATCCAGCAGATATCCCAGCACACCCTGACACTTCCAGGTTTGAAGAGCATGAGCACTAATTCTCCATATTCCTGAAGGCCAGTGATTTGAGTCGGATTCTGAGGTGAACTTAAGAGTCAAATGACCACTGAACTGAGATCAAGAAACATACAGTAGACCTCTCCAAAATCGTTCTACCTTTTAGGGCGGGTCTCTTCAATCTTTTTATATAATAGTTTTTTTACACCGTTCCAACTGATTTTAATGAAAATGCTACACTGCCTGACGGGCCACAGAACTCAGTGGTGAGTCCAGCACACAACGGTCAGCGACAAAACAAGCCCGATATCACTTAAAATAAACAAAAACACTGTCTGTAGTGCTTGTGACCGTGTGAAAGGACTCTGAGCACATGCTATCTGTAACGCGCTGATCCAAGGAAGACAAAGATGATTAGCTATAACTCACAGTTTATTATGAACAGAGAACAGGCAGACATGCGTGACGGTGTGCTGACAACAACCGACCACTGAACACAGGGAGGAACTTCAACACACAAAGATGATTAACTAACAGACGAACAGCTGTGATGATGAGTGCAGTGTCCATGGTGACAGATCAGTGGCGGGAAAACAGCGACAAGGAAACACACGTGCTGAATGAAAACATAAAAGCCCATGATAACTGAGATAAACTGAACATAACTGTGACACTGACGTCCTCATTGTGTTTGAGCTATGAGTCAACATCATCAAATCACATTTGTTCACTAATGATCCTAAATTTGTCATGGAGACTGTGTGTCAGTTCACAGTATTTGCAGGACAAAGACAGGCTCATTTTTCCTCAATGAATGAGAAAGAGGAAGAACAGACATTGTCTTTCTTTTTCTTTCTCATGCATGTGAAATGATGGTTTCCTCCAGAGTATGGGTCGCAGATAGAGGTTTTAGCAGATCTTTTAAATGTTATTCCTTAGTGGAGGATGGGAGTTCATATTTGTGCTCAAGCTACTCAACTGTCAACATTTAATCATGATTTAGTTAATTACAGACTATCTTTACATGCACAAATAATATTCAGCGTGTTAAACTTTGTTTGTCATGTTAACCCGTTACTTCCAGTGAAAGTGCTCTGGCGATGTAATAATCGCTCTGAAAAAGTGCTTGGCCTCCCGCCGGTTTTCATCTGGATCATGTGACCTCCAGAAGAGCGCAGTTGAAGAGCTCTGCTTTAAGGCATTGCAGGTCATGGTGTAACAGACAGATTTGAGTATGTTTACTTCATTTTCCAGGAGCGTTTGGAGATGGTGTTTCCTGCGTCTGTGGGGTCACCGCTGCGCCGCGCTTCAGCCCCGCTGGAAAATACATTTTTCACTCTCATAGACAGATCAAAGGCTGAACACGCAGATCAAAGAGCACAGACATGCATCTCCAGTCATATCTGTGTTGTTTACATGAATGCTAAAGGCACTAAAATCAAATATGTTTTACTTGAAAAATATATGTTTTGTGTCAAAGTATTTTGAATCCACTTTTGAAGTCCATCAACACACCAGGGTATAATTTGAACATTTCAGATGATAGTGTCAAGCTTTAATGTGATTGGAGGACTAACCTCATACAGTGACCCAGACGCTTTACCCTCAAACAAGAGGACAGCTTCAGTCTTCAGTCTTGAGATGCCTTCAGATGCTGTACTGAGCAACACTTTTACTCTTTGAATTAGGCGACACATGTAAATGAATCTAAACTTCAGGTCATTTTTATGTCTCTGCTAACTGTAACACTAAACGAGGATTTAAACAACAGCAAAGTGTTGAGACACCCTGGAGCCCAATGGATTCGATTTCTCCGGATTCGTTTTACACACTTGCCTGATGGGAAACTAGCGGCTGTTAAATCGGAAGTCTTTTACCAAGTGAAATGAATTATAATGAATCCCATGATTCACATTTTTAAAAAGCACCTGAAGGAAAAACTGTGTTTGTTAATTCATATGTTTTAAGTCTTTCTCTCATTATATTCATTGTATCTTTTTAATTGATGTTCGTTTTTATTTTCACCCCAGTCATCATTATAGTTTACTTTATTGTTGTTTTTGGATTGATTTTATGCTTTCTTAATGTTATATATGTTGGCAACATTTTACAATCAGGTCTCACTTGTTAACATTAGTTAATGTATTAATTAACATGAACTAAAGAACGAGCAAAATGTTTGTTTGAGTATTTATTAATCTTTGTTAATGTTAGTTAAAAAAATACATTGTTCATGTTTGTTCACAGTGCAAAAACTAATGCTAACAAATCCACCTTTTGATTTTAATAATTTATTAGTAAATGCTGAAATTAACATTATGCTGTAGAAGTATTGTTCATTCTTCTAATGTTAACTAATGAAACTTTATTGTAAAGTGTTACCTATATGTAATGCTACATAAATAATTATTATCGTCATCATAAAGACAATCTGGCATTCACATTTAAACATTTAGGCAATCTGACTAAAATATAAGTTTTAAAAAGTTATGATCAGAATACTTGACACACTGGAAGTTATGAATGAATGTGGCGGTGAAGTTGAGGCAGTGAGTAGTTGCACTGCAAGTGTTTGAGGCTGTGTGTGTGTTTCCGATGTCGCAGTGAAGCGTGGCGCTCCGTGTCGGAACAGATGCACAGTGACGTGTGGACGCCTGGAGCGGCTCCAAACAGCCGCGCGCGATCAGCAGGGCAGAAGAGGTGACATATCACATCAGGTAAGTCCATGTCTCCGCCTGCTCTCCTTCTCTGTGTCACAGATGCAGTGCATTCCCAGGCCACATGTTAACCTTTATTCAGCACGACAGGCACATGAATGCTTTTCATGCCATGTAACCATGATCTCCTCTCACTTTGCTGGTGGACAGTAAATGTTCTGCTTGTTCTTAAGGTTAGCCCCACATCAGATCCTAACCTCAGACTCAAACTCCAGCCGCATCACCCAAATGAGTTCCAAGCCAAAAGCCTGTTAGAAAGCCTGGCCGCAGCTCTTGTCTCAGTTCCCACTGTTGTTTCAGCTATGTTTAAATGCAACTGAACTGAGAAGAATCAATCTTTCAGTCCATCCAGAAGTATGCGGTGAACAGGCGTTCTCTGTACATGAGCCGTTTGACAATTAGGGAGAGACATGATGTCCTGTTGTGCTCATTACGGGTTGCGTCTGCTCCACCTTTAGCGTGCAGCAAAACGACTTCATTTCAAATGAGCTGCATTGTTACAGCTATTTGCAGTGCAGCCATTTTTGCAGTGTTTTAGAATATTAAAGCATGATTTATATTTCAGCAGTTTGACACCTTGACATTTTGGCACCCCTGTTTTGAATTTCAGCATGCGTTTTGACATGTTTATATTAATAACATTGTGATCTCTGAAGGCCATTGCCCCAGGCTAGTGCAATGAGAGTACCAAAGAAAGGCATTTCAAAAGGAATTCTAGAGCAGCAGAGGGACTCCTCAAATCAGCTCTGATACTTTAGGCTGATAAAAATCCATTACGGCCCAGCGGCACAGACGGGGGGAGGGAGGGAGCGCCTGGACGGCCGAGAGCTGGCGGGGGGCGGGAGGGGGTCGAGCTGGAGGAGTTCCGCTCATCATCGGCTCAAGAGATCTCAGGCAAAGAGGCTGGGGTTCTGTAGCTCATCACTGCTCTTTAAAAACAATCTGCGCTTAGAAGCCCGACTGTCTTTCTCCAATCATCTGACTGATGTTTCACTGGCCGGGATGGAGGTGTTAGGCCTCACCGCCGGCCGGGTGAGTGAGTGGATGGATGACATGGTGAGAGGATATTACATTAGTATCAGACATGCTGAAATGTGACACATACGGCAGCAGATGAGATTATATTAGCACACTGCAGCCTCACATTAACTCGTATGATTGAATGAAAGTGTGCCATTAGACAGCAGCACAGTATATTCCATAAAATCAGCAAAACACATCTGATCTTCACTGATATTCCGAACACGCACACATCCTAGATTGTGCAGCTTAATTGAGAAGCAGACTTAATTGTGTGTGTGTGTGTGTGTGTGTGTGTGTGTGTGTGTGTGTGTGTGTGTGTGTGTGTGTGTGTGTGTGTGTGTGTGTGTGTGTGTGTGTGTGTGTGTGTGTGTGTGTGTGTGTGTGTGTGTGTGTGTGTGTGTGTGTGTGTGTGTGTGTGTGTGTGTGTGTGTGTGTGTGTGTGTGTGTGTGTGTGTGTGTGTGTGTGTGTGTGTGTGTGTGTGTGTGTGTGTGTGTGAGCACTGGTTTTTGGTTTTGTTCCCATGTGACTCGACTGCAGCCCTGAATGGTTTTGGCCCTGGATTAGCGATGCACTAATATTGCAATCCTGGTTGATATCATAAAATGTAATGCTACTTTTTTCTAAATAGAAAACACTGAAATTGGTAGTTTTAAATTGACCTGTATGCATCATAACAATGCCATTCATTATCATATACATTACCGTTCAAAGGTCAGTCAGATTAATACTTTAATTCAGCAAGGACGCATTCAATTGATCGAAAGTGCATATATGTAGGAAAAAAGAGAAAAATCAAATAAAGCAGGAAAAGGGAAGGGATGCACATAGACACACAGAATGATGAACTGTAACTGAATGGACTCACTATGGATAAAAATTTTACTGGCATACAGTGTAATTACATTTAAATTAATTGATATCGTTTTAATAAATTCCATAAAATAAAATAATAATAATGTGTAATCATGTAGCTGAATGTCCAGTAAATGTAAATCAGCAGAGCGAAGAGGATGTTTTTGTTTTTTTATCTTTTTAACCACATCAATCGGACCCTCTGCTGAGCCCAGACGAGCCCACCAGGACCTGTCAGAACCCATCACACACTCTGATACACACACACACACACTCTGATAGACATGAGTAACACACACACACACACAAACACTGATACACACACACACACACACACACTGATAGATAGGCGTATCACACACTCTCTGATAGACAAGCGTAACATACACACACACACTCTCTGACACACACACACACACACACTCTGATAGACACACGTAACACACACACACACAGTCTCTGACACACACACACACACACACACACACAGACACACACACACACACACTCATAGATGCGTAACACACACTCTCTGATAGACACGCATAACACACACACTCTCATAGACACGTGTAACACACACACACTCTGATAGACACGCATAACCCACACACACTCACTCACTCACACACACACACTCTGATAGACACACGTAACACACATGCGCACACACACACTCTGACACACGTGTAACATACTCCTCACACACACACACACTCTGATAGACACACGTAACACACATGCGTAACACACTCCTCACACACACAAACTCTGATAGACACATGTAACACACACACTCGATAGACACACATAATACACACACTCACTGATAGACACTCGTAACACACATTCTGATAGACACATGTAACACACACTTTGATGGACACACACACACACACACACACACACACACTGATAGACACTCGTAACACACACTCTGATAGACACATGTAACACACTCTGATAGACACATGTAACACACTTTGATGGACACATAACACACACACACACTCTCTAATAGACACTCTAACAGACACTCGCAACACACACTCTGATAGACACTCATAACACACACACTCTGATAGACACTCTAACAGACACTCGTAACACACACACTCTGATAGACACTCGTAACACACACTCTGATAGACACTCGAAACACACACACTCTGATAGACACTCGTAACACACACACTCTGACAGACACTTGTAACACACTCTGATAGACACTCATAACACACACACTCTGATAGACACTTGTAACACACACTCTGATAGACACTTGTAACACACACTCTGATAGACACTCGTAACACACACACTCTGATAGACACTCATAACACACACACTCTGATAGACACTCATAACACACTCTGATAGACACTCATAACACACACTCTGATAGACACTCGTAACACACACACTCTGATAGACACTCGTAACACACACTCTGATAGACACTCGTAACACACACACTCTGACAGACACTCATAACACACACACTCTGATAGACACTCTCACAGACACTTGTAACACACACTCTGATAGACACTTGTAACACACACACTCTGATAGACACTCGTAACACACACACTCTGATAGACACTCGTAACACACACACTCTGATGGACACTCGTAACACACACACTCTGACAGACACTTGTAACACACTCTGATAGACACTCATAACACACACACTCTGATAGACACTCGTAACACACACACTCTGATAGACACTCATAACACACACACTCTGATAGACACTCATAACACACTCTGATAGACACTCATAACACACACACTCTGATAGACACTCGTAACACACACACTCTGATAGACACTTGTAACACACACACTCTGATAGACACTCGTAACACACACACTCTGACAGACACTCATAACACACACACACACTCTGATAGACACTCTCACAGACACTTGTAACACACACTCTGATAGACACTTGTAACACACACACTCTGATAGACACTCGTAACACACACACTGATAGACACTCATAACACACACACTCTGATGGACACTCGTAACACACACTCTGACAGACACTCATAACACACACACTCTGATAGACACTCGTAACACACACACTCTGATAGACACTCATAACACACACTCTGATAAACATTTGTAACACACACACACTCTGATAGACACTTGTAACACACACTCTGATGGACACTCGTAACACACACACTCTGACAGACACTCGTAACACACACACTCTGATAGACACTCATAACACACACTCTGATAAACATTTGTAACACACACACACTCTGATAGACACTTGTAACACACACTCTGATGGACACTCGTAACACACACACTCTGACAGACACTCATAACACACACACTCTGATAGACACTCATAACACACACACAGTCTGATAGACACTCGTAACACACACACTCTGATAGACACTCGTACACACACACACTCTGATAGACACTCATAACACACACACAGTCTGATAGACACTCGTAACACACACTCTGATAGACACTCGTAACACACACTCTGAAAGACACTCATAACACACACACTCTGATAGACACTCATAACACACACACAGTCTGATAGACACTCGTAACACACACACTCTGATAGACACTCGTAACACACTCTGACAGACACTCATAACACACACAATCTGATAGACACTCATAACACACACACAGTCTGATAGACACTCGTAACACACACTCTGATAGACACTCGTAACACACACTCTGAAAGACACTCGTAACACACACTCTGATAGACACATGTAACACACTTTGATGAACACATAACACACACACACACACACTGATAGACACTCGTAACACACACTCTGATAGACACATGTAACACACTTTGATAGACACATAACACACACACACACACTCTGATAGACTCTCGTAACACACACTCTCGTAACACACACTCTGATAGACACATGTAACACACTTTGATGAACACATAACACACACACACACACACTGATAGACACTCGTAACACACACTCTGATAGACACATGTAACACTTTGATAGACACATACACACACACACACACACTCTGATAGACACTCGTAACACACACAGTCTGATAGACACTCATAACACACACTCTGATAGACACTCATAACACACACACTCTGATAGACGCTCTCACAGACACTCGTAACACACACTCTGACAGACACTCATAACACACACACTCTGATAGACACTTGTAACACACACTCTGATAGACACTTGTAACACACACACTCTGATAGACACTCGTAACACACACACTCTGATAGACACTCATAACACACACACTCTGATGGACACTCGTAACACACACTCTGACAGACACTCATAAACACACACACTCTGATAGACACTCGTAACACACACACTCTGATAGACACTCATAACACACACACACACTCTGATAAACATTTGTAACACACACTCTGATAGACACTTGTAACACACACTCTGATGGACACTCGTAACACACACTCTGACAGACACTCATAACACACACACACTCTGATAGACACTCGTAACACACACTCTGATAGACACTCATAACACACACACACTCTGATAGACACTCGTAACACACACACTCTGATAGACACTCATAACACACACACTCTGATAGACACTCATAACACACACACACTCTGATGGACACTTGTAACACACACTCTGACAGACACTCATCACACACACACTCTGATAGACACTCGTAACACACACACTCTGATAGACACTCATACACACACACACACTCTGATAAACATTTGTAACACACACACACTCTGATAGACACTTGTAACACACACTCTGATGGACACTCGTAACACACACACTCTGACAGACACTCATAACACACACACTCTGATAGACACTCATAACACACACACACTCTGATAAACATTTGTAACACACACTCTGATAGACACTTGTAACACACACTCTGATGGACACTCGTAACACACACTCTGACAGACACTCATAACACACACACTCTGATAGACACTCGTAACACACACACTCTGATAGACACTCATAACACACACTCTGATAAACATTTGTAACACACACACACTCTGATAGACACTTGTAACACACACTCTGATGGACACTCGTAACACACACACTCTGACAGACACTCTCATAGACACACACACTCTGATAGACACTCATAACACACACTCTGATAAACATTTGTAACACACACACACTCTGATAGACACTTGTAACACACACTCTGATGGACACTCGTAACACACACACTCTGACAGACACTCATAACACACACACTCTGATAGACACTCATAACACACACACAGTCTGATAGACACTCGTAACACACACTCTGAAAGACACTCATAACACACACACTCTGATAGACACTCATAACACACACAGTCTGATAGACACTCGTAGTAACACACACTCTGATAGACACTCGTAACACACACTCTGAAAGACACTCATAACACACACACTCTGATAGACACTCATAACACACACACAGTCTGATAGACACTCGTAACACACACACTCTGATAGATAGACACTGATAGACACTCATACACACTCTGACAGACACTCATAACACACACTCTGATAGACACTCATAACACACACACAGTCTGACAGACACTGTAACACACACTCTGATAGACACTAACACAATGAACACACACTCTGAAAGACACTCGTAACACACACTCTGATAGACACATGTAACACACTTTGATGAACACATAACACACAAACACACACACACACACACTGATAGACACTCTGATAGACACTTGTAACACACACTCTGATAGACACACAACACACACTGATAGACACTCATAACAGACACATAACACACTCTGATAGACACACTCATAACACACACACTCTGATAGACACTGTAACACACACTCTGATAGACACTCATAACACACACTCTGATAGACACATCATAACACACACTCTGATGAACACTTGTAATACACACACACACAGACACACACACACTGATAGACACTCGTAACACACACTCTGATAGACACATGTAACACTTTGATAGACACATACACACACACACACACACACACAGACACTGATAGACACTGATAGACACTCATAACACACACACTCTGATAGACACTCGTAACACACACTCTGATAGACACTCATAACACACACACACTCTGATACACACTGATAACACACACTCTGATAGACACTGTGTAACACACACTCTGACAGACACTCATAACACACACACTCTGATAGACACTCATAACACACACTCTGATAGACACTTGTAACACTACACTGTGATAGACACTCACACACACTCCTGATAGACACTCATACACACACACTCTGATAGACACTCATAACACACACACTCTGAACACACACACTGATAACACACACTCTGACAGACACTCATAACACACACACTCTGATAGACACTCGTAACACACACACTCTGATAGACACTCATAACACACACACACTCTGATAAACATTTGTAACACACACTCTGATAGACACTTGTAACACACACTCTGATGGACACTCGTAACACACACACTCTGACAGACACTCATAACACACACACTCTGATAGACACTCGTAACACACACTCTGATAGACACTCATAACACACACACACTCTGATAGACACTCGTAACACACACACTCTGATAGACACTCGTAACACACACACACACTCTGATACACACTCTGATAGACACTGTAACACACACACTCTGATGGACACTTGTAACACACAACACACACACACTCTGATAGACACTCATAACACACACACTCTGATAGACACTCATAACACACACTCTGATAGACACTCATAACACACACACTCTGATAAACACACTCATAACACACACACTCTGATAGACACTTGTAACACACACTCTGATAGACACTTGTAACACACACACTCTGATAGACACTCGTAACACACACACTCTGACAGACACTCATAACACACACACTCTGATAGACACTCATACACACTCACACACACTCTGATAACACATTTGACACTGTACACACACACTCTGATAGACACTTGTAACACACACTCTGATGGACACTCGTAACACACACACTCTGACAGACACTCATAACACACACACTCTGATAGACACTCGTAACACACACTCTGATAGACACTCGTAACACACACTCTGATAAACATTTGTAACACACACACTCTGATAGACACTCGTAACACACACTCTGATAGACACTCGTAACACACACACTCTGACAGACACTCATAACACACACACAGTCTGATAGACACTCGTAAACACACACTCTGATAGACACACACACACACACTCTGATAGACAACATAACACACACACTCTGATAGACACTTGTAAACACACACTCATAACACACACACACTCTGATAGACACTGTAAACACACACTCTGATAGACACTCATAACACACACACACTGATAGACTGACACACACACTCTGATAGACACACACACTCTGATAGACACTTGTACACACACACTCTGATAGACACACTCACACTAATAAACACACACTCTGACACACACTCTGATAACACATACACACACACTCTGATAGACACTCGTAACACACACTCTGATAGACACTCGTAACACACACTCTGAAAGACACTCATAACACACACACTCTGATAGACACTCGTCATAACACACACACTCTGATAGACACTTGTAACACACACTCTGATAGACACTAACACACACACACTCTGATAGACACTCGTAACACACACTCTGATAGACACTCATAACACACACACACTCTGATAGACACTCATAACACACACACTCTGATAGACACTCATAACACACACACACTCTGATAGACACTCGTAACACACACACTCTGATAGACACTCGTAACACACACTCTGATAGACACACATAACACACACACTCTTGATAGACACACATAACACACACACTCTGATAGACACACACACACACACACTCTGATAGACACTCATAACACACACACTGATAGACACTCATAACACACACTCTGATAGACACTGTGAACACACACTCTGATAGACACACTCTGATAGACACACAACACACACTCTGATAGACACTCATAACACACACACTCTGATAGACACTACACAACACACACACTCTGATAGACACTCGTAACACACACTCTGATAGACACTCATAATACACACTCTGATAGACACTCTCTGATAGACACACACACACTCTGATAGACACTCATAACACACACACACTCTGAGACACTCAGACACACACACACTCTGACAGACACTGATAATAACACACACACTCTGATAGACACATAAACACACACTGATAGACACTCTGGTAGACACACACTCTGATAGACACTAACACAACAATACACACACTCTGATAGACACTCGTAACACACACACTCTGATAGACACTCGTAACACACACTCATAACACACACACTCTGATAGACACTCTGTAACACACACACACTCTGATAGACACTGTAACACACACACTCTGATAGACACTTGTAACACACACACTCTCTGATAGACACTGTAACACACACTGATAGACACTCGTAACACACACACTCTGATAGACACTCATAACACACACACTCTGATAGACACTCGTAACACACACTCTGATAGACACATGTAACACACACACACTCTGATAGACACTAATAACACTCTGACACACACTCTGATACACACTCTGATAGACACTCTGTGAACACACACACACACTCTGATAGACACTCGTAACACACACTCTGATAGACACTCATACAACACACACTCTGATAGACACTCTGGATGTAACACACACACTCTGATAGACACTCATACCACACACACACACACTCTGATAGACACTTGTAACACACACACTCTGATAGACACTCGTAACACACACACACACACACTCTGACAGACACTCATAACACACACACACTCTGATAGACACTTGTAACACACACACTCTGATAGACACTCATAACACACACACTCTGACAGACACTCATAACACACACACTCTGATAGACACTCGTAACACACACACTCTGATAGACACTCATAACACACACACTCTGATAGACACTTGTAACACACACTCTGATAGACACTCGTAACACACACACTCTGATAGACACTCGTAACACACACACTCTGACAGACACTCGTAACACACACACTCTGATAGACACTCATAACACACACACTCTGATAGACACTTGTAACACACACACACACACTCTGATAGACACTTAGACATTATGTACACACACACACTCTGATGAGTAACACACTGATAGACACTCAACACACACACTCTGATAGACACTCATAACACACACACTCTGATAGACACTCATAACACACACACACTCTGATAGACACTCGTAACACACACACACTCTGATAGACACTCATAACACACACACTCTGATAGACACTCATAACACACACACAGTCTGATAGACACTCGTAACACACACACTCTGATAGACACTAACACACACACTAACACACACTCTGAAAGACACTCTGGTAGACACTCAACACACACACTCTGATAGACTGACAGACACTCTGATACACACACACACACTCTGATAGACACTGTAACACACACACTCTGATAGACACTGTAACACACACTCTGATAGACACTCATAACACACACTCTGATGATAGACACTCATAACACACACACAGTCTGATAGACACTCATGTACACACACTCTGATAGACACTCTCACACACTCTGAACACACTCTGAAAGACACTCGTAACACACACACTCTGATAGACACATGTAACACACACTCTGATGAACACATAACACACACACACACACTCTGATAGACACTTGTAACACACACTCTGATAGACACATGTAACACACACACTTTGATAGACACTCACAACACACACACACTCTGATAGACACTGTAAACACACACACTCTGATGATAGACACTCATAGTAACACACACTCTGATAGACACTGTAACATTTTTTGATGAACACATAACACACAAACACACACACACACTGATAGACACTCGTAACACACACTCTGATACACACATGACATAACACACACTCTGATAGACACATAACACACACACACACACACTCTGATGATAGACACTCTGATAGACACACACACACTCTGATAGACACTCATAAACACACACTCTGATAGACACTCATACACACACACACACTCTGATAGACACTCATAACACACACTCTGATACACACTCTAACTGACACACACTCTGATAGACACACACACACTCTGATAGACACTTGTAACACACACTCTGATAGACACTTGTAACACACACACACACACTCTGATAGACACTGTAACACACACACTCTGATAGACACTCATAACACACACTCTGATGACACTCATAACACACACACTCTGACAGACACTCATAACACACACACTCTGATAGACACTCTGTAGACACTATACACACACTCTGATAGACACTCATAACACACACACACTCTGACACACACACACTCTGATAGACACTTGTAAACACACACTCTGATAGACACTTGTACACACACACACTCTGATAGACACTCATAACACACACACTAGACACTGACAGACATAGACATAACACACACACTCTGATAGACACTCGTAACACACACACTCTGATAGACACTCATAACACACACACACTCTGATAGACACTCGTAACACACACTCTAGACACTGTAAACACACTCTGATAGACACACACACACACTCTGATAGACACTCATAACACACACACTCTGATAGACACTCATAACACACACACTCTGATAGACACTTGTAACACACACTCTGATAACACACACTCTGATAGACACTCATAACACACACACTCTGATGGACACTGTAACACACACACACTCTGATAGACACTCATAACTCTGATAGACACTGTAACAGACACTCTGATAGACAACACACATTTGTAACACACACACTCTGATAGACACTGTAACACAGACACTTGTAACACACACTCTGATAGACACTCGTAACACACACACTCTGATAGACACTGACAGATAGACACATGTAACACACACACTCTGATAGACACTCACTGGACACACTCTGATAACACACACACACTCTGATAGACATCATAACACACACACTCTGATAGACACTCATGTACACACACACTCTGATAGACACTAACAACACACTAACACACACTCAGACACACACAACACACACACACTCTGACAGACACTCAGACACACACACTCTGATAGACACTCATAACACACACTCTGATAGACACTCATAACACACACACTCTGATAGATGTAACACACACACTCTGATAGACACAACACACACACTCTGATAGACACTTGTAACACACACTCTGATAGACACTCATAACACACACACTCTGACAGACACTTGTAACACACACACTCTGATAGACACTCATAACACACACTCTGACACTGATAGACACACACACTCTGATAGACACTCATAACACACACACTCTGATAGACACTCTGTAACACACACTCTGATAGACACTAACACACACACACTGATGACAGACACTCATAACACACACACTCTGATAGACACTCATAAACACACACTCTGATGGACACTCTGATAACACACACTCTGACACACACTCTGACACACACACTCTGATAGACACTGTAACACACACTCTGATGGACACTCGTAACACACACACACTCTGATAGACACTCTGTAACACACACACACACTCTGATAGACACTGTAACACACACACTCTGATAGACACACACAACACACACTCTGATAGACACTCATAACACACACACTCTGATAGACACTCATAACACACACACTCTGATAGACACTGTAACACACACACTCTGATAGACACTGATACACACACTCTGATGACACACACAACACACACACTCTGATAGACACTGTACACACACACACTCTGATAGACACACACTCTGACACACACACACACTCTGATAGACACTCAGTAACACACACACACTCTGATAGACACTTGTAAACACACTCTGATGACAGACACACACACACTCTGATAGACATAACACACACACACTGATGACACACACACTCTGATAGACACACATAACACACACTCTGATGAACACATAACACACACACACACACACACACACTGATAGACACTCGTAACACACACTCTGATAGACAGACACACTTTGATAGACACACACACACACTCTGACAGACACTCATAACACACACACTCTGATAGACACTCACACACACACTGATAGACACTCATAACACACACACTCTGACAGACACTCATAACACACACACTCTGACAGACACTCATAACACACACACTCTGATAGACACTCATAACACACACACTGACACACACACTCATAACACACACTCTGATAGACACAACACACACACACTGATAGACACACACACACACTCTGATGGACACTTGTAACACACACACTCTGACAGACACTCTGATAGACACACTCATAACACACACACACTCTGACAGACAGACACACACTGATACACACACACACACTCTGATACACACACTCATAACACACACACTCTGATAAACATTTGTAACACACACACACTCTGATAGACACTTGTAACACACACTCTGATGGACACTCATAACACACACACTCTGATAGACACTCGTAACACACACACTCTGACAGACACTCATAACACACACACTCTGATAGACACTCATAACACACACACAGTCTGATAGACACTCGTAACACACACTCTGAAAGACACTCACACACACACACACACTCTGATAGACACTCATACACACACACACTCTGATAGACACTCACAAACACACACTCTGATAGACACACTCTGATAGAACACACACACACACTCTGAAAGACACTGTAACACACACACACTCTGATAGACACTGACACTGGACACACACACACACACTGACTGATAGACACTGTAACACACACACTCTGATAGACACTTGTAATACACACTCACAACACACACACACACACACACTCTGATAGACACTCATAACACACACACACACAGTCTGATAGACACTCGTAACACACTCTGATAGACACTCATAACACACACACTCACAGACACTCATAACACACACACTCTGATAGACACTCATAACACACACACACACTCTGATAGACACTGAACACACACACACACACACACACACACTGATAGACACTCGTAACACACACACTCTGAAGACACTGTAACACACACTCTGATAGACACTCATAACACACACTCTGATAGACACTCACACACACACACACACTCTGATAGACACTCTCAGTAACACACACACACACACACACTCTGATAGACACATGTAACACACACTTTGATGACACACATAACACACACACACACACACACTGATAGACACTGTAACACACACACTCTGATAGACACATGTAACACTTTGATAGACACATACACACACACACACACACTCTGATAGACACTCGTAACACACACACTCTGGATAGACACTGTACACACACACTCTAGACATAGACACTCAGACACACACACACTCTGATAGACACACTCACAGACACACACACACACTCTGACAGACACTGTACACACACACACACTGATAGACACTCATAACACACACACACTCTGATAGACACATAACACACACACACATGGACTCTCTGAACACAGACACTGATAGACACTAACACACACTCTGACAGACACTATAACACACACACACCACACACACACTGATAGACACTGTAACACACACTCTGGACAGACAGGAATAACACACACACACTCTGACAGACACTCACACACACACACACTCTGATAGACTGATAGACATACACACACACACTCTGATAGACATCATAACACACACTGATAGACACTCTGATACACACACAGACACTCACACACACTCTGATAGACACTCATAACACACACACTCTGATAGACACTCATACACACACACACTCTGATAGACACTGTAACACACACACTCTGATAGACACTCATAACACACACACTCTGATAGACACTCATAACACACACACACACACTCTGATAGACACTAAGTAACACACACTCTGACACACACTCTGATACATAACACACACACACACACACTCTGATAGACACACAATCTGACAGACACTCTGGATAACACACACACACACTCTGATAGACACATACACACACACTGATAGACACTGACACACACACTCTGAACA